>LR738715.1:385768615-385844183 GCA_902687465.1 Secale cereale | reverse complement strand
AAGAAGTTAGAGCATGAGGTATTTGTAAAGTGCCAACCTTTCTGTGGAGGTCGGGGGCGCGCGATAGTTAACTCCTACCAACCTCCCCCCTAGGAGCATGCGTTGATTGCTTTGTTTTGATGACTCGTAGATTTTTGCAATAAGTATATGAGTTCTTATGACTAATGTTGAGTCCATGGATTATACGCACTATCACCCTTCCACCATTGCTAGCCTCTCTTGTACCGCGCAACTTTTGCCGGTGCCATAAACCCACTATATATCCTTCCTCAAAACAGCCACCATATTATTCCTCAAAACAGCCACCATACCTACCTATCATGGCATTTCCATAGTCATTCCGAGATATATTACCATGCAACTTTCCACCGTTCCGTTCATATGACACGCATTATATTGTCATATTGCCATTGCATGATCATCTAGTTGATATCGTATTTGTGGCAAAGCCACCATGCATAATTTTTCATACATGTCACTCTTGTTTCATTGCACATACAGGTACACCGCCGGAGGCATTCATATAGAGTCATACTTTGTTGTTGTAGTATCGAGTTGTAATATCGATTTGTAATGAAAGTGTGATGATCATCATTATTAGAGCATTGTCCCATGGGAGGAAAGGCTAAATCTATAAAGCCCCTCCGCAAAAAAAAGAAAAAAAAAAGAAAGGCCAAAGAAAAAAAGGAAAGGCCCAAAAAAAGAAAAAGGGACAATTGCTACTATCTTTTTTCCACACTTGTGCTTCAAAGTAGCACCATGTTCTTCGTTGTAGAAGAGTCTCATGTTTAGTCACTTTCTTATACTAGTGGGAATTTTCGTTATAGAACTTGGCTTGTATATTCCAAAGATGGGCTTCCTCAAATGCCCTAGGTCTTCGTGAGCAAGCAAGTTGGATGCACACCCACTAGTTTCTTTTGTTGAGCTTTCATTCATATTTAGCTCTAGTGCATCCGTTGCATGGCAATCCCAACTCACTCACATTGATATCTATTGATGGGCATCTCCATAGCCCGTTGATACACCTAGTTGATGTGAGACTATCTCCCTCCTTTTTGTCTTCTCCACAACCACCTCTATTCCACCCATAGTGTTATGTCCATGGCTCACGCTCATGTATTGCGTGAAAGTTGAAAGGTTTGAAAAGATAGAGTATGAAAACAAGTGCTTCGCTGAAATCGGGGTTGTGCATGATATGAATATTTTGTGTGATGAAGAGGGAGCATAGCCAGACTATATGATTTTGTAGGGATAACTTTCTTTAGCCATAGCATTTTGAGAAGACATGATTGCTTTGTTAGTATGCTTGAAGTATTGTTATTTCTTATGTCAACATAGACTTTTATCTTGAATCTTTCAGATTTGAACATTCATGCCACAATTAAGAGAATTACATTGAAAAACTATATTGCTTAGCATTCCACATCAAAAATTCTTTCTTTATCATTTACCTACTCGAGGACGAGCAGGAATTAAGCTTAGGGATGCTTGATACGTCTCCAACGTATCTATAATTTTTTATTGTTCCATGCTATTATTTATGAAGTCTTGGATGTTTAATGGGCTTTACCTTTCACTTTTATATCATTTTTGGGACTAACCTACTAACCCAAAGGCCCAGTCCAGATTGCTGTTTTTTTTGCCTGTTTCACGGTTTCGCGGAAAAGGAATATCAAACGGAGTCCAAACGAAATAAAACCTTCGCGAGAGATATTTTTGGAGAAAATCACGCACGCGGAGCTTGAGAACCACGTCAGGGGATCAAGAGGTGGCCCACGAGGGTGGGGGGCGCGCCCCCTGCCTCGTGGCCCCCTCGAGCGTCCCCTAGTGCCCCCCTTCTTCGTATATAAGTCTACGCACCCCAAAACCTCCGTGAATAGAGAGAAAATCCTAATTCCACCGCTGTACCTTCTGTTCCCGTGAGATCTCATCTTGGAGGCCATTCTGGAGCTCCATCGGAGGGGGGTCCATCACGGAGTTCTTCATCATAATCATCATCGCCCTCACCATGAGTTGTGAGTAGTTTACCACAGACCTTCGGGTCCATAGCTAGTATCTAGATGGCTTCTTCTCTCTCTCTGGATCTCAATACAAAGTTCTCCTCGGTCTTCGAGGAGATCTATTCAATGTAATCTCTTTTTGCAGTCTGTCTGTCGAGATCCGATGAATTGTGAGTTTATGATCAAGGTTATCTATGAAAGATATTTGGTTCTTCTCTGAAATTTTTATGTGTGCTCATAATATCCTTGCAAGTCTCTTCAAATTATTGGTTTGTTTTGGCCTACTAGATCTATAGTTCTTGCAATGGCAGAAGTCTTGGCTTTGGGTTCAATCTTGCGGTGTCCTTTCCCAGTGACAGTAGGGGCAGCAAGGCACGTATTGTATTGTTGACATCGAGGATAAAAAGATGGTGTTTATATCATATTGCTTGAGTTTATCCCTCTACATCATGTCATCTTGCTTAAGGCGTTACTCTGTTCTTATGAACTCAATACACTAGATGCATGCTGGATAGCGGTCCATTTGTGGAGTAATAGTAGTGGATGAGGCAGGAGTCAGTCTACTTGTCTCGGACGTGATGCGTATATACAATGATCATGCCTAGATAGTCTCATAATTATTCGCTTTTTCTATCAATTGCTCGACACTAATTTGTTTACCCGTCGTAGAATATCACTATCATGAGAGAAGCCACTAGAGAACACTATGGCCCCCGGGTCTATTCTCAACATATCAATCTACCTCTACTTTACTTTTATCCCTTTTATTTGTTGTTCTTATAAACCAAAAATATAAACTATCATCTCTATCAGATCTCACTTTCGTAAGTGACCGTAAAGGGATTGACAACCCCTTATCGCATTGGCTGCGAAGTTCTTATTTGTTTGTGCAGGTGCGAGGGACTCGCGTGTGGTCTCCTACTAGATTGATACCTTGGTTCTCAAAAACTAAGGGAAATACTTACGCTACCGTGCTACATCTCCCCTTCCTCTTCGAGGGAATACAACGCAAGCTCGAGAAGTAGTAGCGACCAGGCTGGCCCTTCGCCTCCCCGGCCAGGCCCTCGACGCCCATCTGCTCATCCGTCGTCGCGCCACCTCGGCCCCGCCGTCGTCGCCCAACATCACCAGCGCACCCCACCTCCAAGATTGCCACTGCAGCCGTCGGAGCTCGCTGCCTCCCCGCACCAGTCCGCCGCCGGCCACCCTCTCCGCACCCGAGACAGGCCCTCCTCGGCTCTGACCTCACCTTCCTCGCCTAGGTTTGCTGCCACTGGCCTGATCCGGTCTTCCCTGATAGGATCTGAGACTCTACTGTCACCCTCCGCCGCCGGATCTCGCCGGCCGGACCTAGCGCCGCCGCGCCGTTGCCTTGCCTCCTCCGCGCACGTCCCGGGACCGCCCTGTCCCTGGATGGCCTGAGACCTCCATCCAAATGGGCCGTCCAGTGCCGGTACATCACTATCTAGGGTCCTCCTAGTCCCGTTTCCGCGAGGGTATAATTTTCTCTAAGTCCCCCAGATTGCAACATCATGTATGCATGTTTGACATGGTGTATCTTTGTGCATGTTGGTCCTATGGTGATGTGTTATATATGCATTTTGATCTACTCTCTGTGGTCTACATGATGGTGGTGGTTGAATTCATATTAGAGTGTGTCTTGTGTTGTTAATCTTTGTTGCAAAAGTGCTAAGTGATGTTAACTGTTGAAAACTATTATAACTTGCCCTTTTTATATTTTTGTGTGATTTAATGCATGTGTTATATGAGCATCTTGTCAACATGACTTTGGCTCATTTTCATGTCTACTTGCTGCTAGTATTTATTTCTTGCCATGACTTGCCTTGATGGGGTTGCCATGAGCTTGCAAACATGTTATGATAATGTTGTCGTTTACACTTGTTGAAAATTGCTAAGCCTGAAACTGCCTGTTATAAAACTTGTAGACTTGCCATGATGTCACTACTAGGAAAAGGCCTACTAATGGCGCACCCATTTTGGCCATATGGCGCATTAGTGGTGCGCCATTAGTGCCACACCATTAGTATATTTTACTAATGGCGCACCAGTGGTGCGCCATTAGTATCTATTATACTAATGGCGCACCACAGATGCGCCATTAGTATATACCACGGTGCGCCATTAGTATGCCTCCCAGGGGGCCATATATACCCAGGTGCTTTGGCATACTAATGGCGCACTATTGCCTGATGTGCCATTAGTAACTTTGGCATACTAATGGCGCACTGTTGGTTGATGCGCCATTAGTATCCTTTGGCATACTAATGGCGCACTGTGATGTGATGCGCCATTAGTATGAATATTAGGTTTTTTTATTTATTTATTAATTTTCTGTTTTTTGCACAGGTTACAAAATGTATTATTGGACAGAATATAGACAGGACCAGCACACAGCAACAACAGATTCATCCAATACAATAGAAGATTAATCTCTGAATACAATTCATCATATTAGCCTCCGAATACAATTCATCATATTAGTCTCCGAATTCAAAAGACCGAACAAAGATAGAACATTATATTACAAGTCTCGAGACCGCGAGTAGCGAGTTTGTCTTCACATTACAAGTCGATATCGATCATCTAAACTACCATCACATAGAAGAGAGCTGCGGTCATCACGATGAGCATCATCACGATGAAACTCGTCTTCATCCGGTTCCTCCAACGCTCCCTCCCCTCTCCCGCTAGATAGCGGGCGTATCTAGATTCCGCCTCGGCCCTAGTGGTGTACCCTTTGTAACTGTTACCGCTAGATCGGTGAACCTGTCTCCAACACTCCACCCAGTCGTCGTAGACTCCGGGAACCTTACGCTTGTACACGACATACGACGGCATCGCTATGCACTAGCCAAATGAAACGTTAGTACCAATTCACAGACAATACATAAGCAATATATAAGTATGCAACAGAACAATCGGAAGAGAAAAGCAAGACATTAATAGCATCGATTACATCTAAGTTGAACGACTGTCAAAACCAAAGAGACATACTACAAGTTCATTAAAGTTTAATTACAACATGAGCCAATCGATGTTTCAGAACTAGACACAGCATCACTACTTTCGACTCGACTCAAGGGACCAGAGCGTGGATGAAGCCGCCGTCTATCGTGGGAGTCATGAAATCGCGGGTGTTGTCAGCCTGCATTTGTAGCATTGTGTCGATGTCACTGTTGGACGGTTGATTTCTGAGGTAGAACTGCCCCGAGGTACGAAGGACATCTTGATGGATGATTTCCGCAAACTCCGACTGGATGCGAAAGAATTCTTGTCTGATGTCCGCGTCCTGGATTGCCAACACGCTCGCGTCCCAATCTTTGAGTTTACTCGGTAGCAGAAGTTGATGATGGTCCCGTACGATCGCCCGCATGTGATGGATGGCGTAGTAGGCACCCTTCTGACCGCCAGGCGGCTGCTTGACGCAGCAGAACATCGTATTGTGGGAGAAAACGTGCTTGCCGTAATTACGAATAGGCCTGGTGAAGGTGCCTCCAGATTTGGCGTAGCCGGGGAGAACATCATCAAGAACATTCTTGACATTTGTGTAGTCTTCCTTCGACTGACGGTCCGAGTCGAAATACGTGGCCATGGAATATTTGGGGCTTAGGAGGATGAGTGTGCAATGTGTGTCACTGCACAAAACACAGAATGTTAAAAGAAAAATGATCGAAATCTAAGAATTCATATGTTACGGGGCGGTTGAGGGGAGGACTTACTCAGGAAAGTAAGGCACGACGAAATTATCCTTATCTCGGTTTGCCAGAATGACGCCTTCGAGGTAAGAACTCGTGACTTGCCGGTCCCCAGTGTTGCCCAAGATCTTGGCACGCATGTAGAAGGGGTCGACTATCACGATGTCTGGGGTCTTGTCACGAATGATCCGCATCTCCATACTCAGCGAAAATAGCCGAACGAAGGTGTAGTGCAGCGGATGAAGGTTCAACATAGCGTAGATGTCATCAAACTGCAGGACGATCGTACCCCCAGATGGAGTTATCCACAAAGCCCTTGCCCTCTGGCACCTTGGCCGCGAAAACCGGGTATGCCACATCCTTCTCTCTGAGACGCCGCTTCTCCAAAGAAAGAACACTGTCATGCAGACTCCGCATAGCACCGGTTGCAGCATCAAGCATATTTCTCGGTAGCATCGGCCTACCCGCCACATGCACCCTCCTCATTACATCCTCAGGTGAAGGTGGCCCGTCCTGAGCACAGATCGTACTCGGTGCCGGCTGGCTCGCACCCTTGTTAGTCTTTCTTTTCCGTGCCTTCTTCTTCTCCTGTAATGGGACCGGGTTCTGCTCACAAACCGCCTTCTTGAGTGTGTTGGGGCTGATAATATTTCGCACCTCGCCTATCTGAGGCTAGGTGAAGTCGGCAGCTGGAGGCGTCTCCTGAGAACTGAACGGCAGACGACGCCTGTTGCAACTTGGTTTCTCCGCGGTACCAGCTAGATCGCGCACGTCTTTTGTAGGGTTGGGTTCTTGAGAAGGAGGCCCCATGAAGTCGCCACCGTACCCATGATCGGCAAAGTACTAATCGACGTTGGCAAATGTATCATCGTCGTCGTCGTTCGGATCCTGTGCCATATGCATGTTTGGATCAAGTGGCATAGGGATGTCCGGCACTGTTGCGGCGGTTTTGCCATGGGGCCGACTTGGCGCCGGCACGACTGGCGGTGTTGTCTTTGGGGTGGTGTCCCTCGCCCCCAAACGAATTTGGCTCTTCGGCCAAAGCAGGGGCCAGCTCAGGCAGGCGCTGAGGGTCATCACGTCATCTTCGTCGGCCCCGACGGGTCGAATCGGAGGTAACAACTCGTTGCAGCCTGGCAGCACCCGAACCAGTTGAACCCTATACAAGTTGGGTGGCATCCTAGTACCGTGGAACACGGGGTTGCCCGGTTGAACGATTTTGCCCTTGGCGACATCGACCAACTCGTTGTTCACGAAGTGCAGGAGAGTGCACGGAACGTCGGCGGCGCCCTGCGAAAACATGTAGGGCGTCAGGGATGCCCAGTCAAAGGCAAGGAGATGAAGTCCTCGGCCGAGAGAGGCTTAATTAGTTACCGTGATGATGGCGTCGAGCTCGGCTAATGTCGAGGCACCGCCAATGGTGGGCGTGCAGTTGACGAAGGGGCCGCTTGCTGCAGAGGTGCCGGCCGGCGTACACCCGGGTGCATTAAGCTGCCGTGCCGGCGTCGGAGACACCAATGCTGCCTCCGCCGGAGACACCAATGGCCCCTCCATCGCGTTCTGCGAGTTGCTGACCGTGAAGCTGGGAATCGGGGGCGGCCCCTGTTGGCCGCCCGCAATCCACGCCTGCAACCCCTCAATCAAGGTAGGCACAATGGCGGTGATCGTCGCTCCCAGTTGTTGTTGCACTTGCTCTTGGACAATCTCCGGAATCCACGCCACTTGTGCCTTGAGTTCTTGAACCTCGCACGACTGGCTTTCTGAGCTGGTCTTTTTCTCCTTTCGCCCACCAGCGTTATATATGACGACCATTTTGTGGACAAGCCTTTGCCGGCCACACGACCAACTGACGACGGCTTACTGAGCTTATCCTTTTTCTTCATTACATTCAACGCCCTATTTAGAGTGGTGTCCCAAGGCATTCTTAGTCGACCCCGCGCTACTGCTTTCAGTCACCTGCGGAAGGAATGTGAACCATTTAGAAATTTGGCTTCATTAATTAGAATGCAACCATATGGAGCTAATTACGCGGGGGTTTATTCCTTACCAGAAGAAGCTCAAGCGCCCTGGTCTTCGGATCCGTGGTAAGCTCCTTTGTTTTTGGGTCCTTCTTGTACCGGGCCCTGACAAAGTTCCTGGTCTGCTTGTCACCGTATTTATCAAAGAGGGGCGGTAGGCCTTGCTCGGCACGGTCCGCCTCCTCCTTGTCCCATATTGGCTCCGCCACTCTGTAACTGCCGGGACCGAGTGTGTGTTCCCCTAAGTTTAGCTCCCGCATTTCTTTCCCCCACTGACTTGATTCGGAGGTTGCGGTGCTCGAGCACTTGATCTTGAAGTCGTTGTAGTCATCTTCGGTGATCGAAGGATTTTTCTCCTTGATCTTCTCGTAACTATCACCTTTCTCGATCATTCTCTTCACCGTGCTTCTCCAAGTAGACAGGGTCGTGCTCATCCTCGTGAGGGCAGTATTGTTCACTTTATTCCCTTTGAGGCTTGTGTTTTCAAATTCAGCGGGGAACTTGTATCGTTCGTGCAGCTTCGTGAAGAGGAGGTTGCACAAATTCCCTCGGTCAGGATGCCTCAAGTTCTCGGTGTTGATCGAGACGGTGCTCCGGAGAATGCACCCGAGCTGAAGCGAGTACCCCTTGACTATTTGTTCGGGCGCCGTTGGATTCCCGTCGGAGTCCACTTTAGTAAATTCCTCCTTGACGATGCGGAGCACGGTCGGCGCCGGTCCTTCCGTTGCCTCTTCGGTTGGCTGCCATCTGTGCGTGCGCCGCCATCATCAGTGGTGGCATCCTCGGCGGCACCATCAATGGTGGCATCCTCGGCGGCACCATCAGTGGGGTCATCCTCGGCGGCACCATCAGTGGTCTCAGGATCGGTGGGGAAGGCGGCATCCTCATACAAGTGAGGTTGTTCCTCCATCTCCTGGGACAGCTCCCAGAATGCCTTGCCGCCCGAACCCCCGGCCTCATCGTTGTTGGCCATGTTTCTCTCTAAATAGGAAAAAAGTTTGGTCAAAAAGTTGGTTATTGTCAAGGAACAAGATCATGGTCTCATCATTTAGGGTTTGTCGAACCGAGGCATCCTAAAAGCTAAGCTTTTATCAATGAGGGTTTTTCGACGCCGAGGCACACTAAAATCCTAAGCTTTCATCATTTAGGTTTTTATCGACACCGAGGCACCCTAAAAGCCAAGGTTTTATAATTTATGGTTTGTCCACACCGAGGCATCCTAAAAGCTAAGCTGGGAAGGAGAATTCTAAGTTGGGCCTAATCACTTGGCTCTATTGCCGTGTGACGCCCCGAGACCGATGCGCTAGGTGTCAGCCAGTTATTCGTCGTCGTTGCCATGTCATTTGCTTGCATGTTGCACTTTGCCTTTTCATCATGTGCATTTCATCAGCATGTTTCAAAACTTGCATCCGTCTGTAGTTGCCATGTCCTCTCTGTTGTCCGTTCTGAGCCCAGACACACTCGCACGCGCCCGCGGCACCTCCGAATATTTATTTTATAAGTGGCCGGAAAATGTTCTCGGAATGGGTTGAAACTTGGCGTGCGGTCTTATTATAGTGTAGGTAGACCGCCTGTCAAATTTCATCGCATTCGGAGTTTGTTTGATAGCCCAACCGTTAAACATGTAGCGGCACTATAGCCGGATAATCGTCGGACGTTTTGGTGTTCCGAAACTGTCGTCGGGTCTCTCTCTCTCTCTCTCTTCTCTCGTCTCAGCCCGATGCCTTCTACACAGCCCACTTTTACCCCTCGACTACACGTCCGAAACTCTCCCGAACCCGACCCGGGCAGTCGTGACCGATGGGTCCGGATCATCCCCAAACATCCCTAAAACATCTTCGTTTTCTTATTTGGGCTCCCTACCTATTTATTTCTCAACCATCCGACCCCGATCAGATGTCCTGGATTTTCTCTCTTTCACTATATATAGACCAAACCTACCCAAATTAGGCCAAACCCTATTTTCTAGGGATCCTCCCTGTCAAATCGCCGCCGCCACCCCAGTCCAGATCCTCCTCCTATCTCCTCCCACCTTGGGATCCATCCCCACCCAACCAGCTAATCCCTTCGATCTAGACCGCCAAACACCACCCGTAGCTACCTCCCTCCTCGTTGGACCCCGCCCTCGTGGCCACCGGCGAGCATCAGCAAAGGCCGAGCAGCCCCGCGCCTGAGGCCTCTCGCTCCTGCAGTCGACGCCCGAGGCCTCCTCCCCGAGAACCACCTCCATCCCGAGCGCCTCCTCCTGCTCGACCTCGCCACCTCGCCGGTGCCCTTCTCCGGCGACTGGATCCCGCTGGAGTGCCGCCCTGACCCTGCCTTCCCTCACGCCTCCTCCTCCCCATTCCTTTTCCCCTCTCTCTCATGCCTCTGCCTCTCTCACAGGGAACCACGTGAGGACATGGAGACTGCAGCACCGATGCCTCCTCAAGGGCCACCTCGTCCTCGTCCCCCGACGCTCTTCTCTGTTGACAACCGGCCGCGCTGGGACGCCATGGCCACTTCGAACCAGGGAGATCCTCCGAGCCAGGCCAACTCGTCCAGATCCACGGGCTCCTGATGGAATTGGAGGAAGTTGCGCTGCCAGGCCTCTCCACCTCGCTTCCCCGCCGCCCTTCATCTTGTCCCAGAGTTCCAGCACCCGCGGCCTCCTGCTCATTCATCTCGAGACGAGGGATGCTCGTCCTCGAGCGTTGACTGTGTCGCCCGCTCCAGCGCCCCACTTGGGCCTCCTCCCGAGCCGGCCTGCTACACTACGTCCCTTGAGCCGCCTCCACCAGACGGGCCGAGGCCCATGGTGAGAATCCCCTCCTAGCACCCTGTGCACTATTGGGCCAGCAGTTGCGGCCCGTTCACTGTTTTTTTTCGCGGAACGTTTTGTCTAATTATTCCAGAGACAGCAGTTTTGCAGTTTGACCCCTAGACTTCATGCATTTAATATCTTCACAACTGTGCATCTTATGCAAAAACTTTATATATGAAAAATGCTTAGAAGTTTGTGTAGATTAATAATATGCCACTTTCACCCCTGTTTAAAATGTTTAAAATACTGTTTGTTTAAATTTTCTCAAATGCCATGCTAAAATGATTTATTTCATAACTAAATAACTGTAGCTCGGTTTTTAATAAACTTTATATGTAAATGGGGTGGAAAAATGTGTAGAATAACATCATGCACTTTGTTTTGCTGTTTAACAACTTTAAAATGGTGTAATAGGTAGAACATTACCAAATTCATAATATGAACATGGGGATTTTCCGAAATTGTTGTTTGTTGTTCCGGCCTCATTTAAACTTGTCTAAATAGTTAGTTTACTTTTGCTTCACCCCTTGCCATGTATTGCATCATATATAGACTTGTCTTGCATCATACTTGCTTGAGCATATTGTCATGTTTCTTGTGTTGTTTTTCTGTGCTTCCTACCTTGTCATGCATTGCTTCCTGTATAGACTTGTCATGCATCATACCTTGCCATGTATTGCATCATATATAGATTGTGTTGTTTTTCTGTGCTTCCTACCTTGCCATGTATTGCTTCCTGTATAGACTTGTCATGCATCATACCTTGCCATGTATTGCATCATATATAGACCTGAGTTGTTTTAATGTGCTTCCTACCTTGCTATGTTCTGCTTCCTGTATAGACTTGTGGTGCATCCTATATAGAACTGTCTTGCATCATACTTGGTTGAGCATATTGTCGTGTCTCGTGTTGTGTGTTTACCGTATTGCTTGCTTCTTCTCTTTAGTGCTTGTTCTGTTGCGATCGTGAGGATTCGTTCGCCTACCCGTGGTTCTTCTTCAAGGCTTCTTCTTCGTCTTCTTCTGGAACCATTCTTCTTCCTTGAGGGATCTCAGGCAAGATGACCATACCCTTGGATACCTTTACTACCATTGCCATGCTTAGTTGTCTCGATGCTATCGTTACATGTCGCGCTACCCATCATTATTGTCAGCCTCTCCTTGTTGCCATGAAACCTCTAACCTTTGAAACCTTCCTAGCAAAACCATTGTTTGGCTATGTTACCCGCTTGCTCAGCCCCTCTTATAGCGTGGTTAGTTGCAGGTGAAGATGAAGATCGTTCCAGGAGGGAACTTGTTGTTGGAATATCACAATATCTATTATTATTATTAACACACCTATATACTGGGCATGGGTGGAAGGCTTGGCCTTTTGCTCGGTGTTTTGTTCCACTCATGCCACCTTAGGCGCCGATAAACCGGCATTATGTTCCTTGTTTTTTGCATTCCTTACACGGTTGGGTATATGGGGACCCCTTGACACTTCGTCTTTGAATAAAACTCCTCCAGCAAGGCCCAACATTGGTTTTAATTTGCTCATAATAACAACTTAATTAATTAATTAATTACATTGGGGGTCATGTCCCCGGGTTCTTAATTCTACATAACAGGGGGGCCAGTGCTGATGGCGTTGGTCCCAAACGGGGAGACTGTGGGGCCACCACGGGGAAACTCGAGGATTGGCTCCCGTAGGATCACCTATCCGGTTGTGGCCTGAGACGAGATACGCGCGGCTACTATCAGGGTGTCAGCACGCCGGGAGGTCTTGCTGGACTTGTTTTGCCATTGTTGAAATGTCTTGTGCACCGGGATGCCGAGCCTGATCGGATTTCCCTAAGATAAGGGGTGATGATATTATATTTATCACTTCAATTGATCGTGAGAGCTTGTGATGGGCTAAGTTGGGACACCCCTGCAGGGTTATGATCTTTTGAAAGCCGTGCCCGCGGTTATGTGGCAGATTGGAATTTGTTAATGTCCGGTTGTAGAAAACTTGACAGAGGATCCGAAGTAAAACACACAACTATGTGAGTAACTGTGATTGTCTCTTTTCACTTTGAGAAGAGAACACGATGGGGTTATGTATGACTCGTAGGTAGTTCAAGATCTTTAGCGATCATTACTAGTTTGCGACCGTTTGCATAGATGATCATCTTATTCTTGTACTCGTAAGCTAGCCACCATATTATGCTTAGCCGCTGCTGCAACCTCACCACTTTACCTCTTCCTACCCATAAAGCTTTGCTAGTCTTGATACCCATGGTTATGGGATTGCTGAGTCCTCATGGCTCACAGATACTACAACACCAGATGCAGGTCCAGCTGAGTACGATGCAGGGGATGGATCAGAACTTCAGTGGGAGTGCGATGAAGAGCGTAGCCGTATGTATGTGATGTTTTCGACGATCAGTAGTGGTTTCTACTAGGGGTGATTCGGACCTGTGGATTAATGTATTTGGTATCTTTCATTTGGATCTTCACCCGTAGTCGGGTTGTGATGTTATTTGGATGATGATTTGCTTATGTAATGTATTGTGTGACGTGGCAAGTGTAAGCCAACTATCCTTTTGCAATTTCATCCCTATTTTTACATGATTCGTGCAAAGATACCAAACTTGAGATCATTCCAGAATGGGATTATACCTTTAAGTCGTGCCTCGACACGTAGGAGGTATAGTCCCATCCTGGGCATAACAAGTTGGTATTCAGAGCCTTCTCCGACCTAGGAGCCCCCACTGATTGATCGAATCATTGACAGTTGAGTCTAGGCACACACTTGAAAATGTTTTGAGTCTTATATATATATCGGAGAGTAGGATTTCTTTTACTCCTCATCCTTTATCACTCTGGTGAGGACTCCTGAGGATTACTCTTGTCTCTTCTACTCTCAAAAATTCACCAAAAAAATTTTTTAGGATCACGCTAGTATTGTTTGGATTGTTCTGATGTCTTTGTGACTTGAACATTGTTCTCGATGCCTCCTGTCATTTAGGGGTTGTGGCAGTGTCCCGGGGAGTTGAGCTCCGAGGTGTTGTCGTCACAAATATATCGCAGCAGTTCTGGAATACTTAAGACGTCCGACATCGAAAACTCTCCTATGCGGTTAGTGGCAAGATAACCCCGACATCACCCAGTACTGGGGAGGTAGTTCGGGAGTATTGCCATAGCTTGTATAGTAGATGCGTTTCGAAGGTCCGAGGTAAACGGTTTCCGGAAATAACTGGTTATGTGTTGAAGGATGGATACAGCTGGATGTAGGATTAGAGTTGAGTGCGCGATGCTTCCCCTGTATCCCCAACACCTGATTGCATAACTGTAAACTTTCGGAAATTAATAGGTGGGTTCATCTAGTAGTTCGTAGGCATTCTTCCAATGAATGCATGATATGGAGTTCGGGGTTCAACATTGAGTGAAGTGGTTTTATGGGCGTTGTTCCAATCGGGAGTTGCATCTTAAAGGGTCCTTGGCTATCCGGATCCGGGGATAGCAAAACCCTTTTGTAACATGTTCCATGAGCTTTCAGCACGAACATGTGGAACGAAGCTTCTATCTTGTATTTGTTCTATCTGCTCCTTGTTGTTTTTATTTACCTTTTGTTCTCCCAAGTGGATTCTCGACAAGTTGATGTACCTACGGAATTCATTCGTTCAATTCTCTGTTCAAATGATATTGTGAAGATAATGTTGCAACATATCTATCCTTTGTTTTTGTTTCGATTCTGGTATTCGAGTTGCTTCGATGTCAAATGTTGATTCCATACCTTTTCTAATCAGTGTTCTCATATTTCTATGGGAGTGCTAATCCTTCTTGATCATCGAGATGGTCATGTTAAATTCTTTGCAACCGGCGTGCTTATCTTCAAGTTAACGTGATCCTTTCAATTTGTGCTAGACCAATTCTTGGTTTTCTCAACGGTGTCTATTTCATTCATCCCAAGTTGTCTTCGTTTTTCCCCGCCCTCCCACCCTTTTTCTTTTTGGAGCCAGAAATTCTCAAATGAAATATCCATTTTATTCATGTGATGTTTCTTCATTCATTTCCTTCAATGTTCTTATCCGGTGATTTATCGTGAATATGCTCAAGAGTTTTAAGTTCATCATTCTTAATTCTAATATTCTTCTCCGATGGACAAAATCCAAGCGTTCGTATTGATCATATCTGTGCCTCTTGTTTCACATGTTTTCCAATGTGGAAATTTCTTATCCAAAGTCTCTCTTGCTTATTCAACTCTCTCTAATTCGTATCCGGAGTGTTCAAGGTATCTCAGAAGATTCATGTTTCAATTCTTAATCCGTTCAAGCTATTTTGAGGATTATCATCTTATTCAAGCCATTTAATTCAACCGGTGCAATATCTCAAGTAATCATTCCAACGGTGTTTCTGTTGAGTGGGCTCTAACCCACACGTCTTTTTCCAGGATCTTACCTGACTCTTCTAATTTTTCCGGAGTTATTCTAAAATTCTTTTCAAAGTGTGACGTAAGTATGAATCCCATCAGTCACAGTCCTTCTCCAGGACCGCTTTCAAATTCTTTTCATCATTGGTTCAACCTTTTAATTCTTCAATACGGAGTGCCTATACAATTCATGGTGGTGTATCTCATCGTCTTCTCAGATTTTGAAGACCGAAGAAGAGTTCCCCTTGAATCTTGGCCCGTTCTCTTGAAGATTCGTGGTTCTAGCTTCATGCCATCCTCATAATTGTTTTCGATTGTGAGAAATTCTTTTTTATACCCATCCGAAGCTTTTCATGAATTCTTTCCATTGTCATCCTCCGAAGGCCATCATTTCAGAAGATTTCTTCGTTCTTAGTTTGCAACTTTGTCCTCCAACTATTCTTCATCGATGCCTCTCCGTTCGTCTCCATATTCTTCCGGTGCATCATTCAAGTATTCTTTACTCTGCTCGTGGTCCATTCGTTCTTTTGTATCTAAGATTGCCTCATGTATCTTCGTTCATTTTTCTAATTCTTCATGGTGGTTTGTTCTCTATCTTCACTCGGTTTCGATTTTTACGGTGGTTCGTTCAACATTCTTTTCCCTTTGTCATCATATCAATTAACTCGTTCTTTCTGAAATCCTACCGGTGATTCGTTGAATACTTTCTCAAGCTTGTGCGAGATCTCTCTTTAATTCTTTCCAACGAGAATAAGTAGTATGCCAAATCCTTTGGTTGTCATCAATTTAAATTGGTGAAGGATATGCATGACATAATTCTTATTCTTATTCCTTCAAGGTGATTTAATTCTTTTGTCTGGAGCTTGTTCATCATATCATATTCTTGGTCCTAAGTTGTTCATCTTGTTTTCCGGAGCTGCAAGTTATTTCAATTATATCATTTCAAAGCTCCATCTAATTCACCACAGGCCTTGAATCTTATTCTTTTCATCTTTCACTTCTCATGCTTTCATTACCGGAGTTCTTCATGGTGGTTCATCATCATTTAATTCATCCTCGAAGTGTTCTTCAGGATTCTTGTTGGACCTCAAGCATTCTTCATCATACTTTCCAAGTGCAATTCTTTCTCCCTTAGCTTTTGAGATGGTGTTATGCCATTCTTGACAATTTCCCTTCAGGTTTCATGATTCACAAGTTGACAGGAATGAGATATTTAATCTAGTCAATTTCTTCGTTGGAGTTATCTTGGGTTGTATTTCACCTAAAGCTTTCCCTAAGGATTGTTGCTATTGTGGTGCTTATAAATGACCCAAGTTCTTCATTATCCTCTCGGTAAAGTAACTCTTTCGTCTCCTTGCTTATCTCAATCCAATTAATTGTTTTCGCTAGTGGCAGAATTTCACCTCATAATGTTGAGATGCTTTCCATAAGCCCACAACGAGCTTATTCTTTTCGTTGTTGTAATTCTAACAACTCCGTTCAACCCTTCTTCGTAAGGATGATTTTCATATTCATTCGTGGGAGAAGTTGTCATTTTCTTCTCCGTTCTTTCTTTCCAACGATCTAGCATCTATTCTTTCATTCCGGAGGCATTGTAATATTGCTCTCTTCGTCCCATCATCTTGTTTTGTTAAGATCATATTCTTCCTTGCTTGCCCATTTAACGAGAGTATGGTGTCCTCCATTCAAGTTCTCTCATCTGATCAAGTATTAACTCTCTTTTAACCGGAGTGCTGTCTGAATCCTTCTTACCCCTTGTGCCATTCTTCCAATTGTTTCAGAGGTAGTGTGTTGTTGATTTCATCAAGTATCATTCCATCTCCTCAAGTTCATGTTAATTCCTTCCATTTTCAGACGGAGTGCTGTCCAAATTATGTCATTATTATTGCTTGGCTATACCGTTGCGGGTTCATATTCTTTGGTTCGTAAGCTCTTGTTTCATGTCTTTCAACCTTTTAGGTTCTCATAATGCTCCTTGTTACTCTTTCTAACAGAGTGTTTTCATATTCGTTCATCTCCGTTGTATTCTTCTTTCAATTTGGTCAACCTCTCAGGTTCGTGGTTTCACTCGTTTGTCGAAGAAGCAACTTTTTTTTACCTCTTCTTTTCCGTTTTTATCCGGTGCCATCTCCAGGATCTCGGGTCGAGATCCTCTGTTAGTGTGGGAGAGTTGTGACGCCCCGAGACCGATGCGCCAGGTGTCAGCCAGTTATTCGTCGTCGTTGCCATGTCATTTGCTTGCGTGTTGCACTTTGCCTTGTCATCATGTGCATTTCATCAGCATGTTTTCAAAACTTGCATCCGTCTGTAGTTGCCCTGTCCTCTCCGTTGTCCGTTCTGAGCCCAGACACACTCGCACGCGCCCGCGGCACCTCTGAATATTTATTTTATAAGTGGCCAGAAAATGTTCTCGGAATGGGTTGAAACTTGGCGTGCAGTCTTATTATAGTGTAGGTAGACCGCCTGTCAAATTTCATCGCATTCGGAGTTTGTTTGATAGCCCAACCGTTAAACATGTAGCGGCACTATAGCCGGATAATCGTCGGACGTTTTGGTGTTCCGAAACTGTCACCGGGTCTCTCTCTCTCTATCTTCTCTTGTCTCAGCCCGATGCCTTCTACACAGCCCACTTTTACCCCTCGCATGCACGTCCGAAACTGTCCCGAACCCGACCTGGGCAGTCATGACCGATGGGTCCGGATCATCCCCAAACATCCCTAAAACATCTCCGTTTTCTTATTTGGGCTCCCTACCTATTTATTTCTCAACTATCCGATCCCGATCGGATGTCCTAGATTTTCTCTCTTTCACTATATATAGACCAAACCTACCCAAATCAGACCAAACCCTATTTTCTAGGGATCCTCCCTGTCAAATCGCCGCCGCCACCCCTGTCCAGATCCTCCTCCTATCTCCTCCCACCTTGGGATCCATCCCCACCCAACCAGCTAATCCCTTCGATCTAGACCGCCAAACACCACCCGTAGCTACCTCCCTCCTCATTGGACCCCGCCCTCGTGGCCATCGGCGAGCATCAGCCAAGGCCGAGCAGCCCCGCGCCTGAGGCCTCTCGCTCCTGCAGTCGACGCCCGAGGCCTCCTCCTCGAGAACCACCTCCATCCTGAGCGCCTCCTCCTGCTCGACCTCGCCACCTCGCCACTGCCCTTCTCTGGCGACTGGATCCCGCCAGAGTGCCGCCCTGACCCTGCCTTCCCTCACGCCTCCTCCTCCCCGTTCCTTTTCCCCTCTCTCTCATGCATCTGCCTCTCTCACAGGGAACCACGTGAGGACATGGAGACTGCAGCACCGATGCCTCCTCAAGGGCCACCTCGTCCTCGTCCCCCGACGCTTTTCTCTGTCGACAACCGGCCACGCTGGGACGCCATGGCCACTTCGAACCAGGGAGATCCTCCGAGCCAGGCCAACTCGTCCAGATCCACGGGCTCCTGCCGGAATTGGAGGAAGCTGCGCCGCCAGGCCTCTCCACCTCGCTTCCCCGCCGCCCGTCATCTCGTCCCAGAGTTCCAGCGCCCGCGGCCTCCTGCTCGTTCATCTCGAGACGAGGGATGCTCGTCCTCGAGCATTGACTGTGTCGCCCGCTCCAGCGCCCCGCTTGGGCCTCCTCCCGAGCCGGCCTGCTACACTACGTCCCTTGAGCCGCCTCCACCAAACGGCCCGAGGCCCATGGTGAGAATCCCCTCCTAGCACCCTGTGCACTATTGGGCCAGCAGTTGCGGCCCGTTCACTGTTTTTTTCGCGGAACGTTTTGTCTAATTATTCCAGAGACAGCAGTTTTGCAGTTTGACCCCGAGACTTCATGCATTTAATATCTTCACAACTGTGCATCTTATAAAAAAACTTTATATATGAAAAATGCTTAAAAGTTTGTGTAGATTAATAATATGCCACTTTCACCCCTGTTTAAAATGTTTAAAATAGTGTTTGTTTAAATTTGCTCAAATGCCATGCTAAAATGATTTATTTCATAACTAAATAACCGTAGCTCGGTTTTTAATAAACTTTATATGTAAATGGGGTGGAAAAATGTGTAGAATAACATCATGCACTTTGTTTTGCTGTTTAACAACTTTAAAATGGTGTAATAGGCAGAACATTACCAAATTCATAATATGAACATGGGGATTTTCCAGAATTGTTGTTTGTTGTTCCGGCCTCATTTAAACTTGTCTAAATAGTTAGTTTACTTTTGCTTCATCCCTTGCCATGTATTGCATCATATATAGACTTGTCTTGCATCATACTTGCTTGAGCATATTGTCATGTTTCTTGTGTTGTTTTTCTGTGCTTCCTACCTTGTCATGCATTGCTTCCTGTATAGACTTGTCATGCATCATACCTTGCCATGTATTGCATCATATATAGATTGTGTTGTTTTTCTGTGCTTCCTACCTTGCCATGTATTGCTTCCTGTATAGACTTGTCATGCATCATACCTTGCCATGTATTGCATCATATATAGACCTGTGTTGTTTTAATGTGCTTCCTACCTCGCTATGTTCTGCTTCCTATATAGACTTGTGGTGCATCCTATATAGAACTGTCTTGCATCATACTTGGTTGAGCATATTGTCGTGTCTCGTGTTGTGTGTTTACCGTATTGCTTGCTTCTTCTCGTTAGTGCTTGTTCCGTTGCGATCGTGAGGATTCGTTCGCCTACCCGTGGTTCTTCTTCAAGGCTTCTTCTTCGTCTTCTTCTGGAACCGTTCTTCTTCCTTGCGGGATCTCAGGCAAGATGACCATACCCTTGGATACCTTTACTACCATTGCCTTGCTTAGTTGTCTCGATGCTATCGTTACATGTCGCACTACCCATCATTATTGTCAGCCTCTCCTTGTTGCCATGAAACCTCTAACCTTTGAAACCTTCCTAGCAAAACCATTGTTTGGCTATGTTACCCGCTTGCTCAGCCCCTCTTATAGCGTTGTTAGTTGCAGGTGAAGATGAAGATCGTTCCAGGAGGGAACTTGTTGTTGGAATATCACAATATCTATTATTACTATTAACACACCTATATACTGGGCATGGGTGGAAGGCTTGGCCTTTTGCTCGGTGTTTTGTTCCACTCATGCCACCTTAGGCGCCGATAAACCGGCATTATGTTCCTTGATTTTTGCGTTCCTTACACGGTTGGGTATATGGGGACCCCTTGACACTTCATCTTTGAATAAAACTCCTCCAGCAAGGCCCAACATTGGTTTTAATTTGCTAATAATAACAACTTAATTAATTAATTAATTGCATAGGGGGTCATGTCCTCGGGTTCTTAATTCTACATAACAGGGGGGGCCAGTGCTGATGGTGTTGGTCCCAAACGGGGAGACTGCGGGGCCACCACGGGGAAACTCGAGGATTGGCTCCCGTAGGATCACCTATCCGGTTGTGGCCTGAGACGAGATACGCGCGGCTACTATCAGGGTGTCGGCATGCCGGGAGGTCTTGCTGGACTTGTTTTACCATTGTCGAAATGTCTTGTGCACCGGGATGTCGTGCCTGATCGGATTTCCCTAAGATAAGGGGTGATGATAATATATTTATCACTTCAGCTGATCGTGAGAACTTGTGATGGGCTAAGTTGGGACACCCCTGCAGGGTTATGATCTTTCGAAAGTCGTGCCTGCGGTTATGTGGCAGATTGGAATTTGTTAATGTCCGGTTGTAGAAAACTTGGCAGAGGATCCGAAGTAAAACACACAACTGTGTGAGTAACCGTGACTGTCTGTTTTCACTTTGAGAAGAGAACACGGTGGGGTTATGTATGACTCGTAGGTAGTTCAGGATCTTTAGCGATCATTACTAGTTTGCAACCATTTGCGTAGATGCTCATCTTATTCTTGTACTCGTAAGCTAGCCACCATATTATGCTTAGCCGCTGCTGCAACCTCACCACTTTACCTCTTCCTACCCATAAAGCTTTGCTAGTCTTGATACCCATGGTTATGGGATTGCTGAGTCCTCGTGGCTCAAAGATACTACAACACCAGATGCAGGTCCAGCTGAGTACGATGCAGGAGATGGATCAGAACTTCAGTGGGAGTGCGATGAGGAGCGTAGCCGTATGTATGTGACGTTTTCGACGATCAGTAGTGGTTTCTACTAGGGGCGATTCGGACCTGTGGCTTAATGTATTTGGTATCTTTCGTTTGCATCTTCGCCCGTAGTCGGGTTGTGATGTTATTTGGATGATGATTTGCTTATGTAATGTATTGTGTAACGTGGCGAGTGTAAGCCAACTATCCTTTTTGCAATTTCATCCCTATTTTTACATGACTCGTGCAAAGATACCAAACTTGAGATCATTCCAGAATGGGCTTATACCTTTAAGTCGTGCCTCGACACGTAGGAGGTATAGTCCCATCCTGGGCATAACATGTCGCCTATGGTTTAATGCAGCAAGAATAAAGGGGCAGTTGATCCTACTTAATTAACTACTAAGATACCCCGGCCCATGCATTAGTCACAAGTACCCCATATGTCCTATTTTTAGCAAAGTCATGCTAAAATTCACGGAAAATTTCAGCATGACCTTTGCTGAAAATAGGACATATGGAGTACCTGAATTTGCCGGAACGGAAGTTAATCGACATTCCAGCAAACTCAAGGGCCTCTCGGGGTACCTGCAAAATCATCACGACACGATGGTCGGAGACAAAACCCAGCAAAAATCTGGATGGAGTGCATCGGGCTTTCAACTCCACTTTAGCCTATTCAAATGAAGATCACACTGAGCTCCAGCTGAGGGATCCATCAGCCATCATGCCAGCCAGCCAGCAAATTAAGCTGGCCTGGAGCAAATAAAAATACAATGCATACATACATACTAAAGCAGAAAGATAGATAGATAGATAAGCATGTTTAGTTTAGTTTACAAGAATGAGTGCATGCATGTCAAAAGTTGGCATCTACTACTTGCCTTTGCTTTTTCAGCCCATGTTCATGCAGGTCACTGTCAGTTACTACCAGTTAATTACTCTACTAGTCATGCCAAATAAGATAGATACTCCTCATCATCATCATATAGTAAAAGCTAATTAACCAGCACATGCATCAATGATGCTTCTGCTCTTACTTCGCTGCTGCTAAAAGCATAACCACAACAAGATTAACAGCTACATTGTTTTGTGTAGTGTACATTGGTGATTGTTGAGCCAACATGCCACATTGCAGTGCTAGGATGTTGCCATTCCAGCAAACTCAAGGGCCTCTAATAGGTCACCCAACAAAAAATCATCAATAGTT
This sequence comes from Secale cereale, assembly GCA_902687465.1. Classification (NCBI taxonomy): domain Eukaryota; kingdom Viridiplantae; phylum Streptophyta; class Magnoliopsida; order Poales; family Poaceae; genus Secale; species Secale cereale. The sequence continues at coordinate 385,821,992 of LR738715.1, read as the reverse complement.
TTAGCTGGAAAAAAATCATGGATTGCTGTTAACTGAAGATTAGTGAAAGAAACTGTTGTTGATCATGGATTGCTGATCATGAAAATTAGTGAAAGAAACTGTTGCTGATCATGGATTGCTAATCCTGAATAAGACCAACATTATTGGGATGGCAGCAGAATTTCTCTACCAATATTAAGTGAATAGCATCTCACTTGTCACATCACATAATTTCCTAGTTGGAGAATACTCATTGATCAAACACACATGTGCATTCTACTCCCACGCTAGTACAGATCAAATTCAACTATAATCATACTGGATCTAGTTGAAAGCATGGACCTATTATCGTGTACCATTGTTTGATAGCAATGCAGAGTGTTGTTATTAAACATAGTGTTGTGTGCGCAGACAGATTTAGCAGCGTGCATGTTGTAGAGGTTTTGATGAGCTATATGATTTTTCCTATGTAACTCATTAGCTACAAAGTCGTAGCTATATATCTTCAAGGCTGAGCTGCTGTACAAGTTTCAGAATTTTTTGTCTGTTGGTTTAGAAGATGTGTATTTTCCTAATTGACTGTCCTAAAAGGCTCACAGACTTGCTAGTCAAAGTTGAGTTTTCTCTTGGCCAACTTAATGACAAGAATTTTCAGATAGATATTGTGGTTTGACTTGAATTGAAGATTAGGCCTACTTAATGACAAGACAAAAAAATGGTATCTTCGCTAAAGTTGTAGCTCATTTCCTGAAATTTTCAAACATGTATCTGTTGGATGCGTTGATTCTATAGATTAAAAGATACAAAAAAAGGTCTTTTGAAAAAATGTATAGCAAACAGAGAAACAATTACATTTTGGTAACACATCCACCAGATTTTGGATTTGAGATCATCCATATGTATTTCAGATAAAAATATGCATACTATGTTATAGTTAGTACATTGTCAGGCAGAGCAATCATCTTATTGGTACCACATTTGTCATGAATTAAACTCCAAAGTTACAAGATTGAAATAGACCCACAGGAGTGTGCGTTTGGTTCTCAAGCAATGATCATCATGGCAATGCAATCTGCAGTCATGCTGGACTTAGTCCAAAGCACATATCAATAATGTGGCACATGATTTTCTCAAGAGTTGAAGTATTTTAGGATAATCCTGACACAAGCAAATGGCTATAATGCACATACAGGAAGATGGACCTATTGTGATGGGTGTGGATGCATTTCTTACCAGGCACAAGGGAGGGCGGGCGCGGCCGGTCGCCGGAGGGGTCGGGGTCGGGGTCGGGGTCGGCGGCGACGGCGGCGTTGAAGGGATGGCTCGAGGGTGTACGAGCTCGTCCGGGTCCTCTTAGTCGAAGAAGAAGACGGTGACGGTCCTCCTGGGCGCCTCGGTTGGTCGTGGGGAGGCCGGCGGCCACGTGCTTCGCGGGTCGGCGGCGGTCGCCGTCCTGCACCCCGTGCCCGGACTGAGGTAGAGGCGGCGATGGCGGAGCTACAGTGGTGGGGGGCGCGGGGGCGGCGGCGCACGTAGGGGCGGCGGCGGCGTGGGTCGGGGCAACGCACGGAGGGGAGAAGTGGATCTGGCGAGAGGGAGGGACGAAGGCATCGGGTCACTAGCTATAGGAGGGAAGATTACTAATGGCGCACCCCCTGGCGGTGCGCCATTAGAATGTTTTTTTTGTAGCAATGGCGCACCAGCCAGCGATGCGCCATAAGTAATTATTTTTTATAAAAACATTAATAATTTTTTATTTGAAAATATTTATGAATATAAAAAAATATCATGAATATGAATATGAATATGAAACAGTAATAATTTTTTATAAAAACAGTAATAATTTTTTATTTGAAAATATTTATGAATATAAAAAAACATCATGAATATGAATATGAATATGAATATGAAACAGTAATAAATTTTTATAAAAACAGTAATATTTTTTTTAAAATATCATCAGATTTTTTTTATTTGAAAATATTTATGAATATAAAAAAATATCATCAAATTTGTTATTTGAAAATACCATCAAATTTGTTATTTGAAAATATAATCAAATTTGTTATTTGAAAATACAATCAATTTTTTTTAGTTGCATTCATTTGTGACGGTGGAGCGGCGGAGGGTGCGGGGGTCGTCGGCGGTGGTGGAGCGGGGGAGGGTGCGGGGGGTGCTCGGCGGCGCGAGGGGGGTCTGGCTAGGGGAATCTGGCGAGGGGTGATAACGATCGAGATGGAGGGGGATCGAGATCGAGTGTTCTCATGAATTCAAAAAGTGCCCATGAAATTTAAAAATATTCATGATAGTTCAAAAAGTGCCCATGAAATACAATCGAGAAATGAAGATTACAATTTAAATACAATCGATCTTAGCTAGCTATCTGTTCACAATCTTCTTGCCCTTCTTTTTCGCAAATGGAGTTCTTCTGTGGAACGGGCGTCCTTTAGGTAGGGTGGTCCTGCTTCTTCTTGTGGTGTATGCTGCTACTTCATAATCGTCGTCATGTTCGATCTTCGGGTCGCTGTACTTGTCGAAGTCTTGCTCACTGGCTACTCCATCCATTCCGATGATCTTCCTTTTGCCTCTCCTCACGACAACACGACTGGGCTTTGACGGGTCGGTAATGAAGAAGCATTGGTCAACTTGGGAAGCCAGTACCCATGGCTCATTTTTCGGGGTGACGTTTGCGCCCGTGGTCTTGGATTTGGCTTCGGGTATAACCATGGTGGTGAAATACCGGTCTTCTTTTAGGACGCTCTTGGCCCATCTGACACGGAACATCGGGACCTTCTCTCCAGCGTAGCTCAGCTCCCATATCTCCTCGATCCTTCTGTAGTATATGTCCTTGTCGTTACCGGTGTAGGATTCCATCGTTACCCAGGAGTTCTGATAACCATCGCTCTTCATGTCCTTGGCCTCGATGTAGAATGTGTAGCCGTTGATATCGTACGCCTCATAGGTCATCAGGTTGTGCTCAGCGCCCTGTGACAAGGCGAATATGAGTTGTTCTTCCGCGGAAGAATCCTCATGTAAAGGGTACGACAGAAGCTTCTGCTTGAACCAACGCGTGAAACATGAGTTGTGCTGTCTGATTATATCTCCGTCCGTCCTTTGTTGGCCTCGGTCATTGTACGTCTTCTCAATAAAGGTTTTGTGCTCTACCACCCAAGGATCGACCACGTCTATGTGTTGTAGCGCGACTAGGTTTGCTCTTTCAAAGTCGGCGAGTCGACCCTCGAAGTCGACATGCATTTCGTGGCGACCCTCACGGTGACCCCATCCAGCGAGCCTGCCGAGGTGCCTGTTGACGGGCAGACCAACGGGGTTCTCGATGCCTAGATAATTCGTGCAGTAGGAGATGCACTCTTCAGTCAGAAAGCCCCTGGCTATGCTTCCCTCTGGACGTGACATGTTGCGAACGTATCCTTTGATGACACCATTCATCCTTTCGAACGGCATCATGCTGTGCAGGAACGTCGGCCCGAGTTGGATGATATCGTCCACGATATGGACCAGCAGATGCACCATAATGTCGAAGAATATGGGCGGGAAGTACATCTCAAGCTCGCATAGTATCACCATGATCTCTTCCTGTACCCTTCTGAGTTGCCTCACGCCAACCGACTTCCGAGAGATGACGTCGAAAAAGTTGCATAGGCCAAATAGCATTTCACGGACGTGCGCGTCCATGATCCCACGGATTGCAACTGGAAGTATGTGCGTCATCAGCACGTGATAGTCGTGAGACTTCATCCCGCTGAACTTCTGCTTCGCTGGGTCTAGGTATCTGCTTATCTTCCCCGCGTAACCGTAAGGAAGTTTTACTCCTATGAGGCACGTGAAAAACTGCTCGATCTCCTCCTGACTTAGAGTGAAGCACGCGGGAGGGTAGTCATTTCCGGTCTTCTTGGCCTTTTTGCCTTTGCGACGACTTTCCGTGTCCTTCTTCGCCTCATCATCATCATCATCATTAGCGTGAAGCTCCTGCCTGATGCCCATTGATTTCAAGTCTGCCCTTGCTTTCGGCCCATCTTTGGTCCTCTCTGGCATGTTGAGCAGGGTACCAAGCAGACTCTCGCAACACGTCCTTCGTGATATGCATGACATCAAGGCTGTGAGGCACACGGTGGATCTTCCAGTACGGCAAGTCCCAGAAAACAGACCTTGTTTTCCATACCTTCAGCAGCGGCTCTGACGCCTTTCGCTTCTTTCCCGGCTCTGGCGCCTTTTGCTTCTTTCCTGGCAGTGGGCAATCTTTCCAATTTTTCAACAGCTCGTCTATTTCCTCGCCGCTCCTCGTACGCGGGCGTCCTCGGGGTTCGGTTTCACCATCGAACAGATCCTTGCGTTTTCTCCATAGGTCATCGTCGCGAAGCCACCTTCGATGTCCCATGAATATGGTTTTCGAAGACCCGGGATCTCTATCTAGCTGGCGATACGTTGTGTCATCCATACACCTGACGCATCCAGAAAATCCGTGGACCACCTGCCCCGTGACTGCACCGTCGTGAGCAGTGCGGCTCTCATAGGGAAATATTCTTTCTCTGCGGCGTCCCACGTATTGGCTGGCGTTTTCCACAGCGTGTCTAGCTCCTCTTTCAGCAGCCCCAGATACAGATTGATGTCGTTCCCTGCTTGTTTCAGTCCTTCAATTAGCATACTCATGTGAATGTACTTCCTCTTCATGCACAACCAGGGGGAAAGGTTGTACATCCACACAAACACAGGCCAGGAGCTATGTGTGCTTCTCTGGCTGCCAAACGGATTGACTCCATCGTTGCTCGCGCCCAGCACGATGTTCCTTGGATCGTTCCCAAATTCTAGGTCTTCGTAGTTCAACGCTTGCCACTGGCTCACATACTTAGGGTGACTCAGCATCTGGTCTTTTTTATCTATCTCCGGATCATTTGCGTCATCTTCTTGCTTCTTCTCCTCCCTATCCGCATGCCAACGCAGGAGCTTTGCTACCTTAGGGTCCACAAAATACCGCTGCAGACGAGGAGTGATCGGAAAGTACCACACCACTTTTCGAGGAGCTTTCTTCCTCTTCTTGTATCGAGTGACGCCGCACACCGGACATATGGTAGACTCCGCGTGCTCGTCCCGATAAATGATGCAATTGTTCATGCACACATGGTATTTCACGTGCGGTAAATCCAGAGGACACACGATTTTCTTCGCCTCCTCGAAACTGGTCGGGCACTTGTTCCCCTTGGGAAGACGTTCGTGCCAGAATGACATGTTCTCGTCGAAGCATGCGTCGGTCATTTTGTGTTTTACCTTCATCTCCATAGCCATGAGCGTTACTTTCAGGCGGGTATCCTCGGGCCTGCATCCTTCATACAATGGAGTAACCGCGTCTATCTCCAGTTGATCCATCTTGGCTTTCTCTCGGGCGGCAGCTCTTGCGTTATCCGTCTCCTTGAGAAGTAGCTCTTGAATATGAGGGTCCTGCACCCAGCCCATCGATGTTCCAACGTCGTCTGCTCCGCCGGCATAATCATCTTCATGATCATGCCTGTCGTCTGCTCCGGCATCTTCCTCATCATCATGTCCTGCATGTTCTACATGATGACTGTGCATGTGTACAGCATCACCGTCGTGATCATCTCCTGGAGATTCTTCGTCTTCTCGCCCGCCCGAGCCGCGGTGGTTGTCTTGCTGCCCTTCCTCATTTCTTGCCCGGCCCCCATGGACGACTTCGTAGTCATCTTCATCACCTTGCCACCGATAGCCATCCATGAAACCAGGCAAGAGCAGGTGGTCCCGCACCTGCCCGGAATCCGGGTCCGCAATAAGGCACTTCAGCTTGCATCTTCGACATGGAAATCTTATCTCCGTCTCGTTCTTTTGAAGCATCTCGGCCTTCGCGGAGCTCAAAAACCTATTCAAGATGCCTTCGGTCATCGTGCGGACCATGGTCACCTGCGGGGTAGAGCAAAACTATATTTTAGAACCAAGAAAAGTTTTGGCATAACTTTCCCTAAAAATAGGACCAAAAAGAATGCTTAATGCCAAAATTCTCGCCGAAACGGAAATGAATCAACATTCCGGCAAAATATTGGCAACTATCGCATTTCAAATACCGGTACACCTCCAAACACAAACACATATGCAACACCACAAACATATGCAACACCACGAACATACATAGATCTAGCTAGGCCATAAAAAGTGCATGTGCACATTGTTGTAGGGAGAACAACATAAATATAGCTTCCCCCTTACTTACCTATCAAAAAAAGGTAATTTAACCACTTAATTTGAATGAATCTATGGTGGAAATGAGGTGACAAAGAGGAGGCACCCGAGACAAGCTTTGGAGGAGGAGGTGAAGAGAATGAAGTGGGGAGAAAGTGAGTGGGTAGGAGTAGCTGTCCAAAATATCTTGTTGGTCCCATGTTACTAATGGCGCACCATCTCCAAATGCGCCATCAGTAACCCAGGTTACTAATGGCGCACCTGCTGGTGGTGCGCCATTAGTAGTTTTGCAAAAAAACATACTAATGGCGCACTGTGCCAAAGTGCGCCATTACTAGTTTAAACTAGTAATGGCGCACTGTAGAACAGTGCGCCATTAGTAGTTTTGCAAAAAAAAGAATAAAAATATAATTAAAAAAACAACAGTAGTGGCGCACTGTGTGACTGGTGCGCTATTACTAGTTACAACTAGTAATGGCGCACTGTGTCTAGATGCGCCATTAGTATGTTTGGAAAAGGAGAAAAAAGAATTTGATACTAATGGCGCACCCTGAGCCAGGTGCGCCATTAGTGTATTCAACTCTAATGGCGTACCAGAAGGTGGTGCGCCATTAGTATATACTAATGGCGCACCGCATGTCTGGTGCGCCATTAGTGTCAATCCCATCTATAGCCCTTTTTCTAGTAGTGTGTTTGCCACTAATCTATTGCTCAAATGGTCATGCTCAGTAATGATGTTTTGTTAAGGGTGTTTAGTACATGCTTGACATGCTCTTTGTTGCCATGAATAGTTCCTGTAGCATATACTTTTGTTGCCTCAAAGTATGTATCATGAATCTGTTTTCTGCCATACTCGGTTTTTCATAGTCTGAGAATCTATTATAACTTGCAAACTTGTCTTGATGAATGCCATTGATCTAGAGGTTGTATGGAGATATTTAGTCAGCATGTTTTGCCATGTTTAACCTGTACATTTATGCCATGCTTTTGTTTGCCATGATTTTGCATTGCAGCATCATTGTTTCACGCCTCCAACATGTCATCATGTTAACTCTGCTCACATGTATGCCCTATTTTTCACTAAGTCATAATCTGTGTTATAAAGTTGATTTTTGCATTGATCATATTGGCTTAATCTTCATGCCTATGAATATGAACCTTACAGATATTTGAAGCATGTTATCTGTACCTGAAGATCATAGCATGTGTGTGCCAATCTTGTTATTGTAGCATGTTGTTATGATGTTTGCCACATGCCTACTTGTTGTTTTGGGCAGGTTGTTATCTAAACTTGTTTCGTGTGTATGTATTGAACCGTGCCTCCGTTTGGAGCATGCTCTATATGAAACTTCCTTGGTTTTGTATATAGTTTCATCATGTCATGTTGCATCCATGTTTTGAGTGTGCGTGCTTGATGTTTGAATGCATTTTGCATTAATGTCATGTTTTACTTGTTTTGCTCATATCTTCTAGGTCATAGCTCCAAATTAAATGAACTTTATATGTAACTTGACTAGAAAATCACGTAGATCATCTTGGTGCATCTTAACTTGCTGTTTAACAACTCGAACATAAGGTTTATTCAGATCAGGACCTATTTCGAAATTTGCATATGAGGACTTACCGGATTTGTATATGTTGTTTCCAACCTCATTTAAACTTGCTTTCATGTGATGTTCTTGTATGCATCATCTCTTGCCTTAAGTACCATTATGTAGCCTTGTCATGTATCATACTTGGTTGAGCATCATGTTATGTTTTTGTGTTGTGTGTTTACCATGTTGTTTGCTTCTTTTCGATTGTGCTTCTTCTCGATAGTTCCAGTTTCGTTGCGATCGTGAGGATTCGTTCAACTATGTTTGGTTCGTCTACGCCCGTTCGTCTTCTTCATGGACTCAGTCTTCTTCCTAGCGGGATCTCAGGCAAGATGACTATCACCTTGGATCTCACTATTATCTTTGCTATGCTAGTTGTCTTGATGCTATCGCTATGTTGCGCTACCTACCACTTGTTTATCAAACCTCCCAAATTGCCATGAAATAGCCTCTAACATTTTTCCACCATCTCAGCAAACAGTTGTTTGGCTATGTTACCACTTTGCTCAGCCCCTCTTATAGCATTATAGTTGCAGGTTGTTCCATGTTGGAACATGGATATCTTGGATATCACAATATCTCTTATTTAATTAATGCGCATATATACTTGGTAAAGGGTGGAAGGCTCGGCCTTTTGCCTGGAGTTTTGTTCCACTCTTGTCGCCCTAGTTTCTGCTAAATCGGTGTTATGTTCCTTGATTTGCGTTCCTAACATGGTCGGGGTTTTATGCCCCCCCCCCCTTGACAGTTCACTTTGAATAAAACTCTTCCAGCAAGGCCCAACGTTGGTTTTATGGTTTTAACATTTTACAACATAATAATATTGTTAATTAATTAATTTGCATAGGGGGTCCCATCCTCGGGTATCCTTATTTCCACATGTTACAGGGGTGGCAGTGCTTATGGTGCTGGTCCAAACTAGAGCACTGTGCGGGGCCACCCCTTGGCAACTTGGGGTATTTGGCACATGTATGCGTTGCTTATCCGATCGTGGCCTGAGACGAGATACGCGCGACTACTATCATGGTGTCGGCACGTCGGGAGGTCTTGCTGGATTTTTTTACCATTGTCGAAATGTCTTGTGAACGGGATTCTGAGTTTGATCTAGTTGTTCTGGAATGGAGGACTTTCCTCCGCTGATCGTGAGAGTTTGTGACTGACTAAGTTGGAACACCCCTGCAGGGTTCGATATTTCGAAAGTCGTGCCCATGGTTATGTGGTAGATTGGAAATTTATAATGTCCAGTTTTAGAGAACTTGACACCATATCTGAAATAAAATACACCAACCGCGTGCGTAACCGTGGTCGTCTCTTTTCGAGTGAGTTCGGGAAGAGAACACAGTGGGGTTATGTTTGACTCGGAGGTTGATTTAGGATCACTTATTGATCATTACTAGTTTGTGACCGCTATGAGTAGCATCTCTTATTACTCTTGAACTCGTAAATTAGCCACCATACAAATGCTTAGTCGCTTGCTGCAACCTCACCACTTATCCTTTCCATACCCATTAAGCTTTGCTAGTCTTGATACCCATGGTTTTGGGATTGTTGAGTCCTTGTTGCTCACATATTACTACAACAACAGTTGCCGGTACATGTAATGCAATGACTTGATGTGAGAATGGTGTTTGCTTGTTTTGGAGTCCTTCTTCTGCTTCTTCTTCTTCGATCCGGGGATAGGTTCCTGGTCGGCAGCCTGGGCTAGCAGGGTGGATGTCGTTCGTGTTTTCCGTTTGTTTTCATCCGTAGTTGGATGCCTCTCTTTTGTGTGATGTTTGTTGTACTCATGTGGCAATTGTATGCCTTTGTATGTATCCCCATCTATTATGTAATGGTACGATGTAATGATATCCACCTTGCAAAGCATCTTCAATATATGCTTCTATCCTTGGTTCGACCTTCGAGTTCCTCAAGGATAGGGTCGCATATTCGGCGTCACATGAATAAACCTTACTTGCATCAAATTTACATGCTACAGCATGCTTAAATAAGCAAACATGCAATAGATGATTTGACACAGAATCATCACCAAGATTAGAGGTCATATCAAATTGATTAAACTTTGGCACAATTATTTTCAAGTGTATTTGATCCAAATCTGGTTTATTCCCTGATTCACATAGTTCTTTTGCATCAACGATTAATTCAATGAGTGCACTCGACATTGTTGATATTGCATTTGTTTGATCACATGGCAAAGTTAAATCATCAACATAATCATCTAAAATAGGTGGTATGATCAAAGTAGTGGGTAGGTCATCACATGGTACATTGAAATTGACAAGGCATTCATTATACTCATGTGGAGGTGAAAGATTAGTACCTTTGTCATTACCTTTATGATCAACTCAGATGATGTAGGCAATCTCGTTGGTGATGTGTCACATGGTGGAGGTGATGTAGTACTCACACCAATGGATGTGGTTGTCATAGTATGCCTAGTAGTTGAAGGAATAATCATGCCAACTCTTAGAATGTGCACCGAGCGCTTGTTCTCCTTGTGGGCAACACATCATTTTATTTCCTGTTCAGCTTTACAAGAAAGATGAAACAAATGGTCCATAGGATAACACTCTTCATGAATTAGTATCTCTTGAATATCACGATTTAATCCTCCCGAAAATCTATCCATAAAATCTTCTTCGCTTTCTTCTAAAAATGAGTGCAACAAAGTAGTTTGTAAATCATCATAATATTTTGATACAGTGTTAGTGTCTTGCTTTAAATGTTGTAACTTTTTAATCATGACACAAGTATAATAAACATCAACGAATATATCTCTCATGACAAGTTTTAAATCATCCCAAGTAGTAGGTATAAAATCAGGGTTTAACCGACAATATTCACTCCACCAAACTAAAGCAATGCTACTGAAATTACTAACCGCAGCTTGAAATTTTCCATGCTCATCAAAATTATGGGAAGCAAATATAACATCTATTCCGTACTCCCATTCAATATATAAATCAGGCCTAAACGACCATTAAAGGGTGGCATGGAAACATTAACCTGATTATGAGCATTCTGATGTCGTTGCTCCTCTTGTGACGGTTGTTGTGTTTCCTTAGGTGGTGTCAAGTCTCCCACGATCGATAATGCCCAAGAACTAACAACTTTGGAACCTACCATAATTAATAGAAGAAAAGAAACAAAATTCTAAAATAAAGTTCTTATGAACTACTAGGATGTGGTGGTAAATTGCTCACAGTATAGCAAATAGCAATGTATTACAAGTTCTTACCATGCAGTAGATGGTGACCGGCAACCAGCGGTGTCAAATAACTACAAAGATTGAGAAAGCGATTGCGAGGTGAACGTAAATATGCATGTTGTGGAAATATGTGGAGCCTGGTTGGCTATATATGGTAGCAAAAGATTAGTAATAATCAATTCAGAGATGCAATGTTGAATAAACGCTCAATGACGATACTGTGTTGGTCCTAGGCTAGACCAGACTAGAGACGCGAGCCTAGAACAATAATAAGGTCACGGCGTAGCACAACTAGCATCAATAAATGATATGAAGTATCTCTAGATAGCAAGATATAAGTGAAGTTCACAATGGCAGTAAAGATAATGAGGAGAAACAACTACAAAGTAGGATATACCAACAACTCTCTCTCCAACTTTCCTCTGGAAAAGTGTGCTTACTTTCTGATAAATTTTCATAATGCTACTAATTTAAGCTTTCCAATGCAAAAAGAATCACTCAATTCCGTGTTGATATGAGGAGCCAAAAAATTCTAAAACTAGCTAGAAAAACTGGAACAAGATGTGTTCACGAACTTCTGAGGGAAAAAGTCCAATTTTGAAGCTGATTTTGAGGTGTCAAATATTGAACTAGCTTATGAAACTACTCAGATGCGGCTCATCGCTAGTTTTAATTTGAGTACTCACGGAGCCTAAACATACTTCGTATGAGGAAAATATGCATGTTTTACTAAATAGTGCGCAAAACAAATTCCAATCTGAATTCACTTACGAGATTGAGTCTAGATAGATCCGAATTTTCTTTTTTTTCTCTCTCTTTTGTTCCTCACACTTTTAGTTTATTTTTATTTCTCCTTTTTATTTCTCTGACTTTTTTTCTCTTTTTTCGCACTCCCTCTTTCCAAAACAAACTATAGGATGAAGATTGGATCAAGCGAAGATTTGAACAACCTCAATTATGATTATGACAATGAACGATGGGTAGCACGTGGTGGAAATTGATGGATGCGGTGATGGAAAACAGTATGGATAAAAATGCAGCGACAGCATGACTAATGTGAACAGAACTAGAAACTCTAAAGGACTGGATACTAAGACCAGCAACTCAACACGATGATGCAACCAATAATTCAAATAATGCAAACAATGAAAATGAAATTGCACAGGCTCAGACTCACTTGGACAAAGGATGAATACATCTAACTTTTTTGTGTGGCTTTTTCTTGGACAATAGGTAACAAAAATAGACTCGATCTAAACTAGAAAACCTGTAAAATCTCAGAGCAACCTGAAAACTGATACCACTTAATAGAGGCGAGGGGCCCGATCTTTCGATGAGATGATAACTATCAATTTGGTGGAGACGACTTTGATGATCCGACTACAAACATGCATGACATTACGCCTTAGCAATCGCTAAACCAATCTCCAGGGGTTACTAGCGATGCTAGAAGCATGATCAGCCTGACCACGAAGGTCTATTCCTGCATGCAATCAAAGAACAAGTAAGAATATGATAAAGCAATCTGAATATTGCAAATATGGATGAAGTATTGATAAAGGTGGGGATCCGTAAGCGGTCTTTGTCTGGTCGTTGGACACAAACGAAGTACACGAAGTTGCAATGGCTAACTTTTTTTTACTATATCAATGGCTAACTTTTGACTAACAAATCGTAAGCAGAAAGCTACTAGATTGATCTACTTATATAGGAGCAAGGGGTGGCAGCCAAGGAGGTGGGAGGACGTCCCAAGGCAGCCTAAAACTAACTCTAGGTCGTACAAGGCCCCTGGGCCCAAGTGAATGTGATGCAAATCCTTTGGACTTGTAGTTTTACTCGGATTATGCTACAATGGCAGATTGTTTTGTCCATAACTCAACGCTCCGAACGAATTTGAAGGTGAATCCAATTGGGTTGGAAAATGCACGAAATCTACTTTCTAACAAAAAGAGAATCACCCAATTTGGAGTCCGGATGAAAGAAATCTTCGCGTTTTGAGTCATGTATGTTTGCGCAGTCTGAATCCGAGTTCAAAATGTGAGGGATTTGGACTCTATCTTCTCTTGGCCCAAAAGTGACGTGAGAGAACTTTTTGAACAACACCTAAACTTCTATTTCCCCTTGTCTTCATATATGGATTGTACAAATGTCCCATACACCTGCAATTACACATGACACAAAAGTGTGTGAAGTATTTTTGTCCTGGATAACATAAATAAATTATTGCATACTTTGCATTAGAAATCACCTCATAAATATGCATGTATGCAATATTTTTGGTCATATCCAAGGTAGTCATGTCCTCATCGCAAGATCTAGATCCAAAGGGTTCCCCTCACACAGAGGAGAAAGTGATTGGTGGGAATTTAGATCTAGATCTCCTCTCTCTTTTCCCTCAGGAACTAGCAAGAATCAGTGGAGGCATTGAGAGATAGCAAGCTCGAAGAAAGTCAACAATGGGGGCAAAAGACGAGCTAAAATGATACCCAAATGATAACGCCCACATGTGTGGCACGAAGCAACATGGCTCAAATGCCTCCATTACCATTCATTTTGACATGCCAAAACAGATGACATCAGCGGAAATCTTTTTGGTTTTTGGCTTTAAAATGTTTTATCTCCTAATTAAAAAATCCAATCAAAAATGTGTTTTCACCATTAAATCTGCCTTGAAGAGATCTTCAAAACTAAATCCCATGTTGATATGTTTTGATGAAAAAAAATTGGCCAAAAGTTGCCATGATGTTTACACTGTAGTTGCCATAATGTTTACACTAAAGCTGCCATGTAGCAATTTTATAGATCATGGCAATTTTAGTCTTTTGACCATGGCAATTCCAGTACCTTGACCATGAAAATTATTTTTTGTATGAACCATGGAAATTTTAAGTGCATGTATCATGACAATTTTAGTTTATGGTTCATGGCAAATCTAGTTTCTTAATTCCCCGTTTTATAATATGTCAAAATTTACTTTTAAATGTAGAAGAAAAATAGCTCAAACAATCATGGCAACTTCACTATAGACACCATGGAAATTCACGTGAAATAGACATGGCAACTTTTAACCCCAAAAAAGGCGTCGAAGCATATTGATATGAGATCAAGTTTGAAGATCTCGTCGCGATGGATTTAATGGTGAAAACGGATCTTTGATCGGATTTTTCATTTAAGAGATCAAACATTTTAAAAACTGGGAATTCAAAAAGATTCCCACATGCATGCATGCGGTGACGTGGTGCAATATGTGTGTTATAGGGCGTATGGATGGGTGTTGCTCCCACCACACGAGTGGGCGTTATCAGCGTCCAAATGAGAAGGTCCAATGGGGAAGAGTACCCCCTTTTATAGGACCTCCCTAATCCAACCGTATGTGCTCATCCCGCACACAAGCGGTACCACTGCTCGGGTGGTAGATCTAGGAAAAAGTGCAAAGGCGAGGAAACTCGGGGCAGTAGAGCCGTCAGAGCGGTACTACCGTGGGAGAAGCGGAACATAGGAGCAGAGGAGGCAAGGCAGAGCTGAGCATGACGGCAGTGCCCTAGAAGCGGTATTACCTTCCAACTAGGACGGTGCCACCTCTTACAGGCGGCACTGCCGCACCTTACTGTCGCCCAACTATCGCTGAACCCGACACGAAAAATAGAATCCCCGGAACAAGCGGAAGTGCGTGCAATGGAACTACAGAAGTACTGCTTACCTACTACCGCCCGACAAGGAATGGTACTGTCGCTTACAAGCAGTACTAACGCTGCCCAGAGCGGTACTACCGCATGGGTGTAACAAGCAAGCCCCTGAGCAAAACAAATGCAACAAGAAAACCAGAACTGCCATAACTTCCGCATATGAGCTCCGAAATGAACAAACTTAAGATTGTTGGATAGATGACGACAAATAGTATCCAACAAGAAGAGGCAGGGGTATCCCTATGATATAGAGGAGTGAAACCTCTATCAGTGAAGAACCGACAAAAACTCCAAAATCAAAAACATCATCGAAGATGCATAAGTGACCTCCGTTTTCGATGAACTCGAGCTTGTCATGAAGATAATCATAAGCTCTAAAACTCATATAGTGGAAAATCTAAGAAGAACCAAGAAATATGATGCAATGCAATGGTTTGAGCTCTCTACGAATGATACGATCAAGCTATTCACTTGAGAGCCCCCCCTTGATAGTACGACAATCGATCCTATAACCCGGTCTCCCAACTACCACCATGAGACCGGTAAAATAGCAAACCTATCAAGGGAAAACCTTTGCCTTGCGTAAAATCCAGTTGAGGTAGATGATGATGATCTTGTCCTCCTCAAGATGGACCACCTTTCTTGATTACATTGGCTTTGTGAAGACTAGTAGATTGCTCCGCCATACTCTACGGGTGATCCACTCTTCGCCACATCTTCACAAATCCATTGTCACCACAATGGACAGCAAGCTACAAACGTGATATCTTCATGATGCTCCACTTTAGCTTGCACACCGCAATCTTGATGATGATTACCACTTGATGTCATCCTCCATGGGTTGTATGATATCTTCCTCTTGAGGCAAGCCCATGGAAACATACCTAACCCCACATAGAACTCTCACGTAGACCATGGGTTATTACACAAAGCGTAATGGACAATGCTTACCATACCATGGGATCACTTGATCCCTCTTGGTACATATTGTACTCTTTGTGTGTTGATCAACTTGATCCACTCTTTGTTGGGGAACATAGTATTTCAAAAAAATTCTACGATCACACAAGATCTATCTGCTAGAAGCATAGAAACAAGTGGGGAGAGTGTGTCTACGTACCCTTGTAGACCGAAAGCGGAAGCGTCTAGTGACGCAGTTGATGTAGTTGAATGTCTTCGCGATTCAACCAATCCAAGCACCGAAAATACGGCACCTCTGCGTTCAGGACACATTCAGCTTAATGACATCCCACGAGCTCTTGATCCAGTTGAGCGTCACGGGAGAGTTTCGTCAGCACGACGGCGTGGTGACGGTGGTGATGAAGCTACCAACGCAGGGCTTCGCCTAATCACTGCAACGATATGACCAAGGTGTGTATGTGTGGAGGGGGGCACCGCACACAGCTAAAACTGATGTTAACTTGTGTGTTCTAGGGTGCCCCCCTGCCCCCGTATATAAAGGAGCAAGGGGAGGCCGGCCGACCCTTGTGGCGTGCGGGGAGAGGAGTCCTCCTCCTAGTAGGAGTAGGACTCCCCTTTCCTACTCCTACTAGGAGGGGGAAGGAAGGAGGAGAGAGGGAGAAGGAAAGGGGGCCGCCCCCCTTTCCTAGTCCAATTCGGACCAGAGGGGGAGGAGACGCGTGGCCTAACCTGGCTGGCCCTCTCTCTCTCTCTCCACTAAGGCCCATGTGGCCCATTAGTTCTCCGGGGGGTTCTGGTAACCCTTCGGCACTCTGGTTTTCTCCGAAACCACCCGGGACACTTCCAGTGTCCGAATATAGTCATCCAATATATCAATATTTATGTCTCGACCATTTCGAGACTCCTCGTCATGTCTGTGATCACATTCGGTACTCTGAACTACCTTCAATACATCAAAATACATAAACTCATAATACCGATCGTCATCGAACATTAAGCATGTGGACCCTACGGGTTCGAGAACTATGTAGACATGACCGAGACTCATCTCTGTTTCATAACCAATAGCAGAACCTGGATGCTCATATTGGTTCCTACATATTCTACGAAGATCTTTATCGGTCAAACCGCATAACAACATATGTTGTTCCCTTTGTCATCGGTATGTTACTTGCCCGAGATTCGATCGTCGGTATCATCATACCTAGTTCAATCTCGTTACCGGCAAGTCCCTTTACTCGTTCTGTAATACATCATCTCATGACTAACTCATTAGTCATTTGCTTGCAAGGCTTATTATGATGTGTATTACCGAGAGGGCCCACAGATACCTCTCTGACACTAGGAGTGAAAAATCCTATTCTCAATCTATGCCAACACCACAAACACCTTTGGAGACACCTCTAGAGCATCTTTATAATCACCTAGTTACGTTGTGACGTTTGATAGCACACAAGGTGTTCCTCCGGTGTTCGCGAGTTGCATAATCTCATAGTTGTAGGAACATGTATAAGTCATGAAGAAAGCAATAGTAGTAAAACTAAACGATCAAGTTGCTAAGCTAACGGATGGGTCTAGTCCACAACATCATTCTCCTAATGATGTGATCCCGTTGATCAAATGACAACTCATGTCTATGGTCAGGAAACATAACTATCTTTGATCAATGAGCTAGTCTAGTAGAGGCATACTAGGTACACTCTGTTTTGTCTATGTATTCACACATGTACTAAGTTTCCGGTTAATACAATTCTAGCATGAATAATAAACATTTATCATGATATAAGGAAATACAAATAACAACTTTATTATTGCCTCTAGGGCATATTTCCTTGACTCTTGACCTAGTCTTGATCAACCATGTATCGTAACCAATCATTAAATATTTCCTTGAATAGCACTTTGGTCAACACATAAACTCCTTGAAACCAACACATGGACTTCAATAAATTCCTATGGACAAAACCTTCAAATATAACTCAAGGAAACCATTAGTTTATAAAGATTGTCATCAATTACCAAAACCAAACATGGGGGCACCGCATGTTCTTTCACACTTTCTTGAAGCTTGCTAGGGCCCCCTCCCGAGGCCTCATCACGAGGCCTGCCGGGGCCCCCTCCCTTGGCGTCGGTAGGTGCGGTCGCCACATGAGGCAGATAGCCTTCCGTGCCAAGGGTCTCCTCCTCCTCCTTCGGGGGCACGTCTTGGGGACACACCTCAGAGCTCCCCTATCACCGTTGCCACTGTCGTAACCCCCGGCCATTGGCGGGCGGCGGGTCGGCAGGGGTGCTGTCACCTCACTCTCGGTGTCAGCTCCAGCCGCGGCCCCTAAGTCGCCATCGTATCCCGAGCCTGGTAGAACTTGGAGCAGGTTGTCGCGGGGTCCTTCATGGCCCTCAGGCACCAGCCCCCACTGATCAAACTACGGCATGCGTGCTCGCAGGTCCTCCTGATTCTTGAAGCAGTAGACTGGGGACGCCTTGTGCGGCGGGAACAACGTCTCCATGGCGAGGAGGACGCTCGTCAGCCCCTCCACCACATTTGGAGCGAGGCGATCGGTGCTGAGCCTCACTAGGTCCTCCAGGCCCGAGTGAGTCAACACCGGGCGCGCGTGCCTATGGAGGGGAGCGATGCGCTTGTGCACAAACTCCTTAGCAACCATGCCTGCTGTGAGCCCGCCGGCCTACAGCTCCCGCATCCTCGCCATGATCAGCTCCATCGCGACATCCGTTAACTCGGCATGCCTTCACCCGGAGCTCTTCACCGCTAGCGCCTCTGGGATTTCCTGGAGGGGGCTGTACCGGCACGCATCATTGAAGATCCAGTGCTCCTGGAAGCCTTCCACCTCCTTGGGGATCCGCATATCGACAATGTGTGTGCCCATGCCCTCGGCCATGTGAAATGACACGTAGGTTGAGCATTCGTCCGCCACGGTCAGCGGAAGGCTGAAGAGCTTCTGAGGAGGGTCACTAAGGGCATCACCCCTAGGAAAGCCTCTTAGAGGTAGGCGAACATGGAGAGGAGGAGAACGGAGTTCAGGTGCAGGTAATGGCTTAGTATGGAAATGAAAAAGTTAGAGAAGGGTGGCAAAGAACAAGAAGGTTGTGCCCCCCGGTTGAGTTGCGGGGCCTGATGCCGGCCAAATTTTGTCACCTTGTTCCCGTTGCAAGCACCAGACGTCATCGACCGCACCTTGCCCCGGCGGGACCGACGGCCCTGACGTGATAGCTTTCCCCTTCCCTTTCTTGCTGGGGGCTATGGCGGTGGAGAAAGATTGGGAGTTGGAGGGAGAAGAAGCAAAGGAGTTGTTCACGCAGAAGGCGGAGGATGAAATGGAGAAGCAATGATGTGCCTGCGCCCTACGCGGACATGCTTTATCTCCAAGCCGGCGGTTACCGAAGCATCGTGGGAAGTGGGGGTGTCCCGTCCCATCAAAACCGCCATGTGTCACCTCTTGGCCCGGCAGCTCAATGGGCCCCGCGTCACTTCGTTCCTAACTGGTGGAACGTGCGCGCCGCGGGCCTGGGGGCTACTATCAACCCAGTGGGAACCAGGGTACCATGGCCCGTCTGCCTCTGGCCCAGAAATCAACACTTGGGCCGGCCCACGAGGGATGGTCCTGCTTTGGCCTCTCCGGAGGGAGCCACCTCGCGAGGGGGCAGCCTGGCGAGGCCCCTTGCCACCAAGCCGAGTCCCCCAAGACTAGCGAGTACCAAGTCGTGATACATCTCCAACGTATCTATAATTTTTTATTGTTCCATGCTGTTATATTATCATTCTTGGATGTTTTACAATCATTTTATATCATTTTTGGTACTAACCTATTGACATAGTGCCAAGTTCCAGTTGCTCTTTCCTGCATGTTTTTTTACATCGCAGGAAATCAATATCAAATGGAGCCCAAACACCGCGGAACTTTTTGGAGATTTTTGTTGGGCCAGAAGGAACACTATGGGCCCTGGTGGCACCTGGGGGAGTCTCGAGGAGGGGACAACCCACCAGGGCGTGTCAGGAGGCCCAGGCGGGCCATGGTGGGTTGTGCCCACCTCGGGTGCCTCCCGGACTGCCTCTTTGCTCTACAAATACCCCAATATTCCAAAAACCCTAGGGGATTCGACGAAATATTCATCCAGTCGCCGCAGAGTCCAGAAACACCAGATCACATCTAGACACCATCACGGAGGGGTTCACCACTTCCATTGGTGCCTCTCCGATGATGCGTGAGTAGTTCTTTGTAGACCTTCGGGTCCGTAGTTAGTAGCTAGATGGCTTCTTCTCTCTCTTTTGATTATCAATACAATGGTCTCTTGGAGATCCATACGATGTAACTCTTTTTGCGGTGTGTTTGTTGGGATCCGATGAACTTTGAGTTTATGATCAGATCTATATTTTTATATCCATGAAAATTATTTGAGTTTCTTTGATCTCTTATATGCATGATTGCTTATAGCCTTGTATTTCTTCTCCGATATTTGTTTTTGTTTGGCCAACTTGATGTCTTTATCTTGCAAAGGGAAGAGGTGCCCAGTAGTGGGTTCGATCTTACGGTGCTTGATCCCAGTGACAAAAGGGGAACCGACACGTATGTATCGTTGCCACTAAGGATAAAATGACAATATCCATATCTAATGTCATAGATAAATGGATCTTGTCTACATCATGTCATCGTTCTTAATGCATTACTCCGTTTTTTCATGAACTTAATACACTAGATGCATGTTGGATAGCGGTCGATGTGTGGAGTAATAGTAGTAGATGCAGGCAGGAGTCGGTCTACTAATCTTGGATGTGATGCCTATGTAATGATCATTGCCTAGATGTCGTCATGATTATTTGAAGTTCTATTAATTGCCCAACAGTAAATTGTCTACCCGCCGTTTGCAATTTTTTCGAGAGAAGCCACTAATGAAACCTACACCCCCCGGGTCTTCTTCTTCATATATTTGCTTTTGCAATCTATTTGCCTTTGCTTTTATTTTCAGATCTACTAAACCAAAAACCCAAAAATATCTTACTGCAACTTATCTTATTTATCAACCAATCTACCAATATTTATATCTCTCTCACGTTCGTTACCCGAAAGGGATTGACAACCCCTTTAACACGTCGGGTTGCGAGGTGTTGTTATTTGTGTGCAAGTGTTGTTTATGTTGTCTTGCTTGGTTCTCCTACTGGTTTGATAACCTTGGTTTCACATCTGAGGTAAATACCTACCGTGGATGTGCTACATCATCCCTCCCTCTTTGGAGAAAAACCGATGTAGCTTTAAGCGACATTAAAAGAATTTTCTGGCGCCAGTGCCGGGGAGGATCTTCAACATAACCAGGTTCCTAATAACAAATCTCATCTCCTCGCAATTTACATTATTTGCCATTTGCCTCTCGTTTTCCTCTCCCCCACTTCACAAACATTTGTCGTTTTTATTCGCCATCTTTTCCATTTGTCGTTTTTTCGGTCGGAACTATCGCCACTTGTGTTCTTGTTTACAATTGCTCAGAAATGACGCAAGAGAACACTAAGTTGTGTGATTTTTCCAATACCAACAACAATGATTTTATTGGCACTCCGATTGCTCCTCCCGCCACTAGTGCGGAGACTTGTGATATTAATACTGCTTTGTTGAATCTTATCATGAAAGATCAATTTTTCGGCACTCCTAATGAGGATGCCGCATCCCATCTCAATACCTTTGTGGAATTATGCGATATGCAAAATAAAAGAGATGTGGACAATGATATTGTGAAATTGAAATTGTTTCCGTTTTCTTTGCGTGATCATGCAAAAATTCGGTTTTCTTCTTTACCTCGCAATAGCATTGATTCTTGGAACAAATGCAAAGATGCTTTTATCACTAAATATTTTCCGCCCGCAAAAATTATATCCCTTAGAACCCAAATCATAAAATTCAAGAAACTTGAACATGATTATGTTGCACAATCTTGGGAAAGGATGAAAATGATGCTAAGGAATTGCCCAATTCATGGTGAAAGGATTGATATGGTTGACTAGAGGGGGGTGAATAGGCAACTAACAATTTTTAGCTTTTCTTAACCAATTTAAATTAAGCAACAAAGTAAGTTGTCTAGATATGCTACTATGATGACAACTTATAGGAAGCAAAGATAATAACCTCACAAGCAAGCTAGATAAGACAAACAAGGAAAGCTTGCACAAGTAAAGGGAAGAAATAAACACAAGTGGAGCCGGTGAAGACGAGGATGTGTTACCGAAGTTCCTTCCCTTTGAGGGGAAGTACGTCTCTGTTGGAGCGGTGGGGAGGCACAATGCTCCCCAAGAAGCCACTAGGGCCACCGTACTCTCCTCACGCCCTCACACAATGCAAGGTGCCGTGAATCCACTAGTGGTGCCCTTGAAGGCGGCAACCGAACATTTACAAACAAGGTTGGGGCTATCTCCACAACTTAGTTGGAGGCTCCCAACGACACCACGAAGCTTCACCACAATGGAATATGGCTCTGAGGTGACCTCAACCGTCTAGGGTGCTCAAACACCCAAGTGTAACAAGATCCGCAAGGGATTAGTGGGTGGAATCAAATATCTCTTGGTGGAAGTGTAGATCGATGCCTTCTCAAGCAATCCCGAGAAAATCAACAAGTTTGATAGGCTAGGGAGAGAGATCGGGCGAAAATGGAGCTTGGAGCAACAATGGAGCTTTGGGGAGGAAGAGGTAGTAAACATTGGGGAAGAAGACCCCTTTATATAGTGGGGGACAATCCAAATGTTACCCCCCACTCAGCCCCGCAGAGAGCAGTACTACCGCTTGGGTGGGCGGTACTACCGCTTAGCAAGTGGTATTGCCGTTCCTCCCTAGCGGTACTGCCGCGCAAGGGGCTGGGACCCAGAGCGGTACTACCGTGGAGGCAGGGCGGTACTACCACTGGGAGCGGTACTACCGCCACTACTACCGCAGTTAGTGTCGCAAAACCCGACACGAGAAAGCGCGCACTCGAGTCGAGGCGGTAGTAACACGGAGCCGCAGCGGTACTACGGCTGAGTGCTCCAAGCGGTACTACCGCTCTGGAGCGATACTGCCGCTTGATGCGCTTCGGTGGTACTACCGATGTGGCCCGCGGTACTACCGCTGGGACCAGGAAAAGGCAAAGAAGGGGGAAAGTAAAACTCCATTGAGGTGGAAAGGTATGGTGGGTGCGTTAAGGAAGTGTACGTGTTGATTCAACCCAACCTTACCAAAGCGGATCCCCTCTTGATAGTACGGTGACTCCTACAAAACTAGTCCACCAACAAAGAAACGAAAAGAGCTACACCGTCTTGAATCGAACACCGAGGGGAGATAATCGTCTCGTGCCGAAGAATGAATCTCTAAAAAACTTAGTGCACACGATTAGTCCGCAAAATCATTGTCATCAATCACCAAAACACCGTAGGGATAAATATGCCCTTACAATCTCCCCCCTTTTGGTGGATTGATGACAATACAGGATTTGCACAAAACAAGTAATGACATAGAATGAGCACAAAACCCACACCTCTAAATATAGACGGGCTCCCCCTAGATGTGTGCTATCTGGATAAGTGCTTTGGACTGCACGACACTCATACTAGGATCAACGCTCCCCCTATATTTTAGAGACCAACAATCTAAGCAAGATATATGAGAGCATAGTATATAACAAGATAAGCAAGCCAGCTAGGGTACCAAAGTACAAGATGGACATAGATAAGATAAACGCAAGGTAGCATATGTCTCACACCATATGACAGGAACTTAGGTCTCACTGGCACGAAACCAAACAAAGCAAAAGACAAGAAATCACACGGACGAAAGCACAAAGACAACGACACAAATCCCTAAACTCTCTCCCCCTTTGGCATCGAGACACCAAAAAGGGGCCGAAAGCTAAGCTACGGCTCCAGGTGAGAGCAAGTGAGGGTCTCGAACATCAAACCCCTGCGGGGTCATTTGCATCGTCGTCGTCGGTCGGAAACTGCTCGGCGTCGGAATCTGTCCACAGGCAGTGTTGCTGAATCCACTCCTCCTCCTCGGTGATCTGTCCCTCAGAACAACTGGCCATAGTCGCACCCAACTGACGCGTGAGCTCCTTGTGACGTCCCCTAGCCATCTTCTCTGCCACATGAGTCATGTACTGACCGTGAGACTCCATGCAAAACAGCTTCTTCATATTCAGCTTGAGCTTCTTTGCCCATGAGGGCTCTGCACCAGACGGCTCATAGTCATCGTCATCATCAGCCTCCGCCTCAGTCTCCTCGGTCTCCATAGCAGCAGCAGAATATGTACCCCCATATTTGGGTGCCTGAGTGCACCAGTTGTCCTTCCTCCTCGGACGCTTGATCTCATGAGACACTAACTCTCTAGTCTCAAGCATAACGTTGGGATAGACATGATCCCAAGCCTTCTTAATAAGCAACATGATGAATGGTCCATAGATCAGGCACTTGCGCTCAGAGATAGCAGATAAGAGCTCAGACCACATCACATGAGAAATGTCCAGGGACTCGCCAGTGTTCTTTTCCTGCTCATGCTGGCAGAAGAGAAGCATGTCCACAAGATAGGAGTGAACCATATCCAGATTCCCAACTCGAGGGAAGAGGGTCTCATGGAAGATGCGGTGAAGAATATCCAGATAGGCAGACAACTCATATGTTTCCTTCTTAGTTTCAGGGTCGACCTTCACAGTGCAGTAGGGCCAGAGAGCTTGCTTGTGGGTGGAGGTAGTGTTGCGATGAGGACGAAAGCCAACAGGAGTCTCAAGCCCATGATCTACCACCCCAAGTAACTCCATGAAAGCCTTCCACTTGACAGAAAGCAACTTGCCATTAGTCATCCATGTCAGAGTCCTGTCCTCATCAGTCCCTAGATGGACAGTGGCATAGAATTGAGCCACAAGATCTGCATCAAAATCCTTGTTGAACTGGATGATCTGGAGAATGTTGAGCTGAGAGCACATCTGAAGAGCTTCGCCAAAGTACACAGGATCCTTCTCCATGTAATATGTGTCGATGGAGCGCACACTAACATAGAGATTCTTCTTGGCCTTGAGCACATCAAAGAAGATGGCAAACTAAAAGCGGTTCCAGGACGGACGGTTGACCAAATTGGGTTCTTAATCTTCTTCATAGGGATTGCGGTGACGTCTTGCCCAGAACTCCTTGGCATTCATTTGGGGCACATTTTTTCCCTTTGGCTTTGACGTAGACTTCTTCTTGAGTTGAGGTGGAGGTGGAGCACTAGATGAACCTCCTGCTGACTCAGACGTGCGGTAGCACTTCGAGGTGGCACGATTGGGGTTGATACGGCGAGCTTGATGCTCAGGATGTTCATCACCTGGAACCAAACACAAAAACACGCGAAACAACCAGAAAGAACGAGCATAAGCCAACAAGCACAACAAAAGGGATCAAGGAATGGAAGGAACATGTTTGAACTTGGCAGGCAGCGGTAGTACCGTGACCTGCAAGCGGTAGTACCGCCCAAGCGGTAGTACCGCTTCAAGGAGAGCGGTACCGCTCGAGGCGGGGGAACAACAATTCCCTACTACCGTGGTCAGATCCGGCACTACCGGCCTGTCAAATTCAAAAATATTCGTACCAAACTCTAATCTAGACAGTCTAGTTGCCTTCTCCAACCTACTCAAGCCTAGATTTAGCCAAAAATCTAGAGATGCAACCACTATTGCCCCTAAAACACAAGATCTGAAAAAGAGACAAAAGGAGAGAAGGAACGGGGGCAATACCGGCATCCATGGCAAGAGAACGAGGTGGGGATCGACTCCACCGAAGGAAATGGGGAGGAACGCCCCGGAGGAGGAGATCCGCCGGAGCCCTCCCGCGGTGATGCGCTGCTGGAGAGAGGAAGAGGAACGAGGGGGCGAGCGAATGGGTATGCGGGAGAGAAACCTCCCCCTGCCCCGATATAACCCCCTGGTTCTGCCCCACGGCGGTAGTACCGCGCTGGGGGCGGTAGTACCGCTTATAAGCGGTAGTACCGCGCACCACCAGCGGTAGTACCGCCCAGCACGCCACTGTAACTATACCACATGGCTTTAGCTCAAAAAAAGGCACAAAGGCAAGAAAAAGAAAGACAAAACGAACACACCAGCAAGTGGCCAAGAAACCCCTCTTCAAGAGAGGGCGGTGGCCGAAGCCACCTATGTTTGTGTCACCAGCTATGGCGCCGCGAAGATTTTAACCTTGGGCCCATGACCAAAACTCGTCCTTGAAGCACAAGTACCATCAAAGATGGTTAATGTGAAAGACTTGATCAGTTCATGCATAATGGGGGGAGGGAGATTTCATTGAGAGAACAACACTCCCCCTATGTCCATGCATACACCTAGATTAGACAATATGAGGAGTATGGTGGGGTGTGCACGTGCTCAAGCCACATTGCTCAAATCAATGATATTTAGCTCATGCCTTAACTCGCGAAATCTTGCTTCATCCAAAGGCTTCGTGAAGATATCTGCAAGGTTATCATGAGTGTTGACATAGTGAAGCTCGATTTCTCCTCGTCGAATATGATCCCGGATGAAGTGATACCGAATCTCAATATGCTTTGTCTTGAAATGTTGCATCGGGTTAAGAGAAATCTTGATGGCACTTTCATTGTCACACCAAAGAGGCACTTTGTCACAAGTGACACCGTAATCCTTTAAAGTTTGCCTCATCCATAGGAGTTGAGCACAACAACTGCCAGCTGCCACATACTCTGCTTCGGTGGACGAGAGAGACACACAACTTTGCTTTTTGGAAGACCAACTTACCAGAGAGCAACCAAGAAATTGGCACCCTCCCAAAGTGGACTTCCTATCCACCTTGTCTCCCGCCCAGTCCGAATCAGAGAAACCTACAAGGTTGAAGTTTGCTCCTCTTGGGTACCATAAGCCAAAGTTTGGGGTATGAGCCAAATATCGAAAGATTCGCTTGACTGCCACAAAGTGACTTTCCTTAGGTGAGGCTTGAAACCATGCACAGATTCCCACACTCAACATAATATGCGGTCTAGATGCACAAAGGTAAAGCAAGGATCCAATCATAGAACGATATACCTTTTGATCCACTGCTTTACCATTGGGATCAATGTCAAGTTGGCACTTGGTTGGCATTGGAGTAGTAGCCGGCTTGACATCACTTAGATTAAACCTCTTGAGCATGTCTTGAGTATATTCGGATTGTTTAATGAAGATTCCTTCTCTTCTTTGCTCGATCTCAAACCCAAGGAAGTACTTCAACTCTCCCATCATGGACATCTCAAAATTCGTGGTCATGAGTGCGGCGAACTCATCATTGAAAGCTTTGTTAGGAGAACCAAATATAATATCATCAACATATAGTTGGCAGACAAACAACTCCCCTTTGACCTTCTTAGTAAAAAAGAGTGGGGTCGATTTTCCCAATTTCAAACCCACAATCTTGTAACAACTCGGTAAGATGCTCATACCACACACGTGGGGCTTGTTTAAGGCCATAGAGTGTCTTATCGAGTTGATACACGTGATTGGGGAACTTGGGATCTTCAAACCCCGGGGGTTGTTTGACATACACAAACTCATTAATAGGGCATTAAGAAATGCACTTTTCACATCCATTTGTCGTAACTTAAAATTATGATGAGAAGCATAGGCAAGCAACAAATGAATAGATTCAAGACGAGCAACGGGGGCAAAGGTTTCACCGTAGTCGATACCCTCGACTTGGGAGTAGCCTTGAGCCACCAAACGCGCCTTGCTGCGGATGACAATGCCATGAGCATCTTGCTTGTTCTTAAAGATCCACTTGGTTCCAATGACATTATGGTTCTCCTTTGGCCTCGGCACCAGATGCCACACTTTGTTGCACTCGAAGTTGTGGAGTTCTTCATGCATGGCATTAAGCCAATCAGGGTCTTCGAGCGCCTCATAGACCTTTTGAGGTTCAACACAGGAGACAAACGCTTGATGAGCACAATAGTTTGCTAATTGTCTATGAGTGCTTACCCCCCTTTTGATGCTTCCAAGAATATTTTCCATGTGATGTTCTCTGGAAGCAAGCCTGGAGGCAATTTTTGCAGCACGACGCTCCAATTGCTCTTCAAGTGATAATTGAGGAGCACTGATTTGATCATCTTGAGCGAAGTCAGGAGCTTGATCTTGATCTTGAGCTTCCTCTTGATCTTGATCTTGCTCAGAGGGTAGAACTTGGCCTTGTGCATCATTTGGTGGCTCCCCACCATCTTGTGATTGATCTTGCACTTGGCCTTGTTCGTCTGGTTGAGGGCCTTCACTTTGTTCTTCGAAAGCGTGTGGGTCTTGGGTTGATGATGGTTCCACTTGTGTGGAACATTGTCCCTCTCCTTCGGCCACAAGGGGTTCCTCAATGGGTAGGATATAACCAACACCCATTCTTCTTATGGCTTGAGGAGGAATTTCATCACCTACATCACAAGTACCACTTTGCTCCACTTGGGAGCCGTTATTCTCATCAAACTCTAAGTTACTCGTCTACTCAATGAGTCCATTGGACTTGTTGAGGACACGGTAAGCATAAGAGTTTGTAGCATAACCAACAAATATGCCCTCATGAGCTCTAGATTCAAATTTAGACAAACGAGCACCTTTCTTGAGGCTGAAACACTTACACCCGAACACCCTGAAGTACTTGAGATTGGGTTTGTTACCGGTAAGAATCTCATATGGAGTTTTGTTCAAGCCTTTGCGGATATAGAGCCGATTGGATGCATGACATGCGGTGTTGATGGCTTCGGCCCAAAAGTTGTATGGAGATTTGAATTCCGCCATCATGGTCCTTACTGCATCCATCAGCGTCCGGTTCTTTCTCTCTGCTACACCGTTTTGTTGAGGGGTATAAGGAGCTGCATATTGGTGTTTGACCCCTCATCACTAAGAAACTCATCCAAGGTGTAGTTCTTGAACTCGGTGCCGTTGTCACTTCGGATCATCAAAATCTTTGCTTCATGATGTCGTTGAGCTCCATTTGCAAAGTTGATGACGGTTTGTTGTTCTCACTCTTCTTCTTGAAGAAGTATACCCAGGTGTATCTTGAATAATCATCCACAATCACCAAGCAATACTTTCTACCCCCAAGACTATCAAAAGATGGAGGCCCAAAGAGATCCATGTGAAGGAGCTCTAGGGGTCTTTTTGAGTAGATGATAGTAGTGGGAGGGTGAGCCGTCTCATGTAACTTTCCTTCAATGCAAGCCCAGCAAGCACGATCTTTGGCAAAGCTAACATTTGTTAGTCCACGGACATGGTCCCCTTGAGAAGACTTTGCAAAGATCTCATATTGACATGGGCTAACCGGCGATGCCAAAGCCATCCCACATCAACTTTAGCCATTAGGCATGTCGCGGTCTTACTGGGTTGCTTCGAGAAGTTAACCACATAGAGACCGTTCTCGACATGTCGAACATAGGCTACTTTAAGAGTATTGCTCCACAAGAGGGCCACGGTATCAATATCAAAGAATGTAGCAAAGCCCATGAGTGCAAGTTGGCGAACCGAAAGTAAATTATATGCAAGGGACTCAACAAGCATGACTTTCTCAATCGTGAGATCATGAGAAATAACAACCTTGCCAAGCCCCAATACCTTAGAAGATGAAGCATCACCCCATTCGACGTTGGTGGCCATAGATGAACCTAGATGCACGTCCACCACCAAGTCTTTGCTTCCGGTCCTATGATTTGTGGCTCCACTATCGAGCAACCATGATCCCCCACCGGAAGCAAACTCCTACAATAAATCAATGCTTGGATTTAGGTACCCATTTGGTAATGGGTCCTTTGAGGTTAGTAACAATGGTCTTAGGAACCCAAATAGACCATTCAATGTACTCATAAGAAGAACCAACAAATTTAGCAAAGACATGACCATCACTAGCACGACATAAAACATAAGAAGGATTAAAGTCGGCGGCCATGTTTGATGGTATGGTGGGGTTTTTCTTGACTCCACCACCCTTCACATTGTTCTTCTTCTTAGACGCGTCCTCTCCCTCTTTCACAAAGGTTTGTCGGAGAGGGGGAGGTAGCTTGGTCTTGTCATTCTTCTTCTTCTAGGGCTTGGGAGCAAACCCAATTCCTTCTTTTGCCACAACCTCCTTTTGATTACTCAAAAGATTGTTGAGGTTCTTCTCCCCTTGTATACATGGCAGAAGGCCTTTCTCAAGTTGTTTCTTCAACTTGGCATTTTCTTCAACAAGATGCACATGCTCGCAACATGGGTTAGTAGAATTTGCATTATCAATCAACACCATGCGAGGAAAGATAGCATTTTCCTTGGTTAGCGAGACTTGGAGTTGATCATGAGACTCCTTGAGAGAAGCATGCATACCTTTCAAGGCCTTGTGAGCCTTGTCAAGTGTAACAAACTCCTCCTTGAGTCTAGCATGGTCAACCCCAAGTTTTGCCTTCTCGGAGTTAAGCATACGAGAGACAACTAAAGCATGATCGAGATCTTTATTTAATTTAGCATGATCATCGCTGTGTGACTCCTCAAGAGCCAAATGAAGACCACGCTCTTCCTCTAGAGCATTAGGGAGATCCGATATTTCATCGGCATAGTCTCGTCTATGTCCTTCCATTTTAGCAATGGTCTCCTCGTGAGCCTCGATGATGTCATTGGCCTCACCAAGTTGTTCCAAGAGAGCGACAAAGTGCTTCTTGGGTTTGCCCTTGAGTTTGCTCATAAAAAACTCAAACTCATTATCTTCCTCCTTATCTCCCTCACTCTCATCAATACAATCTGTTAATGAAGGATTAGAGATGATGGTAGTGTTGATGTTTGGAGTTACCTTGTTGGTGGCCTTAGCCATGAGACACTTGGCGGTGATGTTCTCATTTGGAGAGTCGAAGAGAGATGTGCGTGGAGTAGTAGCAATAGCAATTGTGGCCATGATGACCATCTCATCATTATCATCATCCTCAACATATTCTTCTTGGGCCACCAACCCTTTAGGAGGAGTCTTCTTGTTGAAGTTGTTCTTGTTGGGATAAGACTTGGCCTTGTCCTTCCAGATAAGCTTGCCTCCAAAGTCTTCTCTTTTCTCATAAGGGCAATCTGCAACGAAGTGGCTTACATTTCCACAGTTGAAGCGTGTCCTCACTCGTTGCTTGCCCTTGTTACCACTTGAGTTGTTCTTGTTGAAGTTGGGCCTTGAGTTCTTCTTGTTGCCCCCAAAATTGCCACGAAGCAAGAGCCATGTGCTCATGATAGGCATATTTGGTGTCCTCGGGGCAACACTCATCGTCATCCTCCTCCTCCTCTTCTTCCACACAAGCCTTGGCCTTCAAGGCAAGGTTAGGCTTCTTTGATCGTTGAGCTCTTAAAACCGCATTGTCGGCGGTCTTGTCCAAGATCCTCATGGCAACGAACTCATCCAACACTTCATTTGATGACAAATGGTGGAAGTCTGGTCTTTGGCGAATGAAGGAGGACACTGCCTTATGGTAGGGCATCATGGCCTTGAGAAACTTGCACTTGATCCAATTGTCATCCGTGTCCTTACTCCCATGATCTCGAAGAGAGACCGCAAGAGTGGTTAATCTCCGATAGAGTTCACGAGGATCTTCTTCTTCGATCATAGCAAGCTCATCGGCTTCATCTTGCACAACTTCATAGTTCGAGCGTTGAATGCTAGCGCTCCCCTTGTACATGGTGCCAACGTGCTCCCAAGCTTCCTTGGCCACAGTGAAGGGTCGAAGATGTGCAATGTCTTTGGGAGGGATAGCATCTTGAAGTATGCAAAGAACGGACTCGTTGAATTGATGATCCGCAGCTTCTCTTGGAGTTAAGTTGTTGGGATCACGTGGATAAAACCCTTTCTCAATGATTCTCCAAAGATTAGTAGAGCAATGATTTAAATGACGTTTAAAGCAAAACATCCAAGTAGCAAAATCGGAATTTTTTATAAACTTAGGAGGAGGACAAACGGAATTTAAATGCGGAGTAGGAACGGGTCCTCCATAGTGGATAGGAGGAGCGGAGTGGGCAAAAATCCCACTCCCATTTTGAGTAACTGGGACTTGCTCACTACTAGCTTCTCCCTTGTCGGGAATAGCCTCCGACACGTTGGTAGCGGGACGAACCACTTCCAACGGTGTGGTGGATAATTTGAGTCCCTCTAGCAAATCTTTAAACATGCTTTTGACCTCGGTCGTTAGTGATTCTTTCAATGTGTCCATAGCCACATTGAACTCCTCACGAGAGACCGAGGCTCCCCCATCGGACGTAGGCAAGGACGGAGTTCCACCGGAATGGTCCTCCGTCTCGACTATGTTGTCAACCATACTCTTTGGACGGTAAAGTCCTTAAAAAAAGACGAGGCTCTGATACCAATTGAAAGGATCGATATGGTTGACTAGAGGGGGTGAATAGGCAACTAACATTTTTTAGCTTTTCTTAACCAATTTAAATTAAGCAACAAAGTAAGTTGTCTAGATATGCTACTATGATGACAACTTATAGGAAGCAAAGATAACAACCTCACAAGCAAGCTAGATAAGATAAACAAGGAAAGCTTGCACAAGTAAAGGGAAGAAATAACCACAAGTGGAGCCGGTGAATACGAGGATGTGTTACCGAAGTTCCTTCGCTTTGAGGGGCAGTACGTCTCCGTTGGAGCGGTGTGGAGGCACAATGCTTCCCAAGAAGCCACTAGGGCCACCGTATTCTCCTCACGCCCTCACATAATGCAATGTGCCCTTGAAGGCGGCAACCAAACCTTTACAAACAAGGTTGGGGCTATCTCCACAACCGAATTGGAGGCTCCCAACGACACCACGAAGCTTCACCACAATGGAATATGGCTCCAAGGTGACCTCAACCGTCTAGGGTGCTCAAACACCCAAGAGTAACAAGATCCGCAAGGGATTAGTGGGGGGAATCAAATATCTCTTGGTGGAAGTGTAGATCGATGCCTTATCAAGCAATCCCGAGCAAATCAACAAGTTTGATAGGCTAGGGAGAGAGATCGGGCGAAAATGGAGCTTGGAGCAACAATGGAGCTTTGGGGAGGAAGAGGTAGAAACATTGGGTAAGAAGACCCCTTTATATAGTGGGGGGACAATCCAACCGTTACCCCCCACTCAGCCCCGCAGAGAGCGGTACTGCCGTTCCACCCTAGCGGTACTGCCGCGCAAGGGGGCTGGGACCCAAAGCGGTACTACCGTGGAGGCAGGGCGGTACTACTGCCACTACTACCACAGTTAGTGCCGCAAAACCCGACACGAGAAAGCGCGCACTCGAGTCGAGGTGGTAGTAACACGGAGCCGCAGCGGTACTACGGTTGAGTGCTCCAAGCGGTACTCCCGCTCTCGAGCAGTACTGCCGCTTGATGCGCTTCGGCGGTAATACCGATGTGGCCCGCGGTACTACCGCTGGGACCAGGAAAAGGCAGAGAAGGGGGAAAGTAAAACTCCATTGAGGCAGAAAGGTATGGTGGGTGCGTTAAGGAAGTGTACGTGTTGATTCCACCCAACCTTACCAAAGCGGATCCCCTCTTGATAGTACGGTGACTCCTATGAAACTAGTCCACCAACAAAGAAACGAAAAGAGCTACACCGTCTTGAATCGAACACCGAGGGGAGATAATTGTCTCGTGCCGAAGAATGAATCTCTGAAAAACTTAGTGCACACGATTAGTCCGCAAAAGCATTGTCAAAACACCGTAGGGGTAAATATGCCCTTACACATGGGTTAAATCTTTGGATGATCATACAAAATTTCTATGTGGTATTGAATTTTGTTTCTCGACATCTTTTGGATTCCGCCACGGGTGGTACTTTTATGGAAATTACTTTGGGTGAAGCCACAAAATTGCTTGATAATATTATGGTGAATTATTCGCAATGGCATACCGAAAGGGCGCCGACAAGCAAAAAGATTAATGCGGTTGAGATTGATTCTTTGAATGAGAAAGTTAATGCTCTTATGAAAATGGTTGCTAGTAAAAGTGCTCCTATTGATCCTAATGATATGCCTTTGTCTACCTTGATTGAGCAAACTAGTGATGCTATAGATGTGAACTTTACCTCTAGAAATAATTTTAATAACAATGCTTATAGAGGTAATTTTTAATCCTAGGCCTTTTCCTAGTAATTCCACTAATAATTATGGTAATTCCTATGGAAATCAATCTTACAATAATAATAGTAATACCTCTGATCTAGATAATAATATTAAAGAATTTATCGATACTCAAAAGGTTTTCCATGCTTCCATAGAAGAAAAAATGAATAAGATCGATGATATGTCTAGGAATATTGATAGGATTTCTCATGATGTAGAAAATCTCAAGTTGAAAATTTTTGTGCCTAAAGTTGAAGAATCAATTAAAGCTCTTTAAGTTTCTATGGATGAAAGTAAGAAAAGAACCGCCATGCTTAGATCTAAACGAGAATTTTTAGAAAAGGCATTTTCTAGTGATTGCTTTCATAAAAATGATGAAGACATTAAAATGATTGGTGTTTCTTCCATTGATTCTTTGTTTAGTAAAATTCAACTTGATGATAAAGGGACTGAAGAAGAGTCAACTTTAGGTAGAAGGCGTCCCAATATTTCGGAGGGTGAAAATCTTGTTGAATTTTTTGATAAAAGTGGGTTTGGAGAGGTCAAGACATTAACTAGTGATGCACCCACTATTTTGGATTACAAAGACTTTAACTATGGTAGTTGCTCCTTGATTGATTGTATTTCTTTGTTGCAATCCGTGATTAATTCACCCCATGCCTATGAACAAAATAAATCTTTTACTAAACATGTTGTTGATGCTATGATGAAAGATTTTGAAGAAAAATTGGAATTAGAAGTTTCGATTCCTAGAAAGTTGCATGATGAATGGGAACCTACCATCAAAATCAAAATTAAAAATTATGAGTGTTTTTCTTTGTGTGATGTGGGTGCTAGTGTTTCCACTATTCCAAAATCTCTTTGTGATGTTCTTGGTCTTACCAATATTGAAAATTGCTCTCTTAATTTACATTTGGCGGATTCCACTATTAAAAAGCCGTTGGGGAGTATCAATGATGTTCTTATTCTTGCAAATAGGAACTATGTACCCATAGACTTTATTGTTCTTGATATCGATTGCAATCCGTCTTGCCCTATTATACTTGGTAGACCGTTTTTTCGCACTATTGGTGCGGTGATTAACATGAAAGAAGGGAATATTAAATTCCAATTTCCCTTGAGAAAGGGGATGGAACACTTCCCTAGAACCAATATCAATTTGCCTTATAAATCTATAATGAGGGCAGCTTATGGAACATCCAACAAGGATGACAATACTTGAAATCTTGGTATTATGCCTAGCTAAGGGCGTAAAACGATAGCGCTTGTTGGGAGGCAACCCAATGAATAAAATTTATTTTTGATTTTTGATTTATATTCTTGTGTGTTTACACAATTATGCTACTGGTATGATTGTGTTTTTTGTGTTTTAATTAGTGTTTGTGCCAAGTAGAACCGATAGGATCTTCTTGGGTGATAGTTGTTTGATCTTGCTGAAAAAGACAGAAACTTTGCGCTCACGAGAAAAATTCTCATATTTAACAGAAAAATGATTTTTAGTTGATTCTTTTTGCATGAGATCAATACACAAATTTCCCACGTGGCCCTATGTTTTTCAAGATTTTTATTGTTCCAGAAGTTTTCAGAACTTCCAGATTACTACAGACAGTTCTGGTTTTGACATATTCTGTTTTCTTTGTGTTGTGTGGTTATTTTGATGGCTCTATGGTTTTCTTTGATGAGTTTTTGCCATAGAAAAGTTGGAATACAGTCGATATAATACAAAAACAAAATATGAATTGGTTTGACACACCAATTATAGTAGTGGTTTGCTTTCTTTTACTAATGGACCTCACGAAGGTTTTGTTGAAGTTTTGCGTGATTGAAGTTTTCAAGTTTTGGGTTCTCTTATTATGGATGAAGGAAGGATGTAAGAGCCTAAACTTGGGGATGCCCCGGCATCCCAAGCTATTAATCCAAAAATGAGCAACCAACTAAGCTTGGGGATGCCCCCGAGTGGCATCCCCGCTTTCTTCCAACAACTATCGGTATTTCACTCAAAACTATATTTTTATTCGTCACATGATATGTGTTTTTCTTGGAGCGTCTTGTATGATATGAGTATTTGCTTGTTTTATTTTGTTGTTTAAGTCGTCAATCCTTGTTGTACACACCCATTTGAGAGAGCCAAAATTATGCCATGACTTGCTAGAATTGCTCTGTATGCTTCACTTAAATTTTTATGAGCTAGGACTTGCTCTAGTGCTTCACTTATATATTTTTTAGCACGGTGTGCTTAGTATTTTTGAAGAAATACTCTCTTGCTTCACTTAGATTTATTTGAGAGTTACTAAATTTTAAAGAAATTCTATCTTGCTTCACTTATATTATTTTGAGAGAAAGAAAGAAAAATTATGCTCATGATCTTCACTTATATTTGTTTGAGTTTATCAAAAGCAACACATGAAAATTAGTCCCAAAGTGATAGATATACAAGAAGGATATAATAAAAACTTTCATGGAGATCACTGGACAAAATAAACTTGATTCCTTGTAATAGTTTTCAGACATGATGATGTGATATGTGAGTTATGTTGATGAGTAATTTTGCTCTAGTAAGAATATTAGTGTTAAAGTTTGTGATTCCCTATGCAAGCAAGAAAGTCAATAATTATGCAATGAAATTATATCCTACTTGTGGTGCATTATTCGGTGTTATTTATGCTCAATGTTCGCTTACGAGATTATTTGTTTCATGGTTGGTCATTTCCCAGTCTTTTGCTATCCTTCATTTTGCACTAAGTATGATCTCTACCCGTGCATCCAAAATCCTTTATCCCGGTTTTGCCACATGAGTCCACCATACCTACCTATATGCGGTATTTCCTTGCCGTTCTAAGAAAATTTGTATGTGCCATCTCTAATTTCCAAAATAAATTTCTCTTTTGTGTGCCCGTACCGCTCATGAGGCGGTGAGGGGTGGCCAATATTTTCCATGCTAGATGTGTTATTCTCACGATGAGTGTTTATTCACTTTTCATTGCACGTGCGTACGGCAAAGGTATTAGGGATGCCCAGTCCCGAACTGAAAAACAAATTTACTTTATATTGTCAAATAATAAATTCCCTGGAAAGTGTTGGTATGGAAGGCAACCATGGATTTGGCTAGCCATGGCTTGTGAAAGTTTGGTGGAAAAGGAATAAACTTTATTTTCTGTTTGGGAACCACCTATGATATATCTAGCATGGAAAGTGTTGGGAACCTCAAGTCGTTCTCGTTTGTGGGAAAAATATACCTCCCAAAAAAAATTATCTCTCAATTTAAGCTTTGAGCTCTGGCACCTCTACAAATCCCTACTTCCCTCTGCGAAGGGCCTTTCTTTTACTTATGCAATTTTTATTTTTGAATTTGAGTCTCCATCTTCTCTTACAAGCACCAACTAGTAAACACTATGATTGTACTTGAGCATTGGATGTAACTAATATACGGATGTGTTTCATGAATGGATCAATGGTTGAGCATAATGGGCTAGGGATATCATATTTTAGCATTGATATTTTGAAAGACATAGTTGCTTGTTGATATGCTTGACTATCTAAATTATTATGTCAAAACTAGACTATTGCTTTGAACCATATAGAAGTCCAAATTTCCATGCTATAAAGAAAAGAATATGATATGACATGATAGGCAGCATTCCATATCAAAAATTTTGTTTTTATCACTTACCTACTCGAGGGCGAGCATGAGTTGATCTTGGGGATGTCGATACGTCTCTGACGTATCTATAATTTTTGATTGTTCCATGCTATTATATTATCATTCTTGGATGTTTTACAATCATTTTATAGTCATTTTATATCATTTTTTGGTACTAACCTATTGACATAGTGCCAAGTGCCAGTTGCTGTTTTCTGCATGTTTTTTACATCGCACGAAATCAATATCAAACGGAGCCCAAACACCGCGAAACTTTTTGGAGATTTTTTAGGGCCAGAAGGAACACTATGGGCCCTGGTGGCACCTGGGGGAGTCCCGAGGAGAAGACAAACCACCAGGGCGTGCCAGGAGGCCCAGTGTAGCACCCCATGTGTAATACCTTCCTTATATGGCAATACAGACAATTACCATTTGATCATTGTCCTTTCCTTGGGGGTTATTTTCAATTATGCCTTGTCTTGCATTGTGATATTTCTTTTTCTTTATGCATTCATGCATTACTTCATCATCATCATTGCATCATGATCATCATGGCATTTCATTTGTCATTGTGTTTTATTCTTTCCTAGTATGTTAAGTGAGTTCCTTTTGATCTTGTTGTGGTGGTGGATGCAAGATCATGCCCATTCTTAAACCACCCTTTCATCTAGCACCACTTCCTCTCCTTTCTTTTCCATTCTTTAAATTTTTGCAAGTGGCTTATCCTCTTCTTTTTAAATGTTCATCTCCTCGCAACTTCTTTGGAACCTTGTCCTAAGCCTCTGTGCAAAACCTTACCTTATTTTGAAATGATTTGGTCAGGTTCAAAAATGACAGAAGTTTGAACCATATTCAAACTTGTTTTATTTTCTACCTCTAAAAATGCCCAAGTCATTTTTATAAAATAGGGCATAATTCCAGGAGCTAGGGAATATATTATTTCTCTCCTAATTCCTTTTCTTTGAACCTGGGTTTTTTCCATTTTGTCTTCTGCCAGAAGAAAATGAAAAAGGAAAAAAACAGCAGCAGCCGCCGCCTTGGCCTAGGCCTCCCCCTCGGCCCAGCTAACCAGCGCCAGCCGGCCCGCGCCAGCCAGCCCGCGCATCCCTCACGCCTGTTGGCACTCACACACCCACTCGCCCCCTCTGTTGTGTTTCCACGTGGGCGAGACGGGCCCACAGGTCAGCGACCATGCACAGCGCCGCACCCACCTGTTCTTCTTCCTCGCAGTCGCACCATGGGGACCGCGAGCAGAGCACGCCGTCGTGCTGTAATGCCCAGGATGGGACTATACCTCCTACGTGTCGAGGCACGACTTAAAGGTATAAGCCCATCCTAGAATGATCTCAAGTTTGGTATCTTTGCACGACTCATGTAAAAGAGGGATTAAATTGCAAAAGGAGATAGTTGGCTTACACTCGCCACTTCACACAATACATTACATAAGCAAAACATCATTCAAAATATCACAACCCGACTACGGGTGAAGATCCAAAAGAAAGATACCAAAACAACATAAAGCCACAGGCCTAGATCGAATCCTAGTAGAAACCACTACTGATCGTCGAAAACGTCACAAGCATACGGCCAAACTCTTCATCGAGCTCCCAGTGAAGTACTTGAACCAGCTCCTGCATCAAACTCGGCTGAACCTGCATCTGGTGTTGTAGTAACTGTGAGCCACGAGGACTCAGCAATCCCATAACCATGGGTATCAAGATTAGCAAAGCTTTGTGGGTAGGAAGAGGTAAAGTGGTGAGGTTGCAGCAGCGGCTAAGCATAATATGGTGGCTAACTTACGAGTACCAAAATAAGATGAGCATCTACGCAACGGTCACAAAAGTAGTGATCGCTAAAGATCCTGAACTACATACGAATCAAACATAACACCACCGTGTTCTCTTCTCAAAGTGAAAAGAGACAGTCACGGTTACTCACACAGTTGTGTGTTTTACTTCGGATCCTCTGTCGAGTTTTCTACAACCGGACATTAACAAATTCCAATCTGCCACATAACCGCGGGCACGGCTTTCGAAAGATCATAACCCTGCAGGGGTGTTCCAACTTAGCCCATCACAAGCTCTCACGATTAGCTGAAGTGATAAATATAATATCATCACCCCTTATCTTAGGGAAATCCGATCAGGCTCGGCATCCCGGTAGCACAAGACATTTCAACAATGGTAAAACAAGTCCAGCAAGACCTCCCGGTGTGTCGACACCCTGATAGTAGCCGCGCGTATCTCGTCTCAGGCCACGACCGGATGGGTCATCCTACAGGACCCAAACCTCGAGTTTCCCCATGGTGGTTCCCGCAGTCTGCCCGTTTGGGACCAACACCATCAGCACTGGCCCCCCTGTAATGTAGAAAGAATCCTCGGGTAGCGCTAACTCCCTATGCAATTTAATTAATTAATTAAGTTGTTATTATGAGCAAATTAAAATCAATGTTGGGCCTTGCTGGAGGAGTTTTATTCAAAGTCGAACTGTCAAGGGGTCCCCATCCACCCATCGTGTATGGAACGCAAAATCAAGGAACATAATGCTGGTTTATCGGCGCCTAAGGTGGCATGAGTGGAATAAAACACCGAGCAAAAGGCCAAGCCTTCCACCCATGCCCAGTATATAGGTGTGTTAATATATAATTATAGATATTGTGATATAACAACAATAAGTTCCCTCCTGGAACGAACTTCATCTTCACCTGCAACTAACAACGCTATAAGAGGGGCTGAGCAAGCGGGTAACATAGCCAAACAGTGGTTTTGCTAGGAAGGTTTCAGGGTTAGAGGTTTCATGGCAACAAGGAGAGGCTGACATAAAAGATGGGTAGCGCGACATGTAACGATAGCATCGAGACAACTAAGCATGGCAATGGTAGTAAAGGTATCCAAGGGTATGATCATCTTGCCTGGGATTCCGCAAGGGAGAAGAACAAGATCCATGAAGTAGACGAAGAAGAAGCCTCACAACTCCGAAACGAAATCGAAGCTAACAAGAGAAG
Source organism: Secale cereale (assembly GCA_902687465.1). Classification (NCBI taxonomy): domain Eukaryota; kingdom Viridiplantae; phylum Streptophyta; class Magnoliopsida; order Poales; family Poaceae; genus Secale; species Secale cereale. Next base: position 385,781,683 of record LR738715.1, on the reverse strand, counting down.
CAACTGGAAAGAAGCAAACAACACGGTAAACACACATATCATAAACATGGCATACAATGCACATCCAAGTATGATGCATGTCCGGTTTAATTATGCATGGCATGGCAAGGTGCACAAACAATACTACAAGTTAAGTGGAGCTCAATATGCAACGAGTTGCATATTGACAAAACACCACAATTAATTATTTAATTGACTCTCAGTTATTTACAAGACAAGATTAAATGTTTGTTAACATGGCAAGAGGTGAAGCATAATAAAACTACACTATTTAGGCATTTAAATGAGGCCGGAAAATAACAACAACAAATCCGGAAAATCCCCATGAACATGTTTAGTAATTATAAGCAACAACAATTCACACATATAATGTTGTTAACATGATGCGGATGACATGATCAAGTTTATGCAATTTAGTTAAACATTAACATGAAGAGATAAGAAGCATTTGTCACCGTGGTGGAAGGAAAGGGTGCCACGACAACGATCCGAAAATGATGCAACGGCATCATATCGGTTCCGGTAACTTGTTGAGAGACCGGTGCAAAAGCAAATGGTGGAGTGAACGAGTCGAACAAGATGAAAGGTGGGGTGATCCCGTCATCGGGTTCCCACGAGTCGGCGATGAGGCAACCGAGGAACATGACAAACGGACGAAACGGGCACGGTGCACACAAGGGAAACATCTCATACAACACAACAACATCACACGGGTCATCGTCTCGGGTTATACCTTCGGAGCGAACGTTCTCGAAGCGGTTCGAGACGTAGAGGGACGTAGTGGAAGTAGTGGTACACGGGTCGACGGTAGTGGAAGTAGACGTTCACGTTCATCGAGGAAGTAGAGGTACACGAATCGTAGCCGTTCACGTTCGTCGAGGTACTTGGCGAATTCCTCGTTTCCGGGACGACGGTAGTCGTTCACGTTGCGTAGATGTACAAGTCGTCGGTAGAGGAAGTAGGCGTTCGGGCGTCGAGGTACTTGGCGCATCATTGCACTTGGCGTAGTCGAACTTGACATATCCGAAGGGGTACTTGGCGGGTCGTCGTGGGAAGTAGTGGTACACGTTCGTAGTCGTTCACGGAGCTTGTAGCCGTTCGGTCGTCGTGGTACTTGGTCGTATCGGAGAGGAACTTGATGCATCCGAGAGGTACTTGGCGGTCTTGGGGGTCCCTCGTTCGACGAACTTGGCGTCCACGGCAGCGAGCAAAAGAGGTGCGGCAACATGGCAGCAAGCAAAAACAGCAGCTGGCCGGAAGAGACGCTGGAGGAGACGAGGCGCTGACGACGGCGGCTAGTGGAGGAGATCCTCGCGCGGCTGGACGAGGGCGAGGCCTCGAGGAGGTGACCGGAGGAGAAAGGAGGGGCACGGCCGCTGCGGTGCTGCTCCGGAGAGGAGGTCGACGGGGCGACCCTGGCGTGGCCACGGCGCGCTGGAAGGAAGCTGGTGGCCGGCGCAAGAGAGCTCCTGGCGGCGGGAGGCTGGAGGCTGTGTCGGGCTGCAGCCTGAAGATGGAGAGGAGGCAGGGCACTCAGCGCGGAGGAGGAGGCAGGCCTGCGCGGCGTAGGCGGCTCATGGTCGGCCCTGTCGATGCGGGGCGAGGAGGGGCCTGGGCGCGCACTCGACGAGGAGGGGCGAGGCACTGACCTTGGCGCAGCTTCTGGCTGTCGTTGGAGGACGGCGCGGGCGCCAGCTTGGGGCGGCTGACTCGCGCTGGAGATGCGGGGATGGCGAGGCGCAGGTCTTGCGGGAGGAGCGCGATGGAGGGTGCCGGCCGCTGCCGGATCGAGGGAAACGGGAGGATCGGCTCGGGGAGGAGAGATGGGGTTCGGGCGCTGGGGAGTGCTGGCGGCGAGGGAAAGGAGAGCGAGGGAGAGATCGATCGGCTAGGGTTACGGGGAAATATGGTCCGGCTGGGCCAGGGAGCAGATACGGCTGGGAAGGTTGGGCCTGGCCAGATGGCTGGGCCGGCTGGCTCTCTCTCTGGCTTTTCTTTTTCCATTTAAAAAAATAGAACAAATATAGAAATGCCCAGAGAGTTTGGAGATGGTTTTGGCTGAGATAAAAATATCCCTACAACCCTGGAATTGTGGGCTATTTTAATAAACTCCTTTGGCAATTTTTTTAGAGACTACTAATTTATGCAAGTATGAAAAAAAAACTCAAACTTGAATAAATCCGTAGACCAACCAAAGCACTCCCAAAAGACATGAAGAAAAAAGGAGGAGGGGGTCTTGTCATGATCTAGTATTTATAGGAAGATAAAGAACAATTTCTAAAACAGGAAAAAGAATGACGGCACATTTTTGTAAGGCTTTATGGAATATTACCAACCCAACAAAAATGGTTCCAACAAAATAGGGAAGATATGCAAGTGTGTGTTGGTGATTCCGAAGCAATCGAATAGTTATTTATAATAGCTCCATAATATTAGGAGGATATGTTATAAAGAGAAATCATCCTTCCCTCGATTTAAATGGACGGAAGGTCCACACAATTTATTTAAGTTGAGATGCAAAATAAATATGACATGATGGCATGATGACATGATGCAATGCAAAAATAAATAACACAAGCACAAAAGAAACACACGAAGGAACCCGAAACATCTGGAATCTCTGGAATCTTCTGGAATCTTCTGGGACGTCGGTCTTCGGGCGTCACAACTCTCCCACACTAACAGAGGATCTCGACCCGAGATCCTAGAGATAGCACCGGATAAAACGGAAGAGGAAGAGGTAAAAGTTGCTTCTTTGACCGACGAGTGAAACCAAAGAACCTTGAGAGGTTGAACAAAATGAAAGAAGAATACAACGGAGATGAACGAAGTTAAGAGCACTCCGTTAGAAAGAGTAACAAGGAACATTATGAGAACCTTGTAGGTTGAACGACGTGAAACAAGAGCTTACGAACGAAAAGAATAAGAAACCGCAATGGTATAGCCAAGGAATAAGAATGACAGAATTTGGACAGCACTCCGTCTGAAAATGGAAGGAATTGAACAAGAACTTGCCAAGTTGGGATGATACTTGATGAAAACAACAACACACAGCCTCTGAAACAATTAAAAGAATGGCACAAGGGGTAAGAAAGATTTCAGATAGCACTCCGGTTGAAAAGGGAGGCAAAACTAGATAAAAGACGGAACTGAATGAAGAATACAACACTCCGGTTAAATGGACAAGCAAGGAAAAAACATCATCTCGATAAAACGATATGATGGTTTGGATAGAGCAACATCACAATGCCTTCGGAATGAAGAATATATGCTAGGTCGTTGGAAAGAAAAGAACGGAGAAGAAAAAGACAACTTCTCCGACAAATGAATATGAAAACATCCTTACGAAGAAGGGTTGAATAGAGTTATTGGAAAAAAAATCAACAACGAGAAGAATAAGCTTGATGTGGGCTTATGAAAAACATCTCAAAATTAAGAGGTGACAACCAGCCACTAACGAGAACATTTAATTGGATTGAGATCAACAAGGAGACGATAAACTTATCTCACCGGAAGGATAAATGAAGAACTTGGGTCATTTATAAGCACCATAATTAGCAACAATCCTTAGGAAGGCTTTTAGGTGAATTATAACCCAAGATAACTCCAACGAATAATTAAAGGGTTGAAAAGATCTCCTGAACAAGGAAAATGAATGGTTTTAAATATCTCATTCCTGACAATTTGAGAATCGTGAAACATGAAGGAAACTTGTCAAAAATGGCATAACACCATCTGAAACGATAAGGTAGAAAGGATTGCAATTGGAAATCATGATGAAGAATGCTTGAGCTCCAACAAGAATCTTGATGAAGACTTCGAGGATGAATTAAATCTTGATGAACCACCATGAGAACTCCGGTAATGAAAGCATGAGAAATGAAAGATGAAAAGAATAAGACTCAAGGCCTGCGATGATTAGATGGAGCTTGAAATGATATAATTGGAATAACTTGGAGCTCCGGAAAACAAGATGAACAACTTGGAACCGAGAATATGATATGATGAACAAGCTGCAGACAAAAGAATTAAATCACCTTGAAGGAATAAGAATAAGAATTATGTTATGCATCTCCTTCTCCAATTTAAATTGATGACAACCAAAGGATTTGGCATACTACTTATTCTCGTTGGAAAGGATTACGAGAGATCTCGCACAAGCTCGGGTAAATATTCAACGAACCACCGGTAGGATTATGAAAAGAACAAATGAATTGATACGATAACAAGGAAGAGTAATCTTGAAAGAACCACCGTAAGAATATGGAGACGAACGAAGAGGCATCAATGAAGAATAGTTGGAGGACGAAGTTGAAAACTGAGAACGAAGAAATATTCTGAAATGATGGCCTTCGGAGGATCACAATAGAAAGAATTCAAGAATGCTTCGGATGGGTATGAAAAGAATTCCTCACAAACGGAACACTTATGAGGATGGTATGAAGCTAGAACCACGAATCTTCAAGAGAACGGCCAAGGTTTAAGAGAAACTCTTCTCCGGTCTCCAAATGTTGAGAATGAAGACGAGAAATGCCATGAAGAATTTCGAGATACTCCGGACGAATGACAAGAGGAAGGTAGAGCTAAAGATGGAAATAATTGAAAACAAGCTTGGAGAAGGCATGTGACTGATGGAAATCATTCTCACGTCACACTTTGAAAAGAATTTGAGAATAACTCCGGAAAAATTAGAAGAGTCAGGTAAGATCCTGGGAAAAGACCTGTGGGTTAGGGCCCACTCAAAAGAAATCACCGTTGGAAAAGATTGCTTAAGAGATATTGCACCGGTTGAATTAAATGGCTTGAGTAAGATAACAAACCTCAAGAAATAATTTGAACGGATTAAGAATGGAATTATGAATCTCCAGCACTCCGGATATGAATAGCAAGAGGAGAATAAATAATTGGTACACCGGAATAAGAAAGCATTGTGAAAAGAGGAAAAAGGATAGGATCAACACCGAAATCTTGAATTACATCCACCGGCAGAATTTGAGAACAAAAGAATGATGAACTTGAAGCTCTTGAGCATCTTCACGAGAATCACCGGATAAGAACATTGAAGGAAAATAATGAAGAAATATCACATGAATAAAATGGATATTTCATCTGAGAATTTCTGGCTCCATAAGAAAAAAGGGTGGGAGGGTGGGGAAAACAAAGACAACTTGGGATGAATGAAACAGACAAATCGTCAGAATTCTCAACGGCGTCCGTATGGAATAACTTGAAGAGAAGGCACACCGGTTGAAAAGGATTACCATGAAAATCTCGATGGTCAAGAAGGACTAGCACTCCCATAGAAATATGAGAACACCGATTAGGAAAAGTATGGAATCAACATTTGACATGGAAGCAACTCGAATATCAGAATCAAAACAAAACAAAGGATAGATATGTTTATGAAGAAAATTATGTTGCAACATATCTATCCGAACAGAGAATTGAACGAATGAATTCCGCAGGTACATCAGCTTGTCGAGAAGCCACTTGGAGAACAAAAGGTAAATAAAAAGGAACAAGGAACAGATAGAACAAATACAAGATAGAAGCTTCATTCCACATCTTCGTGCTGAAAGCTCATGGAACGTGTTACAAAAGGGTTTTGCAATCCCCGGATCAGCATAGCCAAGGACCCTTTAAGATGCAACTCCTGATCAGAACAAGTCCATAAAACCACTTCACTCAATGTAGAACCCCAAACTTCATATCACGCACTCATTGAAAGAATGCCTAGAACTACTGGATGAACCCACCTATTAATTTCCGAAAGTTCCCAGTTATGCAATCAGGTGTTGGGGATACAGGGGAAGCACCGCGCACTCAACTCTAATCCTACATCCAGCTGTATCCATCCTTCAACACATAACCAGTCTTTCTCGGAAACTGTTTACCTCGGACCTTCGAAACGCATCCACTATACAAGCTATGGCAATACTCCCGAACTACCTCCCCAGTACTGGGTGATGTCGGGGTTATCTTGCCACTAACCGTATAGGAGAGTTTTTTATGTCGGCCGTCTTAATTATTCTAGTACTGCCGCGATGGATTTGTGACGACAACACCTCGGAGCTCAACTCCCCGGGACACTGCCACAACCCCTAATGACAGGAGGCATCGAGAACAATGTTCTCGTCACAAAGACATCGGAACAATCCAAACAATACTCGCGTGATCCTAAAAAAAATTGGTGCAATTTTTGAAAGTAGAAGATACAAGAGTAGTCGTAAGGAGTCCTCACCAGAGTGAAAAGGGATGAGGAGCAAAAGAAATCCTACTCTCCGATATATATATATATATATATATATAGGACTCAAAACATTTTCAAGTGTGTGCCTAGACTCAACCGTCAACGATTCGATCAATCAGTGGGGGCTTCTAGGTCGGAGAAGGCTCTGCATACCAACTTGTAATGCCCAGGATGGGACTATACCTCCTACGTGTCGAGGCACGACTTAAAGGTATAAGCCCATCCTAGAATGATCTCAAGTTTGGTATCTTTGCACGACTCATGTAAAAGAGGGATTAAATTGCAAAAGGAGATAGTTGGCTTACACTCGCCACTTCACACAATACATTACATAAGCAAAACATCATTCAAAACATCACAACCCGACTACGGGTGAAGATCCAAAAGAAAGATACCAAAACAACATAAAGCCACAGGCCTAGATCGAATCCTAGTAGAAACCACTACTGATCGTCGAAAACGTCACAAGCATATGGCCAAACTCTTCATCGAGCTCCCAGTGAAGTACTTGAACCAGCTCCTGCATCAAACTCGGCTGAACATGCATCTGGTGTTGTAGTAACTGTGAGCCACGAGGACTCAGCAATCCCATAACCATGGGTATCAAGACTAGCAAAGCTTTGTGGGTAGGAAGAGGTAAAGTGGTGAGGTTGCAGCAGCGGCTAAGAATAATATGGTGGCTAACTTACGAGTACCAGAATAAGATGAGCATCTACGCAACGGTCGCAAAAGTAGTGATTGCTAAAGATCCTGAACTACATACGAATCAAACATAACCCCACTGTGTTCTCTTCTCAAAGTGAAAAGAGACAGTCACGGTTACTCACACAGTTGTGTGTTTTACTTCGGATCCTCTGTCGAGTTTTCTACAACCGGACATTAACAAATTCCAATCTGCCACATAACCGCGGGCGCGGCTTTCGAAAGATCATAACCCTGCAGGGGTGTTCCAACTTAGCCCATCACAAGCTCTCACGATTAGCTGAAGTGATAAATATAATATCATCACCCCATATCTTAGGGAAATCCGATCAGGCTCGGCATCCCGGTAGCACAAGACATTTCGACAATGGTAAAACAAGTCCAGCAAGACCTCCCGGTGTGTCGACACCCTGATAGTAGCCGCGCGTATCTCGTCTCAGGCCACGACCGGATGGGTCATCCTACAGGACCCAAACCTCAAGTTTCCCCGTGGTGGTTCCCGCAGTCTGCCCGTTTGGGACCAACACCATCAGCACTGGCCCCCCCTGTAATGTAGAAAGAATCCTCGGGTAGCGCTAACTCCCTATGCAATTTAATTAATTAATTAAGTTGTTATTATGAGCAAATTAAAACCAATGTTGGGCCTTGCTGGAGGAGTTTTATTCAAAGTTGAACTGTCAAGGGGTCCCCATCCACCCATCGTGTAAGGAACGCAAAATCAAGGAACATAATGCCGGTTTATCGGCGCCTAAGGTGGCATGAGTGGAACAAAACACCGAGCAAAAGGCCAAGCCTTCCACCCATGCCCAGTATATAGGTGTGTTAATATATAATTATAGATATTGTGATATAACAACAATAAGTTCCCTCCTGGAACGAACTTCATCTTCACCTGCAACTAACAACGCTATAAGAGGGGCTGAGCAAGCGGGTAACATAGCCAAACAGTGGTTTTGCTAGGAAGGTTTCAAGGTTAGAGGTTTCATGGCAACAAGGAGAGGCTGACATAAAAGATGGGTAGCGCGACATGTAATGATAGCATCGAGACAACTAAGCATGGCAATGGTAGTAAAGGTATCCAAGGGTATGATCATCTTGCCTGGGATTCCGCAAGGGAGAAGAACAAGATCCATGAAGTAGACGAAGAAGAAGCCTCACAACTCCGGAACGAAACCGAAGCTAACAAGAGAAGCAACCAGAAAGAAGCAAACAACACGGTAAACACACATATCATAAACATGGCATACAATGCACATCCAAGTATGATGCATGTCCGGTTTAATTATGCATGGCATGGCAAGGTGCACAAACAATACTACAAGTTAAGTGGAGCTCAATATGCAACGAGTTGCATATTGACAAAACACCACAATTAATTATTTAATTGACTCTCGGTTATTTACAAGACAATATTAAATGTTTGTTAACATGGCAAGAGGTGAAGCATAATAAAACTACACTATTTAGGCATTTTAAATGAGGCCGGAAAATAACAACAACAAATCCGGAAAATCCCTATGAGCATGTTTAGTAATTATAAGCAACAACAATTCACACATATAATGTTGTTAACATGATGCGGATGACATGATCAAGTTTATGCAATTTAGTTAAACATTAACATGAAGAGATAAGAAGCATTTGTCACCGTGGTGGAAGGAAAGGGTGCCACGGCAACGATCCGAAAATGATGCAACGGCATCATATCGGTTCCGGTAACTTGTTGAGAGACCGGTGCAAAAGCAAATGGTGGAGTGAACGAGTCGAACAAGATGAAAGGTGGGGTGATCCCGTCACCGGGTTCCCACGAGTCGGCGATGAGGCAACCGAGGAACATGACAAACGGACGAAACGGGCACGGTGCACACAAGGGAAACATCTCATACAACACAACAACATCACACGGGTCATCGCCTCGGGTTATACCTTCGGAGCGAACGTTCTCGAAGCGGTTCGAGACGTCGAGGGACGTAGTGGAAGTAGTGGTACACGGGTCGACGGTAGTGGAAGTAGACGTTCACGTTCATCGAGGAAGTAGAGGTACACGAATTGTAGCCGTTCACGTTCGTCGAGGTACTTGGCGAATTCCTCGTTTCCGGGACGACGGTAGTCGTTCACGTTGCGTAGATGTACAAGTCGTCGGTAGAGGAAGTAGGCGTTCGGGCGTCGAGGTACTTGGCGCATCGTTGCACTTGGCGTAGTTGAACTTGACATATCCGAAGGGGTACTTGGCGGGTCGTCGTGGGAAGTAGTGGTACACGTTCGTAGTCGTTCACGGAGCTCGTAGCCATTCGGTCGTCGTGGTACTTGGTCGTATCGGAGAGGAACTTGATGCATCCGAGAGGTACTTGGCGGTCTTGGGGGTCCCTCGTTCGACGAACTTGGCGTCCACGGCAGCGAGCAAAAGAGGCGCGGCAACATGGCAGCAAGCAAAAATAGCAGCTGGCCGGAAGAGACGCTAGAGGAGATGAGGCGCTGACGACGGCGGCTAGTGGAGGAGATCCTCGCGCGGCTGGACGAGGGCGAGGCCTCGAGGAGGTGACCGGAGGAGAAAGGAGGGGCACGGCCGCTGCGGTGCTGCTCCGGAGAGGAGGTCGACGGGGCGAACCTGGCGTGGCCACGGCGCGCTGGAAGTAAGCTGGTGGCCGGCGCGAGAGAGCTCCTGGCGGCGGGAGGTTGGAGGCTGCGTCGGGCTGCAGCCTGAAGATGGAGAGGAGGCAGGGCACTCAGCGCGGAGGAGGAGGCAGGCCTGCGCGGCGTAGGCGGCTCATGGCCGGCCCTGTCGATGCGGGGCGAGGAGGGGCCTGGGCGCGCACTCGACGAGGAGGGGCGAGGCACTGGCCTTGGCGCAGCTTCTGGCTGTCGTTGGAGGACGGCGCGGGCGCCAGCTTGGGGCGGCCGGCTCGCGCTGGAGATGCGGGGATGGCGAGGCGCAGGTCTTGCGGGAGGAGCGCGATGGAGGGCGCCGGCCGCTGCGGGATTGAGGGAAACGGGAGGATCGGCTCGGGGAGGAGAGATGGGGTTCGGGCGCTGGGGAGTGCTGGCGGCGAGGGAAAGGAGAGCGAGGGAGAGATCGATCGGCTAGGGTTACGGGGAAATATGGGCCGGCTGGGCCAGGGAGCAGATGCGGCTGGGAAGGTTGGGCCTGGCCAGATGGCTGGGCCGGCTGGCTCTCTCTCTGGCTTTTCTTTTTCCATTTAAAAAAATAGAACAAATATAGAAATGCCCAGAGAGTTTGGAGATGGTTTTGGCTCAGATAAAAATATCCCTACAACCCTGGAATTGTGGGCTATTTTAATAAACTCCTTTGGCAATTTTTTTAGAGACTACTAATTTATGCAAGTATGAAAGAAAACTCAAACTTGAATAAATCCGTAGACCAACCAAAGCACTCCCAAAAGACATGAAGAAAAAAAGGAGGAGGGGGTCTTGTCATGATCTAGTATTTATAGGAAGATAAAGAATAATTTCTGAAACAAGAAAAAGAATGACGGAACATTTTTGTAAGGCTTTATGGAATATTACCAACCCAACAAAAATGGTTCCAACAAAATAGGGAAGATATGCAAGTGTGTGTTGGTGATTCCGAAGCAATCGAATAGTTATTTATAATAGCTCCATAATATTAGGAGGATATGTTATAAAGAGAAATCATCCTTCCCTCGATTTAAATGGACCGAAGGTCCACACAATTTATTTAAGTTGAGATGCAAAATAAATATGACATGATGGCATGATGACTTGATGCAATGCAAAAATAAATAACACAAGCACAAAAGAAACACACGGGGGAACCCGAAACATCTGGAATCTCTGGAATCTTCTGGAATCTTCTGGGACGTCGGTCTTCGGGCGTCACACGTGCACCGTCGTCGTTCGGGCCCCTTTAAAACCCTCTCTCCCTGCCCTTTAGACCGCTAGGTTCACAACTTCCTCCTCCCGCCGTCAGGTGAGCTGAGAGCCACCAGATCCGCCGCGCCATCGCCGTCCCGAGCGCACGGGCTCGTCGGCGACGAGCTCCTCGTCCTCCGCTGCCTCGCCAAACGTGTTCCTCTTCTTCCTCGATGTCGACTACGTCCCCTACGCCTGCTACACGGAGCTGAAGGCCACGACTTCTTCTTCTTCTTCCTCGACTTCAACTCCGGCCACCGCAAGTGCTCGATCGTCATCGCCATCGACTCCGACCACCTCCCGGCCAGCCGAACACACCACCATGTTCGTGGTGAGCATCCGCATCTCCCCGTGCCCTTTTCCCCTTCCTTTGCGCAGTCTAGAGGCTAGTTCGCCGAGCACCCGAGCTCATCACCGTCGGACCTCGTCTCCGACGAGTGCTCCGACCCCTCTCGCTTCGTTTAGATGCCCGTTAGCTTCGTCGTGCTCAGCCTAGTCGTTTTCCCCCTGCATAGCTGCGAGTAGAGCCCTGGTCTCGCCGCGTTCGTCTTCGCCGCGCCGCTTCTGTCACAACTCGTCGGTGTCGACTCCATCGTCGTCTGGCCCATCCAGTGGCACCCAGAGGTACGGGATTCCTCAGCGAATCCGTCGCACACATTCGCCACTCCAATTGGTCGCCGGAGCAGCTCCGACGAGCTCCTCCGACCGTCCCTGTTTCCCCCTCTGCTTTTGCTTCTTCAGTTAAGTCTTGTGGAGTCGTTCCCTTTCTTTGTCAGATGCACGCACCTAGCCCATTGGTTTGATCCTTTCCCTCGCATCGCGCAGACCTGGGTTCGAACCCCGCACGGCCAGTGGTATTTAGGCCCCTTTTTGTTTTCTTTGTCCCACTGACAGGCTGGCCCCACATGGCAGTCTCTTAGCTCGCTCACACCCACTTCCACACCCGCAGCGCCACACCAGCACCCCCTAGACCCACTAGTCTGTGACTGTGGCTAGTCCAGGCCGGGTCAATTTAGTTTGTTTTCTTTTCTGTTTTGTGTTTTAGTATTTAAATTTTGTTTGCAATTTGTTTTATTCATATCTTTTAATATATGCATATGTTCAAAATACTTTATATATAAAAATTGTCTAGTTTTTAGTGTAGAATAATTATACGCAGTTTGTTGCCATGTTAAAAACATTTAAATTGTTGTTTGAATTATTTTTGTGTTTAAAATATGCTCAAACTTGTTAAATTCATAACTAAATAACAATAGCTCCAAATTTGACAAACTTTATATGTATTTGCGGTGGAAAAATGTGTAGATTAAGTTGGTTCTGTTACTTTGCATGTTTAATAACTCTAAAACTTGGTTTCTATAGATCTGTCCTATATGTGTTATTATGAACATGGGAGTTTCCGAAAATTGTTGTTTGTTCTTTCTGGCCCATTTAAAATGCTAGCATGATGTTGTTGATCCTAGTTGCACCCCTTGCCATGTTAAGCAACTTATAAAACTTGTTGGGTGCTTGTTTAATTCAACTACATAACCACTTGTGACTATGTTTGTTCTTGTTTTCCTTTTGCATGTGTCCCTACATGTGTTGTGATCTTGCATATTGCCATGCCACATGTGCACTCATCTTGCCCCTTGGAGTTGCATCACATCTTGCCCATATTCATATGCATCATATCTTGCATCATGTGTTTGAGCATGGCATGATGATTGATTGTTGTTCCAGTGTTTGTATTATTGTGTTGGTTAGAGCCCGGTGATGATTTGGAGTTCGAGGTTCCTATAGAGACTGAGTTTGAGGAGCAAGGTTACGATCCCTCCGTGGACTTAACAGGCAAGATGACCATTCCCCGATATCACCTCTATCTTTGCCTATGCTAGTTGCCTCGCTCTTTAGATATGCCTCGATGCCTATTCCTGTTTGTCAGCCTCCTATTGTTGCCATGAAACACTCTAACCGCCTTCCTAGCAAACCGTTATTGGCTAAGTACGCTTTTGCTCAGCCCCTTTTATAGCATGTTAGTTGCAGGTGAAGTTTGAAGATTGCTCCATGTTGGGACTTGTTTTATTGGGACAACACAATATATATATATATATATATATATATATATATATATATATATATATATATATATATATATATATATATATATATATATATATATATATATATATATATATATATATATATATATATATATATATATATATATATATATATATATATAT
>LR738715.1:385710614-385763008 GCA_902687465.1 Secale cereale | reverse complement strand
ATATATATAATACTAATCCACCTATATATTGGTAATGGGTGGAAGGCTTGGCCTTCTGCTTGGTGTTTTGTTCCACTCATGCCACCTTAGGACCCGATAAACCGGTGTTATGTTCCTTGATTTTTGCGTTCCTAACACGGTTGGGGTTTATGGGCCCCCCTTGATAATTCGCTCTGCTTAAAGCTTTTCCAGCAAGGCCCAACATTGGTTTTACATTTTCCTAATAACTAAAACTTTCATAGGGCGTTGCAAACCCAAGTTCTTAATTAACAACCCGGCCAATGCTCCTCATGAGTGTTGGTCCAAACTAGACAGACTGCAGGGCCACCTTGGGGAAACCCGAGGGCTGGTATTTTCCTGTAGGCTGTCCCATCCGGTCGTGGCCTGAGACGAGATACGCGCGGCTACTATAATTGTGTCGGCACACCGGGAGGTCTTGTTGGATTAGTTTTACCTTTGTCGAAATATCTTTAGCACGGGATTCCGAGGATACTCGGGTCTTCCCATTTTGGAGTTGCGACTCCGCAGATCGTGAGCTTGTGATGGGCTAAGTTGGGATACCCCTGCAGGGTTTTGATCTTTCCAAAGCCGTGCCCGCGGTTATGTGGCAGATGGGAATTTGTTAATATCCGGTTGTAGATAACTTGACACCATATCCATAAGAATACACTACCTCTGTGCGTAACCGTGATGGTCTCTTTTCGAAGGGCTTCAAGAAGTGAACACGGTGGGGTTATGTTTGATCGTGAGTAGCTAGGATCACTTCTTGATCAACTTGGCGACCGTTGGCACTTGTTCTCATCTCACTCTAAACTCGTAAGCTAGTGCTTAGTGCTTGCTCCAACCTTTTTTTATAGCCTGTCCACACCTAAGGCTTTGGTAGTTTTGATACCCGGGAACGGGATTGCTGAGTCCTTGTGGCTCACAGATTCAACACACACCAGATGCAGGTACCACTGAGAACAATGCAGGAGATGGTTCAGAACTTCACTGGGAGTTCGATGAGGAGCGTGGTCGTTACTATGTATCGTATCCCGACGATCAGTAGTGGTTCTTACGAGGAGGGTCCGGGCTTGTGTTTATGGTATCTTTCTCGTTTGGATTTCGTCCGTAGTCGGATCCTGTGTTATTTGGATGATTGTATGTTATTGTATTCATTGTGTGACGTGGCGAGTGTAAGCCAACTATCTTTTTCAATTTCATCCCTGAACTTTTACATGAGATGTGCAAAGATATCATACTTGAGATCATTCCAAAATGCGCTTATGTCTCTAAGTCGTGCCTCGACACGTAGGAGACATAGTCACATCCTGGGCTTTACACCCAGACGCGCCTTGGTGGGTTGTGCCCACCTCAGGTGCCCTTCGGACCGCCTCTTTGCTCTATAAATACCCCAATATTCCAGAAATCCTAGGGGAGTCGACGAAATATTCATCCAGCCGTCGCAGAGTCCATAAACACCAGATCCAATCTAGACACCATCACGGAGGGGTTCACCACTTCCATTGGTGCCTCTCCAATGATGCGTGAGTAGTTCTTTGTAGACCTTCGGGCCCGTAGTTAGTAGCTAGATGGCTTCCTCTCTCTCTTTTGATAATCAATACAATGGTCTCTTGGAGATCCATATGATGTAACTCTTTTTGCGGTGTGTTTGTTGGGATCTGATGAACTTTGAGTTTATGATCAGATCTATCTTTTTATATCCATGAAAGTTATTTGAGTTTCTTTGATCTCTTATATGCATTATTTCTTATAGCCTCGTATTTCTTCTCCGATATTGGGTTTTGTTTGGCCAACTTGATCTCTTTATCTTGCAATGGGAAGAGGTGCCCGGTAGTGGGTTCGATCTTACGGTGCTTGATCCCAGTGACAGAAGGGGAACCGACACATATGTATTGTTGCCACTAAGGATAAAACAACGAGATCCATATCTAACGCCATAGATAAACGGATGTTGTCTACATCATGTCATCGTTCTTAATGCATTACTCCGTTTTTCCATGAACTTAATACACTAGATGCATGCTAGATAGCGGTCGATGTGTGGAGTAATAGTAGTAGCTGCAGGCAGGAGTCGGTCTACTAATCTTGGACGTGATGCCTATGTAATGATCATTGCATGTATATCGTCATGATTATTTGAAGTTCTATCAATTGCTCAACATTAATTTGTTTACCCACTGTTTGCTATTTTCTCGAGAGAAGCCACTAGTAAAGCCTATGGCCCCCGTGTCTTCTTCTTCATATATTTGCCTTTGCTTTTATTTTTGGAGCTATTAAACCAAAAACTCAAAAATACCTTGCTGCAGTTTATCTTATTTATCAACCAATCTACCAGTATTTATATCTCTCTCATGTTCGTTACCCGAAAGGGATTGACAACCCCTTTAACATGTCGGGTTGCGAGGTGTTGTTATTTGTGTGCCGGTGCTGTTTACGTTGTTGCTTGGTTCTCCTACTGGTTCGATAACCTTGGTTTCACATCTGAGGGAAATACCTATCGACGTTGTGCTGCATCATCCCTTCCTCTTTGAGGAAAACCCGACGTAGCTTTATGCGACATCAGGTCGCCGCGTGAGGCCCCCCTCCTGAGTCTTCCTCACGAGGTGGTTCGTACGGCGCCAGCCACGGGGATCTGAGTCCATCACATGGATGACATCCTGCTGTCAGGATAAGGACAACAGGGCGTGACCAAGACCGGTTTCCATTTGGTGATAAGGGAGCATAAGCGTCTGCCTCCCCCAAAGCAAGTCCCAAAGCCTTCCGCTTGGGTGTAAGGAGATCAAGATGGATCGGCACGCCAGGGCAGAGGTCATCATCAAGCCCACCAGCGTGTCAGGATAGCAACTTTAGCAGGCGGAGACTACCTTTAGTCAAGATAGGTTTGGCGCCTATTACCCTTTGAATTGCCACCCTGTGCCCACCCTTTCCTGCTAATATTTTTAGGGAAGAGGACCAAAGAACTATAAAGGGGGCAGGGCCGCCTCCATGTAAGGGGATCGATCCATTCTCTCCCACACGCTCCATGTACCTCGAGCTCCAAGTGCTCCATTACACAGTAATCACACAAAAGAGGAGTAGTGTTTTACACCGCACGGTGGCCTAAACCTGGGTAACTTGCGTGTTCCATTCATGCCCGGTGTGAGTGAGCGTCCTCGTCGTGATCTCGCCATAGTCCCCATCGGGTAGTAGGTTGCCAAGCAAAGCCCCCCCCAGAGTTTGAACCCTAGTTCTTGGAGAGTTTCGTGGACGCATATCCTAGACTGCAATAGTTCTCTTTTCTCGTTCCCGTGTTCCGGCATCCCTGTGAGCAATTCACGTTCTATCTAGCCAGACGATGATGGATACCGTCACACCGAGAGGACCCTATGAATGTCTTTCCATCGATGGAGGAGGAAATCCCAGTCTCTAGCTATCAAGTACCTTGGCATACCTTTTCGATGCACGTGTAAGTTGTCGTTATGATCACCCTGTTATAGTTGACGTTAGAACAACCCCAAAGTACATCATCTCGTATGAAGATACTTGATGCTCTCATGGTGAAAGGAATTATGGATACGTTAACTTTCATGTGTTATAAACCATAAACTTGTGACGAAAGGATCTCATAGTATAACATTCAACTTGGGTCAGTTCAACATAAGTGTTCTTCTAACATTGTGCCCTCAAAGTTGTCGGCATCCCCGTTACACTTAACTTATGCCCGTGATCAGGAAAACAAAACCATCATGCAACACTTGAGCTAGTCCTAGAGGCGAGACTAGAAATCGATTTACCATTTTATTGTTCTACACGTATACATGAGTTTTCCTCTCAGCCTCGTGGTTATCGCAGACTCTAGCAACATTGCAGTTATAGTGGAGAACATAAACATTATTATAAACTTGGAAATAAATAGTAGCACTGTAATTATTGGCCCTATGGCATATTTTCAACACCAACCTGCTGGTTGTTTGACGCACAGAGGCGCTAGATATCCATTGGATAAATGGGTCGAGACCAAAAGGCAATGCAAGTGCTTCAGTAATAAAAATATATATTAACTAAATGGCTATAGTATTCTAGAAACATGGTTATAATGCCTAAAAATAAAATTAACTGGGGCATAAACGAACTTTGAAATGGATGGAAATTTATATGTGGTGTCTCTAGACTATAGCACGACCAAACAATAATATACTAGCGGCTTTGGGATTGATCTTGCAGACGCAAAAATTTATCCACCTCTCATTCTAGGACAAAAGGATTTTTGCTGATGGGATTGATCTCGCAGACGCAAAGAGGAGGATTGTTGCGATTTGAGTTTTTGGAATGATGTTGGGGCCATGGTGATGAATGCTATGTTTTTTTTACTTGTGAAATCTTTTTTAGGCAAACTACAACATTTTTTTAGGGAAGACAAACCACAACTTTTTTTTTGAACTTAAAGGCAAACCACAACTTTGTTCTTTGAGGGGAAGGCAAACTACAACTAGGCAAACTTTTTGTAGGGGAAGGCCTACTACTTCTTTTTTTCTGCCGAGTGTATCTCGATGGCCCACGAAGATCACGTCGAAGTAGACCTCTCCCAATGCATTGGTGCTAAAGTGTAATGCCCAGGATGGGACTATATCTCCTACGTGTCGAGGCACGACTTAAAGATATAAGCCCATCCTAAAATGATCTCAAGTTTGGTATCTTTGCACGACTCATGTAAAAGAGGGATTAAATTGCAAAAGGAGATAGTTGGCTTACACTCGCCACTTCACACAATACATTACATAATCAAAACATCATTCAAAACATCACAACCCGACTACGGGCGAAGAACCAAAGAAAGATACCAAACAACATAAAGCCACAGGTCAGGATCGAATCCTAGTAGAAGAACCACTACTGAACATCGAAACGTCACAAGCAAACGGTCAAACTCTTCATTGAGCTCCCGGTGAAGAACTGATCCAACTCCTGCATCAAACTCGGCTGAACCTGCATCTGGTGTGGTGAAGTAACTGTGAGCCATAGAGGACTCAGCAATCCCGTTCCCGGGTAACAAGACTATTTAAGCCTTGGGAGAGGATAAGGCTGAAGAAAAGAGTAGTGTCTGCAGCAGCAACTAGCAACTAGCTTACGTGATAGAGAGCGAGAAGAGAAAGCCTCGGTCGAGAGATGATCACGAAGTGATCCCAACTAAAAGCTCAACAAACATAACCCCACCGTGTTCAACTCCCGAATCCCTATTCGGAAATTGACAGTCACGGAACACACGCTGGTAGTGTATTGAAACATTGTGTCAAGTTATCTACAACCGGATATTAACAAGCTCCCATCTGCCACATAACCGCGGGCACGGCTTTCGAAAGTTCAAACCCTGCAGGGGTGTTCCAACTTGACCCATTACAAGCCCACGATCCGCGGAGTCGCAACTCCATAGGTGGGAAGACCCGAGTATTCTCGGAATCCCGTGCTCAAGTTAAACCGAACTAAGGTAAGGCTAATCCAGCAAATCCTCCCGGCGTGTCGACACCCTGATAGGTAGCCGCGCGTATCTAGTCTCAGGACACGACCGGATGGGCGATTCTACAGGTTTTTACCAAACCTCGAGTTTCCTCGTGGTGGCCCCGCAGAACCCCCGTTTCGGACCAACACTCATGTGGAGCACTGGCCCGGGGTTGTTGAATTAAAATAAAAGGGATAGCTAGTCCACATGCAAGTTTTATTAGTTATTAGGCGAATAGTACCAAATGTTGGGACTTGCTGGAAAAGACTTAGCACTTAGCGGTTTATCAAGGGGGTCCCATACACCCCAACCGTGTTAGGAACGCATAATCAAGGAACATAACACCGGTTTATACGGTTCCTAACGGCATGAGTGGAACAAATCACCAAGCAAAAGGCTTAGCCTTCCACCCTTGCCAATATATAGATGATTTAATTTAAGCATTTATATAGTGTGATATAACCCAACAAACTTCAACATGAAGCAAGCATCTTCAATCTTCACCTGCAACTAACAATGCTATAAGAGGGGCTGAGCGAAGCGTACTTAGCCATTCAACGGTTTGCATAGGTAGGGTGGTTAAACAGGTTCATGGTTACAAGTAGGAGGCTGACAAGAAAGGCATGGGCATCGAGGCAAAACTATAGAGCGATACTCTAGCAATAGGCAAAGATAGTAATGTTATCGGGGTTCGGTCATCTTGCCTGGAATTCCACAAGGGAGAAGAACGGATCCACGAAGTAGACGGAGCAACAGAGACGAGCGAATCCTCACAACTCCGGAACGAAACCGAAGCTAACAAGAGAAGCAACCGGAAAGAAGGAAACAACACGGTAAACACACAAGCATAGACATGGCATACGATGCACATCCAAGAATGATGCATGTCCGGTTTAATTATGCATGGCATGGCAAAGTGCACAAACAAAACTACAAGTTAAGTGGAGCTCAATATGCAACGAGTTGCATATGACGAAACACCACATTTTAATTATTTAAATGACTCTCGTTATTTACAAGACAAGATTAAATGTTTTTAACATGGCAAGAGGTGAAGCATAATAAAACTACACTAACTAGGCAATTTAAATGAGGCCGGAGAATAACAACAACATATCCGGAAAATCCTCATGAGCATGTTTAGTAATTATAAGCAAACAACAATTAAACATATAATGTTGTTAACATGATGCGGATGACATGATCAAGTTTTATGAAATTATTAAAAGGTTGACTTAAAAGAGATATGAAGTATTGTCACCGTGGTGGAAAGAAAAGGGTGCCACGGCAACAATTCCGAAAATGCTGCCACGGCAACATATCGGTTCTGGTAACTCGTTGAGAGTCCGGTGCAAAAGGAAAGATGGCGTGAGCGAGTCAAACGAGAAGAAAGGTGGGGCAATCCCGTCACCGAGTTCCCACGAGTCGGTGACGAGGCAACCGAGGAACATGACAAACGGACGAAACGGCACGGAGCACACAAGGGGAGCATCTCATACAACACACAAGCATCACACGGGTCATCGTCTCGGGTTATACCTTCGGAGCGATCGTTTCGGGGCGGTTCGAGATCGTAGAGGGACGTAGTGGAAGTAGGCGTTCTCGCGGGTCGTAGAGGAAGAAGTGGTTCACGTCATCGTGTCGTGGTACTTGGCAAATTCCTCATTTCCGGGCGACGATAGTGGTACATGCCGTAGAGGGAAGTAGTCGTACACGTGGTCGGTAGTGGTACTCGTTTCCGTAGATGTTCGGGTGCATACGTAGAGGTACTTGTTCATGTCGTCGAGGTACTTGTCACAAGATCGTCGTGGTACTTGCCGTAGAGGTTCAAGCCGTCATGTAGAGGTACTTGACGCAACGCCGGGTTTACTCGTACACGGGTCATCTGACAAGTCAACAGTACAAGGCAACATACAAAACACAATACAGGAGCAAAAACAAAAGGGGCAGCACGGTAGGGCGACGAGGCAGAGGCTTGCGCTTCCGGCGACGAGGCCATGGCAGCAAGGTCTTGCCGGCGAGGAAGGAACGGAGTCTTGGCGATGGAGGAGACAGCAGGCCTCGGGCGCTGGCACAGGGGTCGCTGGCGACGCCGGTGCTGGAGGACGGCGCTGTCGCGGAGGCAGGCCGCTGGAGAGCGGACGGAGGCTGCTGCCTTGGGGCGTCGGGTGCAGGGCCAAGGGGAGGCCGGAGGGGATCCCCGCGGCGACCGGCGGCTGCTGGTGAAGGGGGGGCCGCACGGGGAAGGTGGTCGCGGCGCGCGGGGCCTGCGGGCGACCTGGCGCCGGAGGAAGGACGACGTAGGAGAGGCCAGAGGACCTGGCCTCGGCGAAGCTAAGGCAGGGACGGGTCCGGACGCGGCCGCTGGCGAAGAAGGGCGCAGGTGCTCCAAGCAGGGCAGCGGGGCGGCCTTGGCGCACGGCGCGCGGTGGTGTCGCGTGGAGCCCGGAGGGAGGGGCGGCCGACGCTGCGATGCGGACGAGGGCTCCTGGCCGGCCCAAATCGGGGGCGCTCGGGGCCTGGGCGATGGAAGTGCTGGCCGCTGGGACTTGGCACTCGGGAGAGGAGGAGGCCCGATGGCGAGGGAGAATCGGGGCGCTGCAAGGGAAGAGGAGGGGCGCTGGGAAGAACTGACGAGGGGAGAGGGATAACGAGGAAAACGGGGTGGCGGCGGCACGAGGGAAGGAGAGAGCGATCGGGATGGTTGGCTAGGGTTAGCCGGTCGGGCCTGGAGGGAGAAGTGGGCCGGCTGGCTAGGGGAAGAGGAGGCCCAAGAGGCCAGGCTGCTCTTCTATTCTCTTTCTATAACTCTTTTCTTTGCAGAATAAAGAAATAGAGAGAGTCAAAATTAATAAGAAAAGAGGCAACAACAAGAATAAAATGATGGACATTTTTGTAAGGCTTTATGGAATATTACCAACCCCACAAAATAGTTTCAACAAAAATAGGGAAGTGCAAACTAAAATAATTAGCTTGCCTTAAGGAGTTCAAAAGGAGTCTAGATTTTTGGAGGAGCCTCGATAATTGAGAAAAGAATAATGGGAAAGGTTTTTGACGGTGAAACTTGAATAAAGAGGCATGGGGAATAAATGCAAGTGTGTTGAGTTATTCCGAAGCAAATGGAATATTTATTAATATAGCACCCTAATAATATTGAGAGGCTTTTATATGTTATAAAGAGAAGTCACCTTCCCTCGATTTAAATGAACCGAAGGTCCACACGATTTATTTGGTTGAGATGCAAAATAAAATAACATGATGGCATGATGACATGATGCAATGCAAAATAAATAACACAAGCACAAATGCAACACACGAAGAACCCGGAATGTCTGGAATCTTCTGGAATCTTATGGGATCTTCTGGAACGTCGGTCTTCGGGCGTCACATAAAGTGAGGTGCTAAGTGCATTAAAATGCTTAGCAACTAGTATCCCCAATGCATGGATGCTTAGTTTTTGTAGCTAAGCCTCCTTTATTTAATTGTTTAGTGACAAAACTCCTTCATGTATTGGTTGGTAGTCTTTTTGCATAGGTTCACGTGCTTAGCATTGGTTCTTCTTGGAGTTACTATAATGCTCTCTCTCCTCTTTAATTGCTTTGCCACATCATTTTTCTGGCTATGTGACACCCTTAGCACCTGTTCACCATTGTGACCAGCCTGAAGCACTGGGAAGGGCCGTAGAAAGGAAGCCCAAAGCCAACCAATAATAACAGGTCCGAACGTGCGCGAGACCCTAGAAAAAACAAAAAAGGTAACCGAGAACGCATTGCAACGCAACACCGGCACAATACTCGGCCTGTAACCCGCGTCGCCGCAAAAGTTGGATCGCAGCAGGAGGCGATCGAGGAGGCGACTAGGAGTCCCTTGCGCGCTGCCCGGTGACGTCGCCGGTTCCCTCTCTCTCCGTCGGCCGCTCCGGCGGCGGGAGGGAGGGGGAACCTCGGATCTGTTCACTAGGTGAGTGTGTGGTAGGGTTAGGGTTGAGGGAGACGCTGCCGAGGCCGTTGCGGTGGTGTCGCGTCGGAATAAGTTTCTCCGGGCTTCGTTCGCGGTCAGGCTAGGCTTTTGCCTTAGTCTAGGAGCCAACGGTGTTGGGGATCCCCGGATCTCGTCGAGGTCGCGGGCTATGGTGATTGGAGGTCCATCGGCACTGGCCGTTTGGATCCTCAGATGGACGATGGAGGCAGGGAGACGAAGACCTTTCTTCTTCCTTGTTGGTATGATTTGCTGCTGCTGTTCTTCTCCTTCCTCTACGCTGATGCTGGTGGGAGTTTCTGCTTTGCCCGGACGTATGGCCCGGCCGCGGTGCTGGACCGGTCGGATGACTCGAGTTCTCTTTCTTCCGGAAGGGACACTTTTTGCGGTACTCAAAGCCAAAGATGGCGACGGCTGTTGCAGGTGTGTTGGATTGATGTCCATGCCCTCTCAGCGCTGGTGTCAAGAAAGAAGGAAGCAGCGTGGCGGCAATTGTACCGTGGTCGAAGATGATGACCTGTTTGCGACTGGTTGCAGATCCTTCTGCTGTAGGGGTCTTCTCTCAAGATTCGGGAATGATGACACAGGGCTCCGGAGATCTTTTTGTGTTATGGTTGTCTTAGGATACTCTAGGTGTTCATGGTTCTTTGTGTTTGCGTTTCAGTGTGCTTATAAGGGTCACCTACTTTGTACTGATTCGTAATTTGATTAAATATTTTCTAAAAAAAAAAAAGGTCGGAACGTGCGCGTCGTGACCTGTTTCTAGAGGGAGGGGGAGAATAAAAAACCAAGATCCAAATCTTGGCCAGCGACTCGATCGGATATGCAGCCGACGCCGGCGACCATGGCTCGCCATCACCTCCTTCTCTTCCTCCTTCTCCTCGCGCTTGCCTTCTCATTTGTCGTCGCCGCCCCTGAGGTACCCAACTCTTGCTCTCTTAGCA
Organism: Secale cereale; assembly: GCA_902687465.1. Lineage (NCBI taxonomy): Eukaryota > Viridiplantae > Streptophyta > Magnoliopsida > Poales > Poaceae > Secale > Secale cereale. The sequence continues at coordinate 385,752,607 of LR738715.1, read as the reverse complement.
AATCCTTTATCTGTCGCCCCCTTACGATGGCTCCATCCGTATGCTGCCACAGAGACAGGGAGATGCCGCCGCCTTCATCGATGTCGCATCGCGCCGCTACCTGCGGGATCAGCAAGAGGACCAGGTTCAGTCCCTAGTTATCTTCTCTCTTTCTCTGCGGACCAACCTGTTGCTGCGTGCCACCAAGTTCGAACGACTCTTCTAGCTAATCCATACCGGATTATAGTTTCTAGTTCGTAGCTTACATGTAACAAATACCGAACGACCATTGAAAAAACAAATACTAGCTGTTACAACGCGATATGATGCATTTACATCGGTGCTTAAAGAGAGCCAATAAAGCCAGTAATAGATAGTCAACTACCCAACAATTTATGTCATACCATCTACTCGTTCTCAAACAAGAAGGTTAAGCACCTACTCTCCATGGATGCTTAGAGCATGGTTAATAGTATAGCGAACAACCGGCTATATGAGATTATCATGTCAGCTATAGCCAACCTAATAGACAACACGTATAGTAGCTAGTTACTAAGTACTTAATACTACTCCGTCTCATAATGTAAGACATTTTTGACACTAATATAGTGGCAAAAAACGTTATGGGACGGAGGGAGTACTTTATTAATATATCGCCCACCCTACACTGTCAAAATGTATTTTGGAGGCCTTGCTGCAGCTAGCTGTTAATCTACAGCCCGCTTACCTTCTCTCCCCTCTTATCTCGCGTCCATCAAACTCAACAAAAATACAATACTTTAATCCTTAAAGCTACTGACTGTATCTTATTAGACCTGCTCTTAGATGCATAACAACGTTTAGTCAGAGGTACCTATAAATTAGCATTTGATCCAACCTGCATGGCAAGAAGCACTTTTTTGCTTTGTTTGCTACAAGCAGCTCTTCAAGCACCTGCATCAGTACATGCCTTGATAGCACTTTACCCTTGCTTTTACTAACTGACTCCCCCTTGCCGCTTCAAGAGTGAAGGCAGTGGTGGTTACCATGACAAATCAAACTTAGTTTTCGTTTTTATTTCATTCCTCCCCCACGTGCCAGTATGATATCATGATATGCCTTGTCATGCTACAACAGGCCACGTCCATGTCACTTGATGAAGTTTCTGCAGCTGTTTCTGTCTTGCTTGGTCTTGCACCACATGCCATGCTTCCTGCACCTTCTTCTGCAAAGGTTATTTAACTTTTGTAATTCAGCCAGCCTTTGTGTGCATCGTGCTACTCTATCTAAGCTATGCAACCTTTGTCTATCTTGATTTTCAGTTAAACAAGCTGCTACTCCCAAACCCATTTGACAGGCCTCGTTCTGTTTTCTTGATGCAACTTGATGGATCCCATGGTATGTTAATTTGCTGGGAATAATTTTATCAGAATTATATTCATGCATTTTGATGTAGCCACTAATGTTGTTTCTCTTGATCGTATATCAGACTATGTTGATGGCTTCATATCTGGTGCCGGCAGTACTTACAAAACCAAGATTGATGGTGCAAAAAGTCCTGCTATAGGGCTTACAGGTCTTGACTAATTCCTGAGCATGTCCCTGCTTTTGGAACTCGGATGCCCCTACTTCTGTATCTGCCTTGTTGACCCATAAGTATCATTGATCATGTACCTTGCAGATAAGGATGAATTGATTGTCATTCATTCGGATGAATCTTCTGGATCAGATGTTCTTGATAATGAACTTGCCAACTTGGTAAGTACTAGCTAGTTGCCCGTGCATTGCTACGGGGGCACACATATTCTAGTGGTTCAGTAACAATCATGTTTGACATAAATCTTACACCTATCATATTCTAGATTTTGCTAAGATTTGATTTGATTTGAGTATGGGTATGGGTATGGGTATGGGAAGGAAAGTTTTGATTTAGTTGAGGTTTTGGTAAGATCTGATTTGATTTGGGTATGGGTAGGGGAAGGCAAGGAAACTTTTGATTTAGTTGAGGTTTTGGTAAGATTTGATTGAGTTAATTTAGGAGATGGGGGAGGGGAGATCGAGGGTAGGGGGAGTTGGACGTACGTACGTACAATCCCCAACTCCCCAATAGTATAGATGTACTGTTTTAGGAGGAAACTAGTACAATTTAGAAACTAAAAGTAGAACAATTTGTGTGCAGGCAACCTGGTTGGCGGGATCCTATCAGAAAGCTGATAGCAAATTAAACATTCCTTTGAAGAGTGGAAACAGTCTTACTTTGCTCCTCACTAAGGTTAGCATCGCTTCATCATCCATTTGCATACTAACATGAACTTGGCTTCAAAAGAACATATCTCGTCTCTGATGATGCATTGCTTTTCTGTTAAAATTGGATAAGCTCACTTCCTAGTTTGTGCAAAACTGACCACTAAACTGTAGGCATTTATTTAACTGCATTTGCATGTCTACACAGGAAGCAGACGTTGAATTTGCATCCAGCTTGATCTCCCTTCTTAAAACCATCAAAAGGGGTATTCAGGTTCACGAAGATTTCTCAGGAGGCATCGTGAGCCCTGCAGAGTTATTAGTATGCCACTTCACGGGCATTAAGGTAATTATAAACACAAATCTTTAGCTGCAATTTGAATATTCTTATGAACTGTGCACAGCAAAATATTCTAGGGACCCTGTAACTCTTCCTTGCCCAGATACCCTTGATATAAGCACATGACTCCCCCTATGTTAGTGATATAAAGTTACTAATTTGACTGGTTTATTTAGGCTCTGGAAGATGAATATGGTTCCGCGGAAATTGTTAAGCAGGGAGCTGAAGTAGTTCAGACAGCTCTCACAAAAGCATTTGATCAATTGCAGGGAGCATATAATGGTAAATTACTTTGTGCGTTTGATTGTTGACTTGAAACATAACCTTTGCAATCAATATGCTTGTTATATTTGCAGAACACTATTGACAGTTGATTTTTTTTCTGTTTTGACATTTATGATGTGTTAATATAGGAAAAATTGTTGGACTGGTAATATCCGCTAAGGAGGCTTCAACATCCTTGGCATCCATCATTGATGCACCGTCTTCATTGCATATCTCAAGACGGCTTGCAGAAGCATCTAAAACTAATGCTACATCTTCTATAGCTGCTATATATCTTGTTAGATCGACTCTTGCATGGATTACAGGGATCATCCTTCTTTCCTCAACTCTCATTGGGGTGAGCATGCGTTCTTGTAGTCTTGTCTATTACTCCGTATTTATCAACTTTGGTGAAATGCAATCTCTGACAACACTATGTGATGATTGTGCAGATTTGCTTGCTCATGAACATGCCGCTTACCAGGGACACGCTCCTATATTCAAATGTCAAGATTGATTAGTTTGTGCTACATATGACTTTTCACACGTTGACATGAAGGTTTTCAACAGTCATGCTTGGTTTTTCCTTTGGACCCTGGGGTTTACAGTAGGAACGTGAGTGTGGGCTTGCTGTTCATCCAGTGTAGCATAAAATACTGTTGCTATGTGGATCCTTCATTTGGAATCGTACTGCCACTGCCTGTTTGGGCTTCTCATGTTTTTCCGTAAATAAATAACAATAATCAAGTGGGGTGTATTTTGTTAATATGGCAATGATTGTATTGTTGCAAAAAGCAGTACCTGAATAAATTCGCCACTTGAATATTCATTGGGATAAATTTTGTCTTTTTTTTTTTGAAACGCGGTTCCTTAGGGCCCGATTTATTAAAAAAAGTCAAAGAGAATTGTTCGGTTAATTAACGGAAAAACAAGCGAAAACCATCGCAACAGGCCCGCAAAAGCAAGGCACACATGGCGATCTGGCAACTCACACAAGAACCCACACACGCCGTCGAGGAGAAAACGTCGTCAAGGTTGCAGGCCGACATCATCGTCATCATGCCTCTGCGAGGCCGACTCTGACACCATCATCGACGACCACCGACGCCAAATAGTCAGCCACACATGCCGGCGACCAGGCAGCGTCGACAGAACTCCGACACGATCATCGACGACCGGCTTCTCATGTTTTTCCGTAAATAAATAACAATAATCAAGTGGGGTGTATTTTGTTAATATGGCAATGATTGTATTGTTGCAAAAAGCAGTACCTGGATAAATTCGCCACTTGAATATTCATTGGGATAAATTTTGTTTTTTTGTTTTTGAAACGTGGTTCCTTAGGGCCCAATTTATTAAAAAAGTCAAAGAGAATTGCTCAGTTAATTAACGAAAAAACAAGCGAAAACCATCACAACAAGCCCGCAAAAGCAAGGCACACATGGCGACCTGGCAACTCACACAAGAACCCACACACGCCGTCGAGGAGAAAACGTCGTCAAGGTTGCAGCCCGACGTCATCGTCATCATGCCTCTGCGAGGCCGACTCCGACATCATCATCGACGACCACCGATGCCAAATAGTCAGCCACACATGCCAGCGACCAGGCAGCGTCGACAGAACTCTAGCACCATCACCGACGACCACCGATGCCAAATAGTCAACCACACATGCCGGCGACCAGGCAGCTCCGACTCCGTCGACGGGCATTACAAGGGAAAAGAGTTGGGCTTACGCCGAGCCAGCGCCAGAGCTAACCACCTATCTCGTGTCATCGTCACCGCAAAGGCCCCTCCTCAGCAATTCCGACTTCAAGGAGACAAAGCGAGGCACGACGACTCCTCGAACACGCCGGGAGAGATCGACTAACAAGAACCATCAACAAACCTGACTCCGCCCGAAGCCGCCATCATTGCCACACAAGAAGCCACGCAAACATCCACATTCCTGGACGGTCACCTGCCGATCACGATGCCGTGCACGTCCAACCTGCCGAAAGCACGATTGAGACCAAGATGACGCCCCAAAGAGGGTATAGGACGCTGAAGACACCGCCGCCGCACGATCCTGCAATAGGATCATGACTTTCGCGCGAGACCTTGGCCCGAGCGGAGGAAGCGCATATCTCCTCGACGACGCCTTCCAACCTGCGAAGGATAGTGACGCCCACGGGCGCCGCCACCGCCGGCCGTCAAGCGTCGGCAAGGCTTACGCCTGGAGCAGACACGACCACCATCCCACGCATAGCACTCCACTGGCCCGCACAGTGGCGGAGACAGGACCCAGGCCGGGGGGGCCTGGGCCCGGGGCATGAGGATTTGTTTCTTCAGTGACTGTAGCGATTTTGTATTGTTGAGCACTGTTGAACACTGTAGCTATGAAGCAGGCCGGGGCGTAGTGTTTGGCTGGCTCCGCCCCTGGGCCCGCACACCTCTGAACAGCAGACACACCACTGCCGCACAAAGCCACCACCACCGCACCACCAAGCATCGCAACCATGCTGAAGACCGAAGACGCCAGCCAAGGTAGCCTTCCCACGGTCCAGAACCGGCCTGCTGGCCAGATCCGACGACATCCGACGACGAGCTCCACGAGCTCGCGCAGGAGGAAAATGGGGCCGCCACCCCACCAAGACCTGTCGGAGGGAAGGCACCACGCGATGCAGAGCAGGCCCGGCGGCGCCGAAGACGCCACACCACGCAGAGGCCGCGGGAGGACCGAGCCCCCCAACCGCGAGCGGTTTTGGATCCAGATCCCACCACCGCTGCTGCTTGCTCCATGGAAGAATGGACCTCCAGCGCCAGCAGAGGCTGCCGTTGGCCCGCCACAGGAGACGAAGAAGCAGAGCCGTCGCCAGGAGGGCGCGCCGCCGCCGGTGGAGACCCCGAGCATCGCCTTGGATCTGACGGGAGCAGCACCACGCGGGAGAGCAAGCCCCGTCGCCGCCGTCCGCGGCACGGGCTTAGCCCGGCCGCATCTTCCGGCGGCGGCGAGGGAAGAAGGAGCGGAGGTGTGGGGCGCTGAGGCGTGGTTTCCCCGTGTCGCTGTTGGGAGCGACGCGGGGGTCTCTTCTCTTTGTTGTCTAGTTGTCTCAGTTTTGTCTTCCTATCGTGGCGCTATTGGCATCTAATGAAGTTGCCGAGTCTAGCTAAGCATGCTCATACCTGGTCAGATGGGCCGGCCCGGCCCGGCACGGCACGGCCCGCCCTGAGTTAAACGGGCCAGGCACGGCACGGCCCGACCAGGCACGCTTAGTACACGGCCGTGCCGGGCCGGCACGCGTGCTGACCTTCAAGGCCCAGGCACGGCACTACTATTAAACGGGCCAGCCCATCGGCACGTTTAGCCATCAGCCCACCTATTTTTTAGCCTATTTCCTTTATAAAAAATTAAAAATAAATAAAAATAAATTAATAAACCTAAATGGGCCGTGCCGGGCCGGCACGCGTGCCCAGCCTCTAGGCCCAGGCACGGCCCTAGGCGGGCCACGTGCCGGGCACGGCCCGATTAATCACGTGCCGGGCCGGCCCACCACGGGCCAGGCACGCGTGCTAACGGGCCGGCCCGCCAGGCACAACCCATTTGGCCAGGTATGAGCATGCTATATCTTTGAATTCTAGCATTTGGCATATTGCTGTATATAATCAGTTTTCTAGGGACATGTCCCAACCTGTCCACGGACAGCAGATCAAATGTGCGCTCCTGTTTTTTTCTTTCTAATTCTTTATTTGTAATACTTTTCAAATTAATGAAGACTGTATATATAGCTGTATGTTGCAACGGAGACCGCAAGGCACATAAATCAGGCTTTGCACAGAGTCGAGGAGCAATTCTCTTGCCCTAGCTGAGCTCTCGCCATCTCCGCCCGCGCCGCTGGCCACTCCGGCCGCGGCGGCCACCCACCCATCCCGACCTTTACTCCAGCCACCGCCCCTAGGGGCTATGCTGCTCCACTCTCCACCACGCGTCCCGGTGCCGTCTGCCGCGCACCTTGACTGGAGCACCCCCGAAAAGGGGGAGATCCATGGCGAGCACAGCGGTCCGTCGGAGGTCCCGAAGACGCCTCTGTCTCCGTCGACGCATGATTCCCGACGGCCAAGCTGTCTCCCGCATGGATCTGGCGCCGGGGCAATGGATGCGGGCTTCGGTCTGAAGGACTGCGGCGTGCCTCCCCCAAATGAGCGCCCCCGTCTCAAATCCATTGTGGTAAGTGAGCTCCCCTTGCCCTCTCCGGTCGCCGACGACATTGAAGAAGGATGGGCTGTCCATCAATCGCGCAAGAACCGCCGCGCCAGTAGGGATGCATTAAGTGTTCGACAGCTGCGGGGGAGCCAGCGACCTCGCCACTACCGCGGCCACCGCCCCTCGGCGGGCAGAGATGCCTTTTTAAGCAGATTCAAGGGCCTCTGTTTTCGCTGCCTCAGCCATCGCCACCGTAGAATCGACTATAGGGATCCCCTCCGCTGCATTATCTGCAAGCGCCAGGGCCATTTCGGCTGGCAGTGCTCTAAAAACCCGCACAACACAGCAAAAGGCTCGGCTGCTGACCGGCCGCGCCCCCCTCGCCGGCCGGTCTGTGAGCGCCTGATTTTCCCGCCCGCACCCCCGCCACCGCCACCGTATCGCAAGGCCATGGAGCCGGCCGCCCTCATCAATCATGTCCGCCGCCCCCGCAACAGCCACAAGGTCATTGCTTCCTCGCCGGCGATGGAACACCAGGTGTTCATGCTGAACCAGCATGCAGTAGTCGTCACGCGGTGGGCACAAAGGCGCACACGGCGTGCCCGCTGTCCCTTGGCCGCGCGATTGAGCGCGAGCTCAAGATCCCTCCGCATCTGCTTCGCGTCACCTGCCACGACCCCGAGGATTTCTTCGTCTACTTCACCATGACGACGCACAAGGACCTGGCGGTGCGGCACGACTCGCTATCGGTGGATGGCGTGTCGTTCCTGCTTGAGCCATGGAGGGAGGATGCTCATGCTATCCGGCTCAAGTGGATGCTGCACGTGCACGTCGTCATCGAGAAGCTCCCCCAGCAGCTCTGGACGTTGGAGGGGGCAAAGGAGGCCATCGACGACAAGGTGATCATCGATCGCCTTGACAGCCGGACTCATGAGCGCGTCGACACCAAGTTGTTCGCGTGCTGGGTCTGGTGCTGGGACACTGCCCACATACCCACAAAGCGCATGATTTGGAAGCACGCCCGGGGCGCGGGCCGGGTCGAGGAGATGGTGGGCTATTCCCCCCCGAGCCGCGCGGTGGCGCCACTGCGGAGCTTCTGCAGTATGACCTCCTACTCCACCTCGACCGCGTGGAGGACTGGACGCCGCTCTCGCCGCGGTCGTCACATTCGCCGCAGAGCGGCATCCCCTCTGACGACGACGAGCCCGACGAGCGCCCCTACCCAAGGACAGAGACGGACGTCTGGGTCGAGGGCCTGGAGGATGGCAGGCCGGCGCTCGCACCTACGCCCACCATGCGCCCCCAACCACGCATCGCATCCACGAGATGCCGGGGCATGCCGGCCACGAAGGGCCGGGGCGACAACGACGGTGGTGACCCAGGTTACCAGAGGAGGAGCTGGAAGGACACACTCCTGGGCAGGGGCCGCGCCAGCGACCGTGGCTCTGCCCCTGCTCCGGCGCCGCCCACGGAGAGGTCGCGCAGCCGCACTCCAGCCTCCCGTCACCGCCAGGGCGCGCCGCGGGGCAGGCACCTGTGCGCAGACAAGCAGCCAGCACTCGAGCCTGCAAAGAGGAAAGAGACTGCGGCCATGCAGCCTCGCTCGTCCAAGGTCCGAGGAAAGGAGGCGGCCCGGTGCAGGGTGGTGTCCGAGGCTGAATCCTCGGGCAGCCCCTCCCTGCTCGCTCCACCGCGCAAACTGGGCCAGGAGCAGAGGGCGATCGTCGACCCAGCTGGGGAGAGGGAGGCGCCGGTGGACCCGGTGGAGGAGTTCTTCCAAGGAGCATAGAAGAGCCTCCCCCACCACTACGGCCTGACGCCATGGCCTCGAAGATTGATGAGGTGATTGCCGCCAAGCTGGACAAGCCACTCTGCTTCAACGACGGAGATTAGGGTGACAGTGGCGAGTCTTTGGACATGGGACCGGCCCTCTCCCTGGCCCACCACACTCCCACGGCGGTCGACACTCACGAGGTGCAGCTGGGAGAGGTCACGCAGAGGGTCTGTAATGTCCCAGATGTAACACTTTCCAAATATGGCAATATATGAAACTTTGGCTTCATCAATTCCATTCTGGGCTTCATTTCGGGTTTCTTCGTTTTGTCGTGTGCGTGTGTGCATTTCATCCATGTCATGTTGTCATGTGCATTGCATTGCATTCGTGTTGTCACTTGCACCCGGTTCTACTCGTCTCTTCCCGTTGTCCGTTTCGAGTTCCGACGCTCACACACGTGCCCGTGGCGTCCCCGAGTCCTTCTTTCGTGTGTGGTCGTGTAACGTTTCCGGAATGACGTGAGACTTGTCGTGTGATGTTGTTTTGGTACGTGTAGGCCGCCTATCAAGTTGCATCGCGTTTGGAGTTCATTTGGTACTCCAACGGCCAACCTAATGGGCTAAAAGAACCTCTTCTTTAAGGCCCAAGACCCCCTCCACAACAGCCCACAAACCCAGCACAACCACTCCCATCATTTCGGTCGTCGAATTGTAATCGCGTGGCCGAACACCGCTCCTCATTTGGAGTTTCCTAGCTCCCAGAAACTATAAAACAGTCCCCATCCCCGAAATCCCGGTGCAACCCTAATTTTTCCTCCCGCTCCGCGCGCCGGACACGTCCGCACAGCCGTCGGACACGTCCGACCCGCGGCCACCTCACTCCAACCAATCGGAGGCCACCACGTCATCCCGCCGCCACGTGGCGACCTCCCTTTCGCCGGGCCACCTCATCCCACACCTCCACCGCCACCTCACCCGCCGGCCGCCGGAGCTTCGCCGGACCACCGTGGGAGCTTCGCCGGACCTCACCGGAATCCCGCCGGACCACCACCGCCGACCTCGCCGGAGCGCCCTCCGCCTCCGCGCCAACCGCCGCCGCACTGCCGGGCCCTTCAACCCCGCCGCCGCCGGCCTTCTACGCCGCCGCCGCCGGCCTTCGTCACCACCGCCGCCGTCGCCGGCCGGCCTCAGCCGCGCCGCCGCGCTCGCCACACCCCACCGCCGCGCGCGCAAGCCGCCGCCGCCAGGCCCTCAAGCCGCCGCCGTCGACGGCCTCACAAGCTCCGCCGCCGGCCTCCATCAACAACCGCCGCCGCCGGACTTCAACCTCTGCCGCCGCGCCCACAACTCCGGCCAGCGCCGCGCCGCCCGTCTCCGGCCGCCTCAGGCCGCGCCGCCGCCCCGGAGCGTCGCCTCCGTCCATCTCCAGCCATCTTCCTCGCCTCCGGCCATCTTCTCCGGCGAACCTCCGGATAGGGACGAGATCCACCGGTCCCCGATCCAAACGCCCGGATATCCCCGTCCCGGAATCCCTCCGTCCCGCGTTGACTTTTCGCAGAGGTGATTTTTAGTCCAGATCTGTTACATTTTGTTGCCTTCTTTGCATGCCCGTAACTTTGTGCTCGTAGGTTCGTTTTGTGCATATGATATATCAAAATGATCGTGGTGATGTGCTCTACATTTTGTTCCATTGTGGCATGCTTGTTTGAGTTCATCTATATGTCTTAATCTTTATGACAAGAGTGCTACTTGTTATAAACTGCTGTAACTTGTTATTTTCATGCCATGCTTGAGATGTGATAACTTGGTGCATGTTTATGCAAATGAAGGAAATGATATGTCAAAATGTTCCTTGTGTAATGCTCTACATGTTGGTTGCTGTAGCATCCTTGTTAGGGTTCATATTGCCATGTTTATCTCTGTTGCAAAAGTGCATGTGGCTGTTAAGTTATGAAACATGTTATGAGATGCTGATTTGAAGTGCTCGTTGCTATTGATGTGTTTGTCCCCATGTCACATGTTAATATGTTTTAGAATCCCCATCATATGGTCTTTGCTGTGGTGCAAATCATTTTTCATGATATGCCTTGAGGTGACTTAAACATTCTTGTAAATATGCCATGCCAACATAACTGTTTTTATACTTAGTGAAAATTCTACTAAGTCTGGAATCTGTTTTAACCTGATGCTATGTTTGCTTGATGCCCTAGTCAAACTCATGCTTGTTTTGGAGTGGCAATGATCATTCCTTGTTGTCCATGTTATTTTCTATCCATCCTTGCCCTCACTTGCTCATATGGCTTGCTGTAGCTTATTTATTTCTTACTCCCAAGTTGCTATAAAATATAATTGTCAGGTTTTTAACGTCACGATCAAAATGGTGTAGCTTGTTGCTATTGATGCATGCCTCATATGGAGTTGTTCCAATGGAGTTGTTTGCTGTAGGATATGTCTAATTCATGTCCATGCTTCTTGTCATCATGTTTGAGTGCTGTAGAGTATATATTTATTGCTCCAAAGTTGCTATGTGGTTGTTATTTTCAACTTTGCATTGTATCTTGTTTCGTGTGTATGTGTTGAACCGTTGCTCCGTTTTGAGCGTGCCCTATATGAAACTTGTGTGATTTTGCAAGAAGAATCATAATATAATGTTGTTTACATGTTTGGAGTGTGTTTTCTTGATGTTTGGGTGCATCTTGCACCGTTGCCATGCTTATCTTGTTTTGCTCATATCTTCTAGACCGTAGCTCCGATTTAAACAAACCTTATATGAAACTTGACTAGAATTTCGTGTAGATCATCTTGATGCATGTTAACTTGCTGTTAAACAACTTTAACTTAAGGTTAGTTCAGATCTGGACCAATCTCAACATATGCATATGAGGACTTACCGGATTAGCTATATGTTGATTCCAGCCTCATTTAAACTTGTTGTTTTGTGTTGTTCTTGTGTGCTTCATCCCTTGACATGTATTGCATCATAAATGCATCATACTTGCATCATGTTGATTGTGCATTGCACCTTGTTTGATATCGTGCCCCGTTGTGTTCTTGTGTTGAGTAGAGCCGGGAGCCGAGACTGAGAACGAGAACGAGGTTACTACCGAGGTTGAGTACGAGGAGCCGTCTTACGATCCCATCGACGACTCGACAGGCAAGATGACCTGACCCAGATATCATTACTATCTTTGCCTATTGCTAGATGTCTCGCTCTTTAGCTTATTGCCTCGATGCCCATGTTTGTTTGTCAGCCTCCTATTGTAACCATGAATCTGTCTAACCACCCAACCTAGCAAAACCTTTGTTTGGTTACGTAAGCTTCGCTCAGCCCCTCTTATAGCATTGCTAGTTGCAGGAGAAGATTTGAAGATTCTTGCTTCATGTTGAAGTCATGTTGGGATATCACACTATATAAACTCTTAAACTAAATCATCTATATACTTGGCAATGGGTGGAAGGCTAAGCCTCTCACTTGGTGATTTGTTCCACTCATGCCGCCCTAGGAACCGTATAAACCGGTGTTATGTTCCTTGATTATGCGTTTCTAACACGGTTGGGGTTATGGGACCCCCTCGATAACCCGCTTAGCGCTAAACCTTTTCCAGCAAGGCCCAACTTTGGTACTTCATTTGCCTAACAACTAAAACTTGCCGAGGGAGTAATTAACCCGAGGATTAATTAATCAACCCCCCTGGGCCAGTGCTCGATTTGAGTGTTGGTCCAAACTAGAGCCACTTGCGGTGCCACCCAGTTCGCTGGGGTCTTCGGTTGCTGTACGTACTGCTCATCCGGTCGTGGCCTGAGACTAGATACGCGCGGCTACTGTCAGGGTGTCGGCACGACGGGAGGTCTTGCTGGATTAGTTTTACCTATGTTGGAATATCTTAAGCACGGGATTCCAAGAATACTCGGGCCTTCCCACCTTGGAGTTGCGACTCCGCAGATCGTGAGCTTGTAATGGGCTAAGTTGGGACACCCCTGCAGGGTTTTGAACTTTCGAAAGCCGTGCCCGCGGTTATATGGCAGATGGGAATTTGTTAATATCCAGTTGTAGAAAACTTGACACCATGTTCAGAACACACTACCAGCGTGAGTAACCGTGACGGTCATTTTCCGAAAGGGGTTCGGGAAGTGAACACGGTGGGGTTATGTTTGACGTGCTTAGATAGGATCACTTCGTGATCACTTGACGCTCGTGGCACTTCTCTTCTCGCTCTATACACGTAAGCTAGTGCTAGTGCAGATGCAACCTTTATTTTCTTCAGCCTTGTTCCACACCCAAGGCTTAGATAGTTTTGCTACCCGGGAACGGGATTGCTGAGTCCTCCGTGGCTCACAGATTCTACACAACACCAGATGCAGGTACTATGGTGGACTACACAGGTGACGACACCGAGTTGTACTGGGAGTTCGATGAAGAACGTAGTCGATACTATGTGCACTATCCCGATGATCAGTAGTGGCTTCTACTAGGGGCGATTCGGACCTTGTGGTGTTATGTATTTGGTATCTTTCATTTGGATCTTTGTCCGTAGTCGGACTGTGATGTTATTGGATGATGATTTGCTTATGTAATGTATTGTGTGACGTGGCGAGTGTAAGCCAACTATCCTTTTGCAATTTCATCCCTATTTTTACATGAGTCGTGCAAAGATACCATACTTGAGATCATTCTAGTATGGGCTTATACCTTTAAGTCGTGCCTCGACACATAGGAGGTATAATCCCATACTGGGCATTACAGGGTCACAGAGATTCAACTCGAGGGGGAGGGGGGGGCAAGCAACGCAATAGCCACTCTTCACCAAACTGACGCCGACAATCGTCGGGAAGCCGCCGGCAAGAGACAAGACCCCGCTCAAGGCCAGGACACACGCCAAGACAGTTAGGCAGAGCGCCCGACAAGCAGCGAACCCCTCCTCTGTGCCAGTCTTGCAGCGGGGCACGCTGCATCTGGTGCAGGGGCTGGGTGTCCTGGGGCCGAAGGAGAAGATGACGGCGCGCGCGGCAGAGGCTCTCATTCGGCGTTTTGACGAACCACTCTCGGATGACGGCATCGCCGCCATCGCAAAGCTCACCAGCCTTGACGCCCGTGCGCTCAAGGAAATCATCGGCATGCCCGGCCACAAAGGAGAAGCATCGGGGCCCCGTTCCCCATGTTAGACAGCCATAGATGTGTAGTCGGCCGGCGACGACCAGCATTACACTGGGTAGAGTCCTTTCTAGTTTCCAGCATGTTGGTCTATATTAGTAGTGAGTTTAGCAGGGTAGCTGTTTGCTGGCAGGGTTTTGGGCCTATTGGTGGCCGCCGGCAACCCCAGGTTGGAGGGCAGGTGTACTCGTATTCCTTTGCAATTCTTGCAGTTAGTAGTCGTCGGCAATTCATCGAGCACCACCATGACCGCCCACGAAATAGAAAGAGTCCTCGCGGGTTTCCTGATGGATGAAACCAACATACCGATTATGAGTTGGAATGTGAGGGGTTTGAACACACCGGCGAGGCGCTCGGTCATCCGCGACACCGCGCACGCACACAAGATTGCAATCCTTTGCATACAAGAGACTAAGATAGATTGTTGGTCAACCTGCTTAGCTAGAGAAGTAGGTGGCACTTGGCTTGACCAATGCATAGTTCCTCCAGCCATTGGAACAAGAGGAGGGGCGGCCATTTTTTGGAACTCTACCACTATAACCGTGCAGTGTCACTCTATAGGACGTTTCTCCATCACAGCAAAAGTCCATATAGGAGGGACAAACAAAGAATACTGGCTTACCACGGTCTACGGACCATCGGATGATGAAAGGAAAGATGATTTCCTCGCAGAAATAGCTAGGGTTGCTCCCCCGACAGGCCAAGCATGGCTCATCAATGGAGACTTCAACATTATCTATGAAGCAAGGGACAAGAATAACAACAACATAAACCGTAGGATCATGGGCAAGTTTAGAGCAGCGATCGATGCTGGCGGCTTGCGAGAAATCAAATGCAAAAACCGTCGCTTCACCTGGAGTAATGAGCGTCGAAACCCGACCCTAGTTAGCATTGATAAATTTTTCTGCACCATCGCTTGGGAGGGGCTGTTCCCGTCATATCTCCTGCACGCTGCGGCCACATCCTGTTCGGACCACTGCCCCCTGCTCCTCGCATCGGCGGCGGCACCGCATCGCCTGGCTAGGTTCAGATTTGAACAATTTTGGCCCCAGTTCCCGCGCTTCCAGGAGACCGTCCAAAGCGCCTGGAACCACCCAACCACAGCGAGATGCGCTTCCGAGAGGCTAAAGGAGAAAATGGGACGTGTAGAAAGAGACCTCAAGATATGGAGTAAATCTCTTTTCGGAGGAACAAAGATGCGGATGCACATTGCAACAGAAGTAGTGCTTCGCCTTGACATAGCACAAGAAACTAGAGCTCTCTCTGACGCGGAATTCCATCTTCGGAAAATGCTCAAGTGTCGAATCTTGGGGCTCGCGGCAGTCGACCGTGCAAGGAAACACCAGACCTCCAGGATCACTTGGCTGCGTGTTGGAGACGCGCCCTCGGCTTTCTTCCAAGCGAAGATCAACACGAGGAGGAGGAAGGCATTCATTCACGCAATTCAGGGGCCAACTGGAGAAGTAGCTACCTCAGAGGAGGATAAGGAAAACGTCATTCATGCACATTTCTCCTCCCTACTGGGCACGACAGTGCACCGCGACACCTCTGTCAACTGGCAATCCTTAGCGATGCCCAGGCTACAAGGGGGAGGGCTGGACAACCCTCTCAAGGAGGAGGAAGTATGCCGTGCAATCAAGGCATCGCCAGCCGACAGATCGCCGGGGCCAGACGGCTTCTCCAGTATTTTCTTCAGGTCATGCTGGGCAACTATCAAAGGAGACGTCATGGCGGCTTTCAGCCAGTTTTACAATTTAGTGGGCAGAAATTTTAGAGCAATCATCACGGTGATGGTTGTGCTGCTGCCAAAGAAAGATGGTGCAGCCTCAGTCAGCGACTACAGACCGATCAACCTAATTCACTCCATTGCGAAGCTGATCTCCAAAGTGCTCTCCCTCAGGCTTGCTAGTGTAGTACACACGCTCATATCACCAGCACAATCAGCCTTCCTGCGTACAAAGTGCATCCACGACAGTTTTTTGTATGTCCAAAACTGCATCAGAGCCCTGCATAGAAGGAAGACACCAGCTTTGCTGCTCAAGCTAGACATCGCGAAGGCCTTCGATAATGTCTCATGGGAATATATCCTAGAATTGCTGAAACAAAGAGGTTTTAGCGCGCGTTGGAGAGATTGGTTAGCCCTGCTACTATCCACGTCCTTGTCATCTTTCCTTCTGAATGGCACCCCTGGCAGAAGGATACAGTACCGGCGAGGCTTACGGCAAGGTGACCCCTTGTCACCTTTCCTGTTCATCCTCGCAATTGACACACTGCACCACCTGCTGCAAGCTGCAGCCGAGCAAAACACCATCGCGCCGCTGCCGGGACGGAGCTAAAGCTTAGAATCAGTCTTTATGCTGACGACGCCATCATCTTCGCAAACCCAGTTAGGCAGGAGATAAATGCGCTAATGAAAATTCCGCATGAGTTTGGAGCTGCCACTGGCCTTCACATAACCCCCGCAAAGTCTACAACGCTACCCATCAGATGTGAAAATATTGACTTAGCTGGGGTTCTACAAAATTTTGGGCGAACCCAGGGTTCCTTGCCATCAACCTACCTAGGACTGCCCATCACTCTCTCCACGCTTAGATTAGCAAACCTGCAGTTCATCATAGACAGGATTAAAGCCCGGCTAGTGGGTTGGAAAGGGAAACTACCACCCATAGCTAGCAGACGAGTACTGGTTAGATGCGTCCTGAGTGCCATGCCAACCTTCGCGCTGTCCGTACTTCGAGCACCAAAGAAACTACTCAAGGATATCGACAAATGCCGGCGTAGATTCCTTTGGAAACAGGATGAGGAGATCACAGGAGGTAGCTGTAAGGTTAATTGGCCGGCGGTCTGCACACCAACATCGCATGGAGGACTGGGGATCCTTGACCTCGAGCGTTTCCGTCGAGCCCTTAGACTGCGGTGGTTATGGATCTCCTGGACTGACCCGGAGCGACCATGGGTTGGCATGGAGCCACCATGCAACGCTACCGATAAGGCTCTTTTTGCGGCGACAACCACGGTCACCATCGAAGACGGAAAAACAGCTTTGTTCTGGCACTCCTCATGGATGGGAGCAAACACACTAGCCAACACACACCCCCTCCTCTACAAGCATTCTAGACGAAAAAATAGGACAGTTCATGATGCACTCAGGGACGACACCTGGATAAGGGACCTACGACATGGAAATGTCCAGCCATTATTGACGGATTTGATCCGTCTGCACCACAAGGTCATGGCGGTGGCCACAGTGCTTACGGAGGAACGTAGGGATTAGATTCGGTGGATTCTGAACGAAAAGGGCCAATACTCGACAAGATCAGCCTATGCAGCACAATTGCAGGGAAGAATGCAAGTTGACTGGCAAAAACTCATCTGGGAATCCAAGGTACCAGGGAGTATCAAGATCTTCGTTTGTCTACTAGTGCAAAACCGCCTCTAGACTTGTGACAGGCTACAAAGAGGCGGCTGGCCAAACAGCTACTTCTGCCCATTGTGCGTTCGTAACCTGGAGACGGCGCACCACTTGATCTGGACATGCCCGCTGGCTCGTGAGGTTTGGGCAAGGGTAGGAGCGAGAGGAGGGTGCCAACAGCTAGACCCAAGACACCATGCCTAGGGAGAAGATACAATTGCTTCCTTCCAGTGCTTGATGGCAAACACACAGCCAGCACAAAGAATGCCTAGCAAGGCCACCATGCTTCTGACATGTTGGGAGATTTGGAAAGAGAGAAACCGATGGATGTTCAGCGAGAAGACACCTTCTGTCCAAGACATGACAAAGGCCATCGACCACTCCATCGAGCTTTGGCGGCAAGCGGGAGCAATTCACCTGGAGAGCCCATTCTGGGATCCACCATGAGAGTTAGCTCATGCATTTTTAATTTCGTTTTTTGTAACAAAAGACAGGTCCTAGGACCATCACTCCACCTTTGTATTTCCCATTGCTTTTTGCTAATGATATGAAATGCCAACAGTATGCTGGATCTTAAAAAAAGACATAGGATCCTATTCTTCTTCCGTTAGCATGTCAAAGTAAAACTACTTTTAGGATCCTATGCACAACAGATAGCATTGTGCGCCCTCTTGTTATATACCATTAAATCCTCCTTTTCTTCTTCCTCCATCCATTAACTCTACCTCTCTATTTAAGCTCTTCGATGTGCTTCATGACAGAGCAAATGCAGGTTGCTATGAATCAAGGGTGGCTAGGTCGATAAACTGGGTCACGAGACATAAATTGTTGATGACAATAATAGTGGACGGATTGATAATATAGGGTAATTCAAGATGGTAGTTTGGAACATGAAACATGATCCCTAGTCAATTGTTCTGGGTGAAGTGAATAACAAAAACTTTTTGAGCGGTCGCAAGGGGGGGGGAGGGGGAGGATCCCCACCTAAATATAAAGTTGTCGAAGCCAACAATCACCCCTTAAGCTTTGGCTGATCCAGTTTATAAGGGAAACCAGATGAAAAACCTAAACAAGTTGGCATCGTTTATGAGGGAAATCGGGCTGAAAACCGTACAGGTAACAAGGTTACAGAAGATGAGAAAAAGTTGTCACCCAGGAGAAGGCATGATCTAGCTAGTAGGTAGAAAGACCAACACCGTGAGAGACACAAGTAGATGAGGGGTTCTGTCAAAGGGATCACAATACCAAGACTCTGTAAACAACCTAACGCACCGCACCGACATGTGGACCGAAGTTTAATATCAGAACATGGAGAAATAACATTATTCAGGGTAGTCATAGTGAGGAGTAACTTATAATAGTGTCATGCATACAAGACTAGTCTAAAATATTGTCTTCATAATGCAAAGTATAATAGTAGTGGTGTCATAGATGGCTTCATTTATTAGCTTATAGACTCATTTTACCTCAGAAAGCGCTATGTTATAGTAACATATTATGTTACTCCAAACACCTCTCTCCTCATCTTCTATATCTAAATAGGGGCACCCCACTAGATGATTTTCCTGCCTTCTCATGAAGCCACGTCACTTCAATTGTTACATCCATTGATTCAGTAAAGTTGAGAAGTCCGCAGCCGTTTGATCAAAGGTTCAGAAAATTACCAAGGACTGCCACTGCTAAGTATATCGTTTCGTTCTTTTTCCAGCCATACCGCTCGCTACTGGCCTCCGACTCAATTTTTTGGGCTGGATGTACAATTCAGCGATTTGGAGAGTAAAAAGCCCATTGGAAGCCCATGGGTATCCATCGTTTGAGACTGCCACAACCCACCCTTCCATGAAGAAGCCTTGCCTTTCTTCTTGAAGAAGCCTTGCCTAAAAAAACCTTGCGTGACCACGCCACCACCAGCCGCTGCGACCTGCGCCTTCTGTCTTCTTCACGAATCATATTCCACTTCCTCTCTATCTTCTTCAATCTCCATCAAAATCCCACCAGTATTATTTTGCAATACAAACGGTTCCTTTTCCCTCCATTAAATCCCACTACTCTGGAGATTCAATTGCTCCTCCCATCTGGTATTTCTTTTCGGTCGTACACGAGGCGATCACCGATGGTGAGAGGTCTTCCTCCCCAGTTGCGAGGTCCCTCGGTGGTCTGTTAGCACTAATCTTGTTAGTTAGGTGCGTGCGTGTGTGTCAAGTCATTGGCGTAGACGCGTAGGTAGTGGGAGCAGTAATCGCGGCCGTTGGATGCCAGCCGCGTCGTGCGTGTATGAGCGCGTTGTGCGCAGCGGCCTGGGCGGACGGATCGCGAGCTATGTGGGCAGTCGTGTGTGCGTGCGCATGTGCTTAGCCTGGGTATAAATACCCCCATGTACTGATAGTTGAGCGTCGAAGTGAGCCATGTAGCCATTGCAAAGAGGAAGAAGATTAGGGCGTCTGTGCGCCCACGGCGGCGTTCGTGCGCAGGCCGGGAAAACTTTGTGTCTTGTGTCCTTCTTCTTCCACCTTCGTTCGAATGAGAGAGAGGAGAGGTAGCTAGGCCTGTGTGGCAACAACAATTGGTATTCAGAGCCAAGTTCAAGCGGCGGACGTGGCGCGCGGCGGTGTCCGCGGAGCGCGCAGTGGACAAGGAGGCTGCAGCGCGCAGAGAGTGCTGTGGGGCGAGGCACGGAGACGCGGTACGGCGGCGCACGGAGCTGCGGGTTTTGGCAGCAGCAGCGAGTGGCGCTCGACCGGGGGCAGCGCGGCGGTAGCTGCATCGGCGGTGGTGCGCGACAGCGGCTGGCGAGGTGGCCACATTGCACGGCATCTACGGCAGCTCGTGCTGGAAGCACACGGTGGCGTCGGGCGGTAGCAACCATGGTGACGAGCTTGTCGCATCGGGCGCGTGTATGGGCGCGCACCGGACGCGCTGGGCGCGTCGGGTCCACGGCGGGTCGTGTGTGTGCGTGCGTATGGTGTGCACGGGTGTGTCCGTGCACTAGTGCAGCGTGTGTGCGTTATGTTAGCGAGATCGGGGGGAGCGTGGAGTTCGTCCTAGGCGGGCTCGCACGAGCCGGACGTGTGCGTGCATGTCGCGGGAGTGGGCAGAGCGGGCCGGACTAGGCGCTCGGCGTGGATTGGGGCGTGGTGTACGTGCCTTGGCGCGCCCTAGGGTATAAGAACCCCGTATGCGTCGTAACAGGTGTGGCTCGAGTTCGTGCTTGAGGAAATCAGCCATAGTTGCGGCCGGCTGCGTCAGTGCGCCGGGAAGAGAAGCCGCGGCGTGTGTCACTGGAGCTTGGCATTTGTCGCCAAGGAAAAAGACGGAGTCCACGTCAAGCTTGGTGGTGGTCGTGGTGGCGGCCATGACGACGATGATCCGACGACGACAACGGGTATCAAGATTAGGGAGAAATTGTTAGCACTAATCTTGTTAGTTAGGTGCGTGCGTGTGTGCTAAGTCGTTGGCGTAGATGCGTAGGTAGTGGGAGCGGTAATCGTGGCCGTTGGACGCCAGCCACGTCGTGCATGTATGAGCGCATTGTGCGCAGCGGCCTGGGCGGACGGATCGCGAGATAGGTGGGCAGTCGTGTGTGCGTGCGCATGTGCTTAGCCTGGGTATAAATACCCCCATGTACTGATCGTTGAGCATCGAAGTGAGCCATGTAGCCATTGCAAAGAGGAAGAAGATTAGGGCGTCTGTGCGCCCACGGCGGCGTTCGTGCGCCGGTCGTGAAAACTTTGTGTCTCGTGTTCTTCTTCTTCCACCTTCGTTCGAATGAGAGATAGGAGAGGTAGCTAGGCCTGTGTGGCAACAACATGGTCATCCCCGCTCTGCCTCCAGCTTCCCGACTGTAGGCGCACCCCGCACTGGAAGGAGAGCACCTTGCAGAGGATGCAGACACGTCGAGACCGGCCTGACTATTACCTTGCAGAGGCACGCCGGCGGCCTCGGCAGATGGCCGTGAAGACTCCCTATGGTGCGCAATAAAGACACTGACAAACCCCGGTCCTAAGGAACAAACTCCATGGCAGGACCTGCAGAGTCGTTGGTGCATGCGCCATATGTGGGCTAATTTCTTCTCGCAGTTCAGAAATAAGAATCTGATGAATCTGTTCAAAAAACTCTGCAAGCAGAACCAGTTATGGAAGTACAATTTGATATGTGACAGACTTAATTTATGCACGCGGAGACACGTTAGGGATAGGAAAGCTGCAAGAAATGCAGCTGTGAGAGCACATGTTAAAGCAGTAGCAGCACATTTAGCAACTGGAACAACGGCCGTGGAGGAAGAGCCTGTTGGGCTATGTGTCTTGCCAGGATTTGACCCACCTGGTAGTAGGAGAAGGCTCGGGAGGTCGATTAAAACCTTCGAGCAGTGGATAGAACACGAGCCTCTGGAGAGGTGGTCTTTGCTGCATGACACACATGGAGCAAGGTATGGTGTCATGACTACCAATCTCGCAGAAACATACAACTTTGTCCTCAGAGGAAACCGGGCATTGGCACTTACATCCATCATTGAGGGTATTTTCTATGGCACCATGAAGTATTTCAGAGATAGACGTCAGAAAGCAGAGTAGCATATCTTGAACAACCCAAGCACACGTTACTGTGAAAGGATTATGAAGTACATGGAACAAAAGATGCAAAAAGCTAGGACACACTCTGTAGTTCCCGTTGGTAATCAAGAAAGAAGGTTTGAGGTCCGTTTAGCTAACAACAAATTTGGTTGTGCAAATGAGACGAGGACACATGAGGTTAAAATTGGAAATGAAGTCTGGCCAACGTGTGAGTGCACATGCAACAAACCAAAGTTGCTTCACCTACCATGCTCCCATGTACTTGCAGCTGCGGGATGCTTGGAATGGATGCAATTTCCTTCGTGTCTCTGTATTTTCTAAAAGAGTCTGTCCTAAATACCTGGACATGTGAGTTGCTGGGATTTCGCTCAATGGGTAACTTCAACATTGTTAATTCTGTTGAAAGGCGCTACATTCCAGACCCAGAGAATATGCGTACAAACAGAGGTAGACAACAGTGTCGGCGCATCTAGAATGATATGGATGAATTTGAAGCGGGAGGTGCCACTATACAATGCATTTTATGCAATGAATTTGGCCATAGGGACACTAATTGTCCCACTTTCATCACTGCTAGTGGTATTGGGCGTGCACGAGGTAATCGGGGACGAGGAGCAAGAGCAAGAGGAGGAAGAGGAGGAAGAGGGAGAGGCAGAAACTAGGCACTTAGTTCAAAATTTGTATTAAGTTTGGCAGTCAGTTCTAAATTTGTATTAAGTTGGGCACTATGTTTGAAATTTGTATTAAGTGTGGCACTCAGTTCTAAATTTGTATTAAGTTTGGCACTATGTTTGAAATTTGTATTAAGTGTCGCACTCAGTTCTAAATTTGTATTAAGTTTGACACTATGTTTGAAATTTGTATTAAGTGTGACACTATGTTTGAAATTTGTATTGTGTGACACTATGTTTGAAATTTGCATAGGCAGGAATGGCGGCAGCGGGGTTGCTTAGTGCGGACATTGATAGAAAGCATCATGCTGCGATATGTTCTGAGCGCAAGCTTCAGGCGCTGGTCACACGCACTCAAAAGGATGACTAGAAGATACACAATGGATGGGTTCAGCGGTACGTGCTTTAGTTATTTCATTTAACCATGTATATTAATGGGACGCACTAACTGATTTGTCTTGACATGCAGGTTGAAATGGGCTGGCCTTTTACCTTTCGCGCGCCTGGTTGAGTCCACGGAGACCTCCAAGCGCGTAGCCATCGACACCTCTTTTCTCGCATGCTTAGTGGACCGGTGGAGGCCTGAAACCCACACGTTTCACTTCCGCTGGGGAGAGATGGCTCCTACTCTTCAGGATGTATCCCTTTTGCTGGGACTACCGTTGGCAGGTCATGCCATCGGACCGTTGGAGGCACCGAATGATTGGCAGCTTGGTATGGCACAACGATTTGCGGGTATTTATGAAGGAGCTCTGGGACTGACATCGGATAATCACGGACCTAAGTATGAACGGTTGCTCTGTTTTCAGGTTAGTTAACCTTCCGGACAAGTTTATGTTCTTTGGTTCTACAGAAAATACATTCTCTATGTACTGATACTCTCTTTGCGCAATACAGATCCAGAAGTTCCCGAGGTATCCAAGGGTCCCGTTGAATGCGACATAGATCACTCGTAGTCTGGAGGCATATATACTGTGGCTTCTTGGCAAGGTGATGTTCACAGAGAACCATGTCAGCACTATTAGCACGAGCTACATCCCTATTGCACTCGAGAACGCGAGCGCTGAGACACCGGTTCAGATCACACAGAGGAGTTGGGTTCGGCTGTCTTAGCGTATACATATCGAGCTATGTGCAACGCCTGCCAGCTTACGTCACCCACGTCAGCCCTTCTTGGATGCCCTCTATTGCTGCAACTGTGGTCGTGGGAGAGGTTCTCTGTAGGACGACCTGACGTACGTGTTGACGAGCCTATGGATGTCATGTTCGATGCTGACGGCATCGACATGCCATGTTCGGTCTGTGTTGGACACGTCGTAGGGTATGTCTCAATCTAAATTTTGTTCTTTTTGTACACTATGGTTAAATCTAACTGTGTACAATCTAACTTTTTTTTACCACAGAGACGATATGCTGGTGATCAGACCAGACGAGCTTACACAACATTAAACGAGCAGTTTGATACGTACACTGGGGTTATTTGGCAGCCGTACACGCAAGAAGCCATAGATGCAAGATACCCCGACGGTTTGTCCATTCTGTGCACAAGAGATGCCGATTATTGGATGACAAAATCAAAGATCATCTTCGATGTCTTCATCGAGGAGATGGCCCAGCAGAGGGTTATGAGGCAATTTGGTCTTCTGCAATTGGAGACACCTCCCCCTACAGAGGCCCCGTTATCTGGAGACATCCATATGTACAGTCTACTTATTCTGTATTGCATTGTCCTTCACTATTTTTCATAGTTAAGCAGTTAGTGAATGGTTCAACGAAAATCAAAATTTTAGGATCACAGAGAAGGGGATTAACAGGACTGCTGCTGAGTGGCTAGTTAGGCTTCAGCCGTACGTTGCACAATGGGAGACAGCGAGCACACATCTGTGGCACGAGAATCACGGCTTTGATATGGACGAATTCAATCTCTATCTGCAGTGGTACATGACCGGAACACGGTTATGCATCGTTCATCACACTCACCCAGATGAGATACCAGCCCCTACTACGACGGATATGTACCCGAGCTATGATACTTCGGGCTCTAGGAAGCACGCGGTAAGATATTTTTTCCATATAATGCAAGTAGTTCATACATAATTTTTCGTGCATACCACATAATTGTCCTGACATTTTCAGGCTGAGTTGACTCGTGGGCTTGGCGAGGAGGTGTCCACCTTTCAACGTTCACTGTCGTCTGCACCTCTAATGGTTCCTCGGGCTCAGGTCCAGACTTGGATGTCGCGCATTGAGGGGAGGCTTCGATCTGTGTATCGGGCTATTACATGCACACACACTTCAGACGTTCGTCACCAGCAGCCCCTACGACGGCCCCCGCGTCACTCCACGCACCAGCAGCAGCCGCGTCACTCGACTGGTCAGCTCGAACCCACACATCACCGACATGAGCCGCATCCATGTCGAGCAGAGCAGTGGACGGCCACGTCACCACCTCCTGACCAGGCTGGTAGTTCGGCATGGCAGCACCAGCCGGATCCCACTTCTGGCTACATGTTTCGGCCAGGACCCCAGCAGCAAAGTCCCACACCGGGATTCATGATAAGACCACCGCCTACAGGTATGTTTCTTCATATTAATTCTTCGAAATATCGGTTGGGCCAATGTATTTCATCATTACTTATGTTCCTCCATCCAGCAGGGTACTACGGATATCGGACATATGGACATGACGCGTCTATGTCCGGATCCGGGTGGGATAGTGACCATGAGCACATCACATAGGATTTCGCGTCGCAGCACAACGAGTGGACGGACACATTTATGACTCCTGCACCACATCCCACACAAGAAACACATGATGATCAGGAATTGTCTGAGCTTCCTCCCCGTAACGTTGGGGCACCCCACAGGTTTATGTGGACGACACCACCTCCACCACCTCCACGACGTGGCGGACGACGTGGCTGATGCTTGTCTATGTATGTGAGGGACATATTCTACCTATGTATGCGACAACCATATATTTATCTATGTGTGCGAGAGACATATCCTACCTATGTATGCGAGGGACATATTCTACCTATGTATGCGACAAACATATATCTATCTATGTGTGTGAGAGACATATTCTACCTATGTATGTGAGAGACATATTTCAATTCATTTGCATTATTAATCAAGTTACACTTCAGGAGAGACCGCTAGAGATAATTAAGATACAAGTACATCGGAATTAAACGGTACGACTAAGCTTACATAATACAACATACAAACTACATGAAGACATCATCGTCATCCTCCGTCGATGCAGCACCCTTTCCCTTCGACGATGCATCACTCTTGCCCTTTGACGATGAGGCACTCTTGCCCTTCGATGATGAGTCACTATTTCCCTTCGACGATGCGGGTTTCTTGGCCTTGCCGCTCGGCATGAAGATACCATCTTCGTCTTCACTTTCGTCAGTCCATAAAAAAGTATGCTTTTTTGCACTCCTTAGGAAACTTTCACCCTTATGTTGTTGCTTCTTCCACCTTGCAAGCAACCTGACAAGTTCTTTCCGTATCTCCTCAAAGGTCCTTGCAGGCCACCCACACCTACTTAATGAGTGAGCCAACTCATGCAACATGGTGTCACTACTGATAAGTTCGTCCCATTCAACTATCCTATTGTCTATCATGAAATTGCTGGCTAACCTGGGAAGAGATTTTGACATACTAGGGTAGAAACCACGATCGAAAGGATAATGAGGATAATTGGACATCTTGATGAGACTACAATGCACTGCCTACCAACCATTGTGTATGGGAGGGGGTTTATAGGTCGAGAAGAGAAATATGGCGGGAAGGAAGATGGCGGGAAAAGAAGGATTGGCGGGAAAGAAGATGGCGGGAAAAGAAGGGTGGCGGGGAAGAAGATGGCGGGAAAAGAAGGGGTGGCGGGAAAGACGATGGCGGGAAAAGAATGAGTGGCGGGAAAAGAAGGATTGGCGGGAAAGTATTGGCGGGGAAGAAGATGGATGGCGATGGGTGATAACTAATCATCTTCCTGGTAGACGAATGGAACTAATCGTCTTCCTGGTAGACAATTGGGACTAATCGTCTACGTGAAGGACGATTGGATGATGGAGTGCTGGACGAATAGGCAGTCGGCCTGCTGGAGGACGACTGGAACCTAGTCGTCTACACAGAGAACGATTAGTCCCTGTCGTCCTCCCGTAGGACGAGGCCGCACTATTTTCACAAAATAAGACAACCGCATATTATTTCTGCAAATTAATAAAAAAGTATTATTTTAAAAAAATTAGCTCCTCTGCTCACCTTTCTGACCACGCAACAGGGCCGCAGGGCCAGTATAGCGTCGAGTGTGGTTCACTAGCCCAAGTTTATGAGCGTGTAAATCATAGTCTTGAACACCCACCCTGACGAGGTTCAACCGGATGCGGCTGGCTAGCTGTTTTTTTTTGGAAATGGAGGCTTGCCCCCGGCCTCTGCATCATGACGATGCATGCAACCATCTTATTAAAAAGTCTCAAAAGTCATACAATTTTTAAATATTACAACTCGCAAGATGAGCGGAAAGATGAAAATAAAAGTATAAGCTCAAAAGCACAACCGGATGGCAAAAGTGAAGAATAAGCTCCCTAGACTCCTATCCTGTTATGTAACCGCCATCCAAACCGGTTGAAAATAGCCCGCGCTACCATCTCCCACTGGTTGCACCCAGTAACCAAAGGCCCCCTGGAGTCCGTAGGAGTGAGTAAGGACCATGTACGGATCCATGCGGAAGCTCTGAAGATGACCTGCAAGAATGTTAATGTATGTTGCCTGTTAAAGATCATATCATTCCTGCAATTCCATATAGCCCATAAGAGCGCACATATTCCAATCCGAATACGAGCCGCAATAGTATGTTCCACCCCGGCTAACCACGTTCCAAACAACGATTCAATGTCAGTTGGAGGAGTAATGTTAAAAGCTATATGGATCGTTCTCCAAAGTAATTTGGCGAGTGGGCATTCTATAAATAAGTGTTGTATTGTTTCATCATGCTCACAAAAACAACAACGTGAACTACCTACCCACCGCCTCTTAATCAAGTTATCTTTTGTAAGGATCACTTGCTTGTGTACGAACCACATAAATATTTTAATACGCAAGGGGACCTTAACTTTCCAAATATGTATCGATCTCAAGATTGGGCCAGAATTAATCAAACTTATGTAAAAAGATTTCACCGTGAACACCCAATTTACGGTTAACTTCTAGCAAATCGAATCCGGTTGGTCGGATAATTGAACATCTATCAATCGGCGGACCAAATGTAACCATGACGTCCAACGCTCGCCAACTAAAGCTCGTCGGAACTGAATATTCAAGGGATTCGATTGAAGAACATCGCCTACGTAATCTTCCTTACGTTGCACGATGTTGTACAGTGTGGGGTATTGGAGGGCCAGGGGTGTCTCTCCTAACCATGTATCTTCCCAAAATCTTGTTGACATCCCATTGCCAACTAAGAATTTGACCCTACGAAAGAACAATTTTTTTGTTCGCATGAGTCCCTTCCAGAATGGCGAGTCTGTTGGTCTCACGGTGACTTGGGAAAGCGTTTTCGAATGTAGATACTTATTACGTAGAATCTGAGCCCACATTCCTTCCGGCTCAGTCTCTAATCTGTATAACCATTTACTGAGCAAACATTTATTCTTGATTTCCAAGTTCTCTATATCGAGACCCCCCTGGTCCTTGGGTCGACATAGAATATCCCACCGTGCGAGACGGTATTTCTTTTTGGCCTCATCTGACTGCTAGAAGAAACGAGATCTAAAGAAATCAAGTCTCTTCCTTACCCCTTTTGGTATCTCGAAGAAAGATAACATGAACATCGGCATACTAGTAAGTATTGGATTAATTAACACTAGCCGACCTCCATAAGACATTAGTTTGCTCTTCCAGCAACTAAGTTTTTTTTTCAATTCTATCCTCGATGCACTTCCATTCTTTATTAGACAGCTTGCGGTGATGAATCGGTATGCCTAGATAACTGAAAGGCAAAGCACCTAATTCACACCCAAACAATTGTCTATATGTGTCTTGCTCATCTTTGGCTTTACCAAAGAAGAACAACTTGCTCTTGTGAAAGTTTATTTTTAAACCAGACAATTGTTCGAAAAGGCATAGTATGAGCTTCATATTTCGCGCCTTAGCCATGTCATGCTGCATGAAAAGGATGGTGTCGTCAGCATACTGTAGAATGGAGACACCCCCATCTACCAGATGAGGTACTAATCCCTCCACATGACCATTTTGCTTGGCCCTGCCTATCAGGATGGTCAACATATCGGCCACTATATTAAATAAGAGAGGAGACATAGAATCCCCTTGTCTCAATCCATTGTGAGTTGGGAAATAGTGACCAATATCATCATTAACCTTGACTCCGACACTACCATTTTGGACTTGCGAATCCACTTGATTCCGCCAAGCTCCACTAAATCCTTTCATGCGCATTGCCTGCTGAAGGAAGTTCCATTTAACTTTATCATAAGCCTTCTCGAAATCCACTCACTACTAGGAAAAGGCCTACTAATGGCGCACCTAATTTGGCCATTAATGGCGCATTAGTGGTGCACCATTAGTGCCACGCCATTAGTATATTTTACTAATGGCGCACCTCTGGTGCGCCATTAGTATCTGGTATACTAATGGCACACCGCTGATGCGCCATTAGTATGCACAGTAGTGCGCCATTAGTATGCCTCCCAGGGGCCATGTGTACCCAGGTGCTTTGGCATACTAATGGCGCACTCCAGCAAGATGCGCCATTAGTAATTTCGGCATAGTAATGGCGCACTGTCTGGTGATGCGCCATTAGTATCCTTTGGCATACTAATGGCGCACTGTGTTGTGATGCGCCATTAGTATGAATATTAGTTTTTTTCTGTTTTTTTGCACAGATTACAAAATGTATAATTGCACAGAATATAGACAGCACACATCAACAACAAATTCATTGAATACAATAGAAGATTAGTCTCTGAATACAATTCATCATATTAGTCTCCGAATACAATTCATCATATTAGTCTCCGAATTGAAAAGACCGAACAAAGATAGAACAATATATTACAAGTCTCGAGACCGCGAGTAGCGAGTTTGTCTTCACATTACAAGTCGATATCGATCATCTAAACTACCATCACATAGAAGAGAGCTGCGGTCATCACGATGAGCATCATCACGATGAAACTCGTCTTCATCCGGTTCCTCCAACACTCCCTCCCCTCTCCCGCTAGATAGCGGGCGTATCTAGATTCGGCCTCGGCCCTAGTGGTGTACCCTTTGTAACTGTTACCGCTGAATCGGTGAACCTGTCTCCGACACTCCTCCCAGTCGTCGTAGACTCCGGGAACCTTACCCTTGTACACGACATACGACGGCATCTCTATGCACTAGCCAAAAGAAACGTTAGTACCAATTCACAGAAAATACATAAGCAATATATAAGTATGCAACAGAACGATCGAAAGAGAAAATCAAGACATTAATAGCATCGATTACATCTAAGTTGAATGACTCTCGAAACCAAAGAGACATACTACAAGTTCATTAAAGTTTAATTACAACATGAGCCAATTGATGTTTCAGAACTAGACACAACATCACTGCTTTCGACTCGACTCAAGGGACCGGATCGTGGATGAAGCCGTCGTCTATCGTGGGAGTCATGAAATCACGGGCGTTGTCAGCCTGCATTTGTAGCATTGTGTCGATGTCACTGTTCGACGGTTG
The DNA here is from genome assembly GCA_902687465.1 of Secale cereale. NCBI lineage: Eukaryota > Viridiplantae > Streptophyta > Magnoliopsida > Poales > Poaceae > Secale > Secale cereale. Next base: position 385,722,290 of record LR738715.1, on the reverse strand, counting down.
ATTTCTGAGGTAGAACTGCCCCGAGGTACGAAGGACATCTTGATGGATAATTTCCGCAAACTCCGACTGGATGCGAAAGAATTCTTGTCTGATGTCCGCGTCTTGGATTGCCGACACGCTCGCGGCCCAATCTTTGAGTTTACTCGGTAGCAGAAGTTGATGATGGTCCCGTACGATCGCCCGCATGTGATGGATGGCATAGTAGGCACCCTTCTGACCGCCAGGCGGCTGCTTGACGCAGCAGAACGTCGTATTGTGGGAGAACACGTGCTTGCCGGTCTTACGAATAGGCCTGGTGAAGGTGCCTCCAGATTTGGCGTAGCCGGGGAGAACATCATCAAGAACCTTCTTGACATTTGTGTAGTCTACGTTTGACTGACGGTCCGGGTCGAAATACGTGGCCATGGAATATTTGGGGCTTAGGAGGATGAGCGTGCAATGTGTGTCACTGCAGAAAACACGGAATGTTAAAAGAAGAACGATCGAAATCTAAGAATTCATATGTTACGGGGCGGTTGAGGCGGAGGACTTACTCGGGAAAGTAAGGCACGAGGAAGTTATCCTTATCTCGGTTTGCCAGAATGACGCCTTCGAGGTAAGAACTCGTGACTTGCCGGTCCCCAGCGCTGCCCAAGATCTTGGCACGCATGTAGAAGGGGTCGACTATCACGATGTCCGGGGTCTTGTTGCGAATGATCCGCATCTCCATACTCAGCGAAAATAGCCGAACGAAGGTGTAGTGCAGCGGAAGAAGGTTCAACATAGCGTGGATGTCATCAAACCGCAGGACGATCGTACCCCCGATGGAGTTATCCACAAAGCCCTTGCCCTCTGGCACCTTGGCCGCGAAAACCGGGTATGCCACATCCTTCTCTCTGAGACGCCGCTTCTCCAAAGAAAGAACACTGTCATGCAGACTCCGCATAGCACCGGTTGCAGCATCGAGCATATTTCTCGGTAGCATCGGCCTACCCGCCACATGCACCCTCCTCATTACATCCTCAGGTGAAGGTGGCCCGTCCTGAGCACGGATCGTACTCGGTGCCGGCTGGCTCGCACCCTTGTTAGTTTTTCTTTTGCGTGCCTTCTTCTTCTCCTGAATTGGGATCGAGTTCTGCTCAGACACCGCCTTCTTGAGTGTGTTGGGGCTGATAATATTTCGCACCTCGCCTATCTGAGGCTCGGTGAAGTCGGCAGCTGGAGGCGTCTCCTGAGAGCTGAACGGCAGACGACGCCTGTTGCAACTTGGCTTCTCCGCGGTACCAGCTAGATCGCGCACGTCTTTTGTTGGGTTGGGTTCTTGAGAAGGAGGCCCCATGAAGTCGCCACCGTACCCATGATCGGCAAAGTACTGATCGACGTTGGCAAAAGTATCATCGTCGTCATCGTTCTGATCCTGTGCCATATGCATGTTTGGATCCAGTGGCATAGGCATGTCCGGCACCATTGCGGCGGACTTGCCATGGGGACGACTTGGCGCCGGCACGACTGGCGGTGTTGTCTTTGGGGTGGTGTCCCCCGCCCCCAAACGAATCTGGCTCTTCAGCCAAAGCAGGGGCCAGCTCAGGCAGGCGCTGAGGGTCATCACGTCATCATCGTCGGCCCCGACGGGTCGAATCGGAGGTAACACCTCGTCGCAGCCTGGCAGCACCCGAACCAGTTGAACCCTAAACAAGTTGGGTGGCATCTGGGTACCGTGGAACAAGGGGTTGCCCGGTTGAACGATTTTGCCCTTGGCGACATCGACCAACTCGTTGTTCACGAATTGCAGGAGAGTGCACGGAACGTTGGCGGCGCCCTGCGAAAACATGTAGGGCGTCAGGGATGCCCAGTCAAAGGCAAGGAGATGAAGTCCTCGGCCGAGAGAGGCTTAATTAGTTACCGTGATGATGGCGTCGAGCTCGGCTAATGTCGAGGCACCGCCAACGGTGGGCGTGCAGTTGACGGAGGGGCCGCTTGCTGCAGAGGTGCCGGCCGGCGTACACCCGGGTGCATTAAGCTCCCGTGCCGGCGTCGGAAACACCAATGCCGCCTCCGCCGGAGACACCAATGGCCCCGCCATCGCGTTCTGTGTGTTGCTGGCCGTGAAGCTGGGAATCGGGGGCGGCCCCTGTTGGCCGCCCGCAATCCACGCCTGCAACCCCTCGATCAAGCTAGGCACAATGGCGGTGATCGTCGCTCCGAGCTGTTGTTGAACTTGCTCTTGGACAATCTCCGGAATCCGCGCCACCTGTGCGTTGAGTTCTTGAACCTCGCGCGCCTGGCTTTCCGAGCTGGTCTTTTTCTCATTTCGCCCACCAGCGTTATAGTATGACGACCATTTTGTCGACAAGCCTTTGCCGGCCACACGACCAGCTGACGTCGGCTTACTGAGCTTATCCTTGTTCTTCATTACATTCAACGCCCTATTTAGAGTCGTGTCCCAAGGGTTGCTCTTAGTCGACCCCGCGCTACTGCTTTCAGTCGCCTGCAGAAGGAATGTGAATCATTTAGAAATTTGGCTTCATTAATTAGAATGCAACCATATGGAGCTAATTACGCGGGGGTGTATTCCTTACCAGAACAAGCTCAAGCGCCCTGGTCTTCGGATCCGTGGTAAGCTCCTTTGTTTTCGGGTCCTTCTTGTACCGGGCCCTGACAAAGTTCCTGGTCTGCTTGTCACCGTATTTATCGAAGAGGGGCGATAGGCCTTGCTCGGCACGGTCCGCCTCCTCCTTGTCCCATATAGGCTCCGCCACTCTGTAACCGCCAGGACCAAGTGTGTGTTCCCCTAAGTTCAGCTCCCGCATTTCTTTCCCCCACTGACTTGATTCAGAGGTTGCGGTGCTCGAGCACTTGATCTTGAAGTCATTGTAGTCATCTTCAGTGATCGAAGGATTTTTCTCATTGATCTTCTCATAACTCTCACCTTTCTCGATCATTCTCTTCACCGTGCTTTTCCAAGTAGACAGGGCCGTGCTCATCTTCGTGAGGGCAGCATTGTTCACTTTATTCCCTTTGAGGCTTGTGTTTTCAAATTGAGCAGGGAACTTGTATCGTTCGTGCAGCTTCGTGAAGAGGAGGTTGCGCAAATTCCCTCGGTCAGGATGCCTCAGGTTCTCGGTGTTGATCGAGACGGTGCTCCGGAGAATGCACCCGAGCTGAAGCGAGTACCCCTTGACTATTCGTTCGGGCGCCGTTGGATTCCCGTCGGAGTCCACTTCAGTAACTTCCTCCTTGAGGGTGCGGAGCACGGTCGGGCGCCGGTCCTTCCGTTGCATCTTCGGTTGGCTGCCATCTGTGCGTGCGCCGCCATCATCAGTGGTGGCATCCTCGGCGGCACCATCAGTGGTGGCATCAGTGGGGTCATCCTCGGCGGTACCATCAGTGGTGTCAGGATCAGTGGGGAAGGCGGCGTCCTCATACAAGTGAGGTTGTTCCTCCATCTCCTGGGACAGCTCCCAGAATGCCTTGCCGCGTGAACCGCCGGCCTCATCGTTGTTGGCCATGTTTCTCTCTAAATAGGAACAAAGTTTGGTCAAAAATTTGGTTATTGTCAAGGAACAAGATCATGGTCTCATCATTTAGGGTTTGTCGACACCGAGGCATCCTAAAAGATAAGCTTTTATAATTGAGGGTTTTTCGACGCCGAGGCACCCTAAAAGCCTAAGCTTTCATCATTTCGGTTTTTATCGACACCGAGGCACCCTAAAAGCCAAGGTTTTATAATTTATGGTTTGTCGACACCGAGGCATCCTAAACGCTAAGCTGGGAAGGAGAATTCTAAGTTGGGCCTAATCACTTGGCTCTATTGCCGCCTATGGTTTAATGCACGTAGAATAAAGGGGCACTTGATCCTACTTAATTAACTACTAAGATACCCCGGCCCATGCATTAGTCACAAGTACCCTATATGTCCTATTTTTAGCAAAGTCATGCTAAAATTCACGGAAAATTTCAGCATGACCTTTGCTGAAAATAGGACATATGGAGTACCCGAATTTGCCGGAACGGAAGTTAATCGACATTCCAGCAAACTCAAGGGCCTCTCGGGGTACCTGCAAAATCATTATCCCCGCCTAATGAAGTTGCCAATGGGTCATTTCAGAAGATCACAAGTAGCATCATCACAAGTACAACATCATGACAAGTACAGTAGCAACAACAGTGAATACAGGCATAACAGCAGCATCAACAGTTAAGAAAAAGTTGCAGAAGCTTGTAAAACAATAGTTTGAAGTTCAAATATTTACAACAAGGAACCAAATACATGACCACCATTATTATCATTGTGCTAGTGTGACATACAAGTTGTACTAGTGTACATGAAAAAAAACCTAAAACCTAAAACCTAGTGTGACATACAGTCACGGCTTGATAGCAAACTGACAACAACTCAAAAATTGATGTTGCTGCCAGTATTAATTAGAAAGCAGCAGCAATATGGCATATTAAGTAACAGTGGCTATCCTTGACCTCATAAGGGCAGAGCCTCCAATAAGATGATTTCTTTCCACACAGAAAAATAGAAGTTAACCTAAACGAGTGAGATACGTGAGAGTGGTTGAGCAAGAGAGGATTTATCAAATATGAAGAGTTGGTCATCTTCCTTTGAGAAATACTCCTATGTCAGAACTCGTTTAAAAGGGTGACACGCGAGCCTCTTTTAGCATAGTCTAAGACAACCCATGGGTCCCATGTTCCAGTAACTCTCCCATCTTTCAGGGGACACAATTAGTTTCAAAATTCCTAACCAGGTTAGTATTTGAGCTTTTTAAGTTTCAACATTGCTACAGCATACAAACTTGAAGCGCTTGTGACTTTCAGCAGAACCTCACAATCTGATTACTATCCTCTCTATAAACTCATTTTAAACGAGTTCAAAAAGTGTAAGATCTTTATCCTAAAACACCACCAAAAAATTAGGGCATGGCATCTAATAAGCAATGTTTGGAAATACAGTAAGTTTAATCTATGCCTAGCCATCCCTTACAAGGATATGTGGACATATTTCAGTTGTTTCAAACTTGAAACAGTAACATGTGATGACCAACTTCTTAAAAGTGCAGAGAACTAGTAACCAGTTGCAATTTTGCCATCATATTGTAGCAGACAGTATTGTGCCTGGCAGTATTACCACTATGTTCATCCATACAAATTTACTCACATAGGACAATATTTTCTAGTACATCATGGACATCATAACATGCTGGGGCAGGAGTTCGGGACAGCAAAACACATAAAGAAGCCGCATTGTCAAAACAGCTCCGATACTTGGATCATACAGACAGCGACACTTATTTTCGGACGGAGGGAGTATCCTGCAGCCAGAATGGTGAAACCCACCCAGGTATATTAACGGCAAGTCCGATCAGCTCTTAACAGTATATCATCAATTATATATCATCAAATGACCCATTAATCAAACAGAGACTACGATTGAAGAGCAAGCTCGAATCTTAAAGGTATATTAGTATATCATCATCTTCATGAGAACAATAATCAGGAAACAACAAATTTCCACTCTCACGTAGAATAGGTAGGGGGAAGAGCAGGAGCTAGTTTAAGCAACCGGGCTAATCAAATTTTGATCCAAGTGACCTAAATTTTGATCCAAGTGACCTAAATTTTGATCTCAACCACGTACTTCAACGAAAATGGCAGAAATACAAAAAAAATTACTTTGTGGTGGTGATTAGAGAGGAAGGAGGGAGGAGTGATGGCTACCTGCGTATGGAGTGGTCGCCGGCGTAGCTCCGGGCGGCGGCGTTGCTGCAGAGTCGGGGGAGGCCGGAGCGTCGGGGGCGCGGGCGTCGAGGCCGGGGCGTCGGGGGCGCGGGCGGCAGCGGCGTAGCTCCGGGCGTCCGGGGCGTCGGGGGCGCGGGCGGCGGCGGCGTAGCTCCGGGCGTCCGGGGCGTCGGGGGCGCGGGCATCGAGGGCGTCGGCGGCGCGACGCTCGGCTCAGCGGGGGTGGCGCGGGGGCGGCAGCGCGGCGCTGGAGGGAGAGAGAGGCGTCGGGGAGAGGGAGGAGATCTGGCGAGGGAGAGAGAGGAGGGTGCGGCCGGTGGGGGGGATATGGATGGGGGGATTACTAATGGCGCACCTCACCTCTGTGCGCCATAAGTATGTAGACTCTAATGGCGCACCACCCCCAGGTGCGCCATTAGTATTGTGTTCTAGTCACTAGCCCGACAGAAAGGTATATATTCCACCTAACCCACTACCCAATAGAACCCACAGACTAGCCCAACTGGTCAGCCCTTTGCACACCCACCAGGAGGTCCTGGGTTCGATTCCCAGGCTCCCCCAATTTTTTTTTGCATTTAAAATGTTGTTTGACACTTATTTGTGTTTAAATATGTTCAAACTTGTTTAAATCATAACAGTAATATTTTTTTATAAAAAAGTAATAAATTTTTAAAAAATATCATCAAATTTGTTATTTGAAATATTTATGAATATGAAAAAATATCATCAAATTTATTATTTTGAATATATCATGGGTCGGCGGCGGCGGTTGAGTAGGGGAATCGAGGGTGCGGGGGGTCGGCGGCTGTCGTGGAAATAGCACGACAGATGTCCGGTTTAGCGGACTTGATGATGGAACCATCGCACGGGTTAGCTTGAAGGGGTTCATAGCACACAAAGGACACAAAAGGTTTATACTAGTTCGGCCCCTTCGATGAAGGTAAAAGTCTACGTCTAGTTGGTTTGGTATTGCTTGGGCGTCGGATTACAGGGAGCGGATTCGCTTGCCTGCGTCTCGACGGGTTGATTGTTGCTTGTCCCTGAACCGTCGCCGGGTCGTCCCTTTATATAGAGGGTACGCCTGGTCCGGTTTTCAGAGTCCCGAGGCCGGCTCATACTTGTGTCCGCCTCGGTCTCTGTCTTTTCTTTCTTATCTCTCAAGTTACATCACGGGGCGGTTTACAAACCTTAATTCTACACATGGGCCCTAAGATCTTATGGGCCGTAGCCTTTTACTAAATATTACAAACAAACATAATATAACAAAGCCGGTTTACACTAGCCGGTTTATACCCGCTAGTCATATCCCTGACATTAGGCCCCGGAATGATTTGAACTTTGTTCATATCAGTCTTCTCTTGTATAATTTTCTTCTGTCTTCACGTCCTTATAAACCGGCTCTGACGTCATCGTCAGGGATCATTAAATCTGACCGTGACATCATCTCCGCATTTAACGCCGCGAGCTGTACTGTAGCTTGTTTTAAGGGTTATCCCGAGAATCGAGGCGTTAGAGGATCTTTATCCGATTTTTTGTCTCCTCGAATCCCGCACCTGTCGCTTCAGATCTGACTCTCCTTTATAAATACTGCTATCCCCATTCGTTATCTTCTTCCTGCTCCGTCTTCTTCCTCCGTCGCCCAACTCCATCATCGCCCGAGCTCGAACCGCAACCGTCAACCGCTGGATCCAAGTCCTCGCCGGCCGCTGCATCACCCTGAGCTTGACCAGAGAACCTCCACCGCCGATCCTTGCTGCTCCAGGTACGTCCTTCTTCTTCATTATAGGTCTGCAACTTCTAGGGTTTCTTCTCACGCCTCCGCCATTAGAGCTTTAATAGAAGCTTCACCTTGTTCAACCTTAAGTCGATGATTTCTAATAACCTTTACCTTCAGATCTTGCCCTTTAAACTGTATTTTTACCCTGCTGAAAATGCTTCAGATCTCCGCCATATCCTCCACGCTGGACGCGGACGCCGGCGAAGAAGACGCGGCCGCCGGAGACACTCGCGCCGCACGGCCAGACCCAAGTTTGGGGAATCCCGGCTTAGCGATCACCCTAGCCCTAGGAAACGTACGTACGTGATCCAACTCTTCGGTAAAGCCAGTATCACATATAGTTCCCACGACAGATCGGATTGTTTCGATCGCGAGGGTCGCTTCCTGGACCACATGCCCAGTTTTTGACGCACCCAATGCCTCGGCTACCAAGTCAGGCCCATCCTGGCCCAACAAGGAGTTTAAACGACCCTGTCTAGCCGCCCGGATCTCACCGAGATCCGCCGCCGCCGACGGCGACGCCGCCACCGGCCGTTTCTTCTTCCGGTGAGCTTCAACTGTCTTCCAAGAACCCATGAAATCGCCAAGTGTAAAAGATGGGAGACATACCTTGGGTAATGGTCCCTTCCAAGGACGAATCGCCGTTGGAGCCGTCCGGCGATGCACCACACGCCGGAGCACCTCCACCGCATCTGCTTTGTCCAGCCCATTCCAAGCACGATCATTCATCGGCACTATCCCGTCGATGACGCCAGCTATCTCTTCCTCCGAGTAGCCAACCTTGAGCGATTCGCAAACGTAGTCACTAGGCGTTGGAGAGTACGCCGCTGCCGCCCCAGATACGCCGCCGTCCCGGGCCTCATCATCATCATCGGAATCGTCGGAGTCCGAGCCAGCGAGGGCCCAGAATCGATTGCCGCCGTGATTAGAGGTCCTCGCCGGCCGATGCGCCGTCCGGTGATGATCTCCGCAGTCAGCGCCGTGGTCGCCTCCACGGTCGCCAGGCATACCCGAAACCCGTTAGCCCGTCACCCGTTAGCCCGTTCTGACTTCTGACTTCTGAATCTCGGCTGTGCCGTGCACAACTGCACTGCTGCACATCGCGGGTTGTATAAGACTTCCGCATCGGCGTGGTGTCGAGTGGAGATCACGCGTGCAAGATAGCTGATGGTCTCATCCTCGAGCATCACGACGACCTTGTAATTGATTAGGTGCATCAGGAGGATGCTTGAAGACCTCCACTTACACATCAATGTCCAGGTACTACAAGATATACATGAGTCGACATATTTTCCCTTTGTTTCAGATTTTGCTGAACCCACACCCACCTATATTAATTTGAATCCTGAACCAAGAATCAACGTCACGTCATCCTTTTGCCAAAGCTGGAGGCCGTGGCATCTGACAGTACATGCACTTGCGTCAGAATCACAATACATGGTGCTTTCATCTATACTCTATGGCAACAAATTTATGACCATTGTTGATTCAAGATACTTAGGTTGCTCGAAAGATGCTTGATGAAGTGCCTCTTCTACTATCTACCAAATTAAAGAGGATGGAGAACATAAGAATGTTTAGTGTTCTTTGTGTTAAGATTTACTCCGTTTGAATCGATCGAATAAATTTCTGGTGGCGAGAAAATAAACGATTCAATCAGATTAACCCTATGTATATCAAATATACTCCTGTCAACTAGACAATGCAATATGGTTCAGTTAGATTCATGAAATCCTTTATTTGCCTCAAGTATAGCATGCATAGTTTAGCAGTAGTAATATTCTTTTGTCATTTTCTCCAAACAGATATATGCAACAACCAAAAGCTGAATTAAAGGACACACAAATATCAACAGAAGGAAATATGGGAGGAAGCTTTTCACAAATACTATGTTCGTAATGTTTAAATTTTTGCTTGATATATGGAACTCGGACAACCTCCCTCTCATATTTATTGTGCTGTTTATACAAGAAATTTGGAGAAAGCGAAAATAAGATTGGTTATGTTATTTGAGCCCCCTAGATAATGTGTACGTGGCACTCAAGTATTAAACCTGCCGATTGTACATCTTATTTTAAGGGCACCTAAAGGTTAAAGTTAGCATGACTAGGTCTGGCTATTTCCTCCATCACAATTTTATTTTGTATAACCTTCATATCGAATGGAGAAAAGGGATGATGGTACAAGAAGGTTCTTAATTAAAGAAAAATGTTATTCCACTATAAATAAATATATGTGCTTAATCTGAATGATAATGTTCTTTCTTCTTCAATCATCTTTCTGTTATAATTTTTACGATTTTATTCTTAAAGTAATTTTTTGCTCAACTTCCCGCTGCAACGCGCGGAGTATCTAATAGTTAAATACTTGCCACAGAAGCAAAATTGTGGGGTGTGGTAAATTACCATTACCTAAGTTACCCCACTATGATCAGCCTCAGTGTTACTAAGAGCATGGTTAATAGTATAGCCAATTGCTGGCTATAAGCCATTGCCATGTCATCTATAGTCCATCTTATAGCCAATATGTATAATAGTTGATTAAAAAAGTGTACTATTTTTTTTATTATATGGCCCATCCTTCACTCTCACAAAGTGCCTAAGAGCACATGCTAGAGCTGGCTCTTTGTCAAGAGCCCGCTTATCTTCTCTCCCCTCTTCTCTTTCCTCCAACTAAGTAAGAATATACTAGTTTATTTCTTATAGCCAGCTGACTCAGCTGTATTGTACTTGCTCTAATGATGCCACAACGCGAACAACTACATATACCATCGATGACTGTTTAGGCGTCTGGATAGTGGGGATTGCTTGCATATATGTGAACTATGTTCCTTTTATATTAGTAGACACTAAAATAATTCACAAGCTTATTGTGAAACTAAAATACTTGAACACGCCACTACTTTATATTGGACTACTAAAAGGCGTGACAATAGTAATATAAAGGGAGATCTAGTGTCAACCTATGACTTAGACGCGTTCTTAGAATTGCAACAACGACAGTGTTGTGGAAACTTCTGCAATAGACATCATGTGACGGAAACTTTTGAAACAAAGCTCATGTTGTAGAAACTTTTGCAACAGAGATTTTGTTACATAATGTTTTTGCAATAGAGGTCGTGTTGCGGTTTTTTTTCTGAAACTTTTTTTTGCACGTTTTTTTCCAACATAGATCCTGTTGCAGAACCTCATTGCAACACAACAGGTGTTGCAAAAGCACCTCGGGTGATAATTCACTGCAGCGAACACACACGCTTCCGAGCCAAGGAAATAAAAACTAAGTGTGGCCTCAAGAAAGACACATGGCAATTGGAGCAGGTGGTGGATGCGGACGAGGGATCCCCCAGTTAATTATTAGCATTTCCCTTAAACTTCTTTTGTAAAAAAGCAGCTACACAAACCTTTCATATTTCAAAGAAAGCTAAATTTCATCAGCTTGAAAGTGGGCGGCGTTTCTAGATTGAAGTCGTAGCTGAAAGCTTCGGTCGATGGATTCTCTTATTCTACTCCGAGTTGTACACGGATCATTCGTTCTGCTCCGAGTCCTGGACGAATATGTCTTTCACATGAAAAATACTAAAATCAGAGTTGTTTTCCATGAACGAAAAGGATTTCTCATTATGATCTAAATGACCTGTAATTAGAAACTTCCATGTAAAATAAGAGAAAGAGCTAGGTGGAGAAGGAGAGCTAGGTGAACGTGTTCAGGTTTAGATTAATTAGAATTGTGGTGCCAAGGATATGTGGTCAAGCCTATTATTTTGCTCTTGGCCTTGATGTGCATAACGAGTACGTCCGAGGCCTAGGCCGGCATGCATGCAGCTCGGTGTCTCGTCTTCGTCTTGCAACCTCCGATGACGCAATTTCGGGAGGAGACTCCCGTGTGCATGCATCACATTCTTGCGGTGTCCGAGTCTGGCCTCGTGCAACCGTGCTGGCTGTCCCGGATGTATGTCCACGTCACATGGTGTCTAATGGGTACCGTCACGTTTTATCTTATGATAGAGCTGCATTTCGATGGCTCTAACTTTTACATATAATCTCGTATTTAGACAATTTTATATAAAAATCGGCAGTTTCAATGACACGAAGATAATTCATGTAGAAAGTTTTCTCGTATGAGGCCGTCTTGAAGGTGTAATTAGCAGAATAGTAGTATTCTGAGTGTCAAAA
>LR738715.1:385678838-385710604 GCA_902687465.1 Secale cereale | reverse complement strand
TACGTCCGAGGCCTAGGCCGGCATGCATGCAGCTCGGTGTCTCGTCTTCGTCTTGCAACCTCCGATGACGCAATTTCGGGAGGAGACTCCCGTGTGCATGCATCACATTCTTGCGGTGTCCGAGTCTGGCCTCGTGCAACCGTGCTGGCTGTCCCGGATGTATGTCCACGTCACATGGTGTCTAATGGGTAGCGTCACGTTTTATCTTATGATAGAGCTGCATTTCGATGGCTCTAACTTTTACATATAATCTCGTATTTAGACAATTTTATATAAAAATCGGCAGTTTCAATGACACGAAGATAATTCATGTAGAAAGTTTTCTCGTATGAGGCCGTCTTGAAGGTGTAATTAGCAGAATAGTAGTATTCTGAGTGTCAAAATCTTATTACTTTGAGCACAATTTCGGCCATTTATGTGAGATCGGACGTTGATGATCTGAACATCAAAGTTACTCATATTGACGGTACAGAAATTTCACATGTTGAGAACTTTTCTATTTGAGGTCATCTTAATTAAGTGTGTTCATACACAAACACGTCACATGTACTCTCGACGCCGGCGTGATGCACCGTAGCTCACGTCGAATGAGATCCGACCGGCAACCAGGACAACCAACAAATGCTTTTGTAGACCCGAAATCCCACATGCTCGAGAGGGACCCTGTCATGGCGCGCGACGGATAGGGTTTCGAGGTTCGCTGCCCTCCAAGCTTGAAGAACGGCGAAGAACGAGAAGAAAGATACAAGGGAGAGAGATAAAAAGTAGATGAACACGAAAAAGTAGTAAATTTGTTTGTTTGATTGTGTGTTTTTCAATCGGCCGTCACCTCTCATCTATTTACGAGGCGGCTGGATTTCCCGTAAAAAAGACTACAAATCCCGTCCAAATTCTTTTTTAAATTACCTGAACTCGGATTTAGGTAAGTATGAGATAACATTTCGTGTTTTGAGTCTCATAGGACACAAACAACCTAGGATGAAGATGAGCCAAAAAACAATTTTAACCGTTTCGGCGGGATGAACAACTTTCATGTTTAATATTTGCTGATTTGAGACAATCTTCAATACCCTATAGGGCTATCTTTAACTTTAAATCGAACTCGGTGATGTAGTTTTCTTGGCTGTCCGAGCCTTGTAGCAACCTTGCAGGCCATATAATATCTCAGGTAATGACTCTAAAAGCAAAGTTGACCGTTTCAATGATACGCACAACTTTTGCGTAGAGCACTTTTTCATCCCAGGCCATCTAGATAATCCTTTGAGCTCTTCTTCAGCTTCAGGCCGGATTGGCCTTGACAATTTCCACTGGCCGGCAAGACTTTTACGGGCAAGATTTTCACCCCGGCAAGTTTTCCACGCCGGCACACTTTTCACTTAGCCAACAAGATTTCCACGCTGGCAAGCTTTCACGCCAGCAAGCTTTTCACTTTGCCGGCGAGCTTTTTACTCGCCCGACAAGCTTTTCGTCGACAAGCTTCATTCAGCTGACAAAGACGGAATAACTCACGGGACCCATCAGACACCACCTAGGTGGGTGTCTGGTCCCTCGCGTCACTTTTTCGCTCGGGATCGGTCTGCAGAGTGTTGCCTCTAACCCATACGAACTCGAATTGGGGTGACTTTTATATCACTATCAACTGTTTTGACAAGACGAATACAATTCATGTAGACAATTTCTGATATGAGACCGTCTTGTGGGTGTGATAAGTCAAACAGTGATCGAAACATAAAATTTTAGAACTTTGAACATAGTTTCGGCTCCTAAGATGAGGTCGGATGGTGATGACCCAAACATCAAAGTTGCTCAATTTGATGATATGAAACTTCTTCATTTGATACCCTTTTCATTTGAGACCATCTTAATTGTGTTTCGTACTATGCCAAAATGAGGTGTCAACACATGCCCCTCTATTTTTCGGCAAAGCTTGCATGCCGAAAAATAATTTGGAATGTAATTGTCCTAAGGACGCTGTGAACACTACATCAGCCATTTATATGCTCTAGGGCGATAATGATGTATTGGCCATTTTGGATTAGCTAATCAAATGTATGATGATGTGGTAACACAAGTTCGTCGAGCTGCTATACGAACAATTTTTAACCCCTTTCCGTGACGGCATTTTAAACTGTCGCCTTTCCTATGTGTGCGATAGAGGGTCCTTCCCACATGACCCAGAAACCATCGGGGATAGGGAGTATAAATGCATATGTTTTGCATAACTAAGCATATGCGACGCACACATCTATCCCAAACACGAGTCTTCAGACAACTGTTTGTGTTATATCAAATATCCCAAACGCTCCATCCTTGCCACTCGTTTGTACTCGCATTACCATCACACCCGGTATTCTATGGTGCAACATTTACGATGCGCGCCCCAATACAAATAGTTCACGATTATAAAACGTGCATGATAAGAAGACAATTACACACATTCACTTTTCCCTAACCATATGCGATTGTATAAGTAAGAAGATTAGTTAATCATCGTACGTACGTCGGATATGTTTACCAAACGTCTGATTGTCATACGTGTGTCGGACGGGAAAACTATCGCACACACTATTCTGTGGTCCAACATTATAATGCATACGACATCAGAAACAATTCATGATTGTAAACCGTGTACGATAAGGCGATTATCACAAACATTTAGTTTGTCTGCACCGTTTGTGATATTGTCTGACTTCACACATGCTTTGTGAACGGCAATTTTGTGCATGACCGCACACGTTTTCTCTCTATGAAACGTGTCAGATTATGAGGTATATCACACATGTTGTGCTTCTACAGACCGTGTGCATCGTAATGACATCCATAGCGTATTTTCACCATAATTCAATCGCTGGTATTTAAAATTGTACCAAATTTGAATTTAAAAGTAGGCTATAAATTTATTTATATCCGTGAAGTTCAACAACCAATGCATTATTCGGTTCACAAGTACAGATGTTCAAGAATTATATAAAAAAAGAATTACATAAGCACCAAGTAAAGAATGATGAACGGGTTGTATACTTGTACTATGAAAGACGGTAAAGAAAGAGGCGATAGACATTCTGATTACTGAACGAGGTGAAGTGGAATGCCCATATCGTGCTCTCCTCCATGCAGAAGGCACGCACGACTCTAGTCCAACCCCTTGTGATGGTCGAGCGCCCATCCTTCACTGTCTTCATGAGGACATCTACATAGTCATTGTGTTATGGTAGAAATACTTTAACCTTTACATGCCCATATATCATGTAGTTTGAGGGGTAATATTGAGTAAACTTCTCTAAGAACCACCGCAAAGGAAAAAGATTCACACATTGTCATCTAACACAACTCATTATGTGCAGTAAAAAGAAGGATGAGGACATGCAGAACAAGATGATCAGATGCAGTCGCACTGGCACGCCACAGTTCGACTTGATGCCGAAGCCATGGTCGCGGCATGCGGAGGGCACGGTCATATCCATGCCTTTTCTAGTGCCGCCGATGTTGCACGTAGTGCAGGCGAACACTTGGACGAGGCACACTGTTGAGGTGCTCCTCCATGGTCTCGGAGTTGTTGTCAAGGTGGCGGCGTCCACGGAGAGCAGGAGCGACATGGCAGGTTTTGGTGTGTGGTTGCGGACAAATGACCCCTCTCGCGTCCCTCCCCGACGTATTCTAGTCATTCAGGAGCAGAACAGCAGGGCGGCTATGGTGGAGAGTTTGATGCCCTCTGGTATCCCATTAGTGTCGCCCAAGTCGGTGCGGCAGTTCGGATTGCACCGTCGGTGGCTTCTGAGCCTCCGCCACCGCCCGACCCCCATCCCCGCCGTCGGAGGATGATCACCAAGGTGGAGATGATTCACAGGACATGACGGGCTCGGGCCGCCAGGTGCTAGATAAGGCAGGGCGTTTTGTAGGGCCGGCGCCGCCCACGCAGGGGCATCCGACGAGCTCCTCCTCCGCCTCGGCACCAACGCTGACAAAGCAGGCTGGAATTCAAACATCAAGATCAGTTAATAGGCGGTTATAGTCTCATGCGGGGGGCCCAAGTTCTAGTGGCGCGGCGGGTGCGGTCCTGTTGATGAATACAGCCAACCCATCAGGTACGAAATGCGGGACGAGCCAGTTGTGGAGGGACACGTGGAGACTTTGGAGGTGAACAACCCGGGGCTTTATGCGGATGTAGAGCGGAGCCCAGGGATGAGACGACCAGCCCTCGATCCATCTCTGGAGAGTTTGCCTGGGTCCATCAACCAGTCCCGCGATGACTGCTCTGCCCTTGGGATCCGAGGCGAGCGGTACATGGGTGAGTGTGGCAACGACAACAACACCAACCCACCAGTACCTGATAGGAGACAAGAGGATTCAGTGGAAGTCAGAGTAGGGACGTGGGCATCAACCTACCTTTGGGGAGCAAAGCGGAGGATGGGACAAGATCTCCACGACAGAATCTCACACTTCCCGAGGAGGATAGCGATTCCACAACCATCTCTTTATTGGGCAGTTGGTTGGACAATGCAGGGTCATCACCTATGGAAGGACTCACCCTACATGGCGATGTGACGCCCCATGCACACGGGAGAAGTGGATTATGGTGAGTTTATCTGCCGATCAGGGGCACCCCCAGCACATGGCACCGAGCCTCAGGGCCCGCCTTCCCCACACACTCAGGTCTCGCAGCTATGCTCAGAATTGAAGAGGGCCCTATCACCAAGTTTTAGCCAAGCCATGACCAGGGTGTTGCCTGGGAAGCGGAGGAAGCCAAGATAGAAGAGGCCACCCGTGACCACCCAAAGGAGAAGTGTCCGCTTGGCGAAAGGAGGCGCGGCTCAAAGGCATCCAAATAGCAATCGATGATCATAAGGAAGTTGTGCCTCACAAATGAAGGCGAAGTGATAGGAAACGAGGCGCTACCAGCGTATGTGGAGCTGTATAAAAATCATCTCACCTATAGGGCCTGTTCTGAAACTCTCCCAGCTCCACCGAATCCATCATTTCAGCTTCTGGAGCGAGCTCCTCACTTCACCCAGCGACCAAAAAACGTTCTGGAGGGACGCTGGCTTCTCCCGTCGGTGCAGCCCAGCTGGGAGGCAAAAAGCCTGTTAGGCTCCCCATTGGGCTGGCTGGAGGCAGCCCATATGTGCAGCAGAGTTTGTTTTTTCCACAGTTCTCATGTCTTGGGCTAGCTAGGCTGTACGTGCTGATACACACATTTGGCGTGTTAAAAAAAGATACGCATATGGCTGGGCGGGGCTGTACGTGGTGCCTTGGGCTTATAGCATGCAAAGTTTTGTTAATACAGTAGCTACTGCAGCTACTTTTCTTGTACAGGAACATGTACATGGACCAACAAATATACAGCAATCATGAACATATTTGAAAGTTCCCAAATTTTCAGAGCTAACATAGGTCATAATTTAGCAGAAATACTTGTTAATGCCACAAAAGCTTCATTTGCCAATAAGTTTGCAAATCAAGATGGTCACGCGTAGAAAATATTGAACATGATTTCTTCACCAACTAAGAGCAATGGCTGTAGCTAGTTCATGCCTAAACAAATCCATGTTAGGGCCGCTTTCTGCCGTTGTTGAAGCATCCGATGCATTTGAAGGAATATCATACTTCTTGTATCTATCAGGAATAGTTGGAACATAATCCGGATCCCTCTCACACCGGAGAAAGTGGAGGATCCTCTTTGTCATGGAGGCGGACGTAGTTGTGTAGTGTCATGGTAGCCGCAACAATCATTTTTTGTGTTGCAATCGAGTAGTTTGGCATCTTGAGCAAGATTTGCCATTTCATTTTCCATACACCAAAGGTTCTCTCTATGGTATTGCGCTTGGAAGAGTGGAGCCTGTTGAACTTCTCTACAGGAGTAGTTGGGGGCGCACCTCTCTGGAAGTCGGGGACCTGATAGCGTTCTCCTTTGTATGGTGCTAGATAGCCATCTCTGTTAGGATAATCGGCGTCTACAAGGTAATACTTGCCTACACAAAGAAACAACAAACATGATTGTGAGTTGGAGGATATGTTACATAAGTTTCAACAAAAAGATATACTAACCCTTGGGAGGATGTGGGAATATGGCCTTGTCATTTTCAATTGCATGGAATAGCACACTTGTGTCATGCATAGAACCCGGTTGTCCAATTGAAGCGTAGGTGAAATGCATATCAAAGTCGCATACTGCCATCACATTTTGAGTTGTTGCACCCGTTCTTCCAATGTACCTTACTTTTGAAGGTCCTTCCGGAATAGGAGCCCTAATGTGTGTCCCATCTATTGCACCAATGCAGTCTTTGAGGTGAGGAAAAGCCCTTTTGTCACGCTTAATCCTATCATGCACAATGTGAAAATTTGGGTCTTGAGGCTTAATGCAGTGAGATGACATCTTGATCACACAATGTAGAACCTCATGAAACTTACGATGGACCGTATCTGCTCCATGTTTGAAACGGTTTTGGGTTCTCCTATTTGATTCACAACCCCCCAAGGTCCACAAGAACATAGCTAGAGACTCATAAGTGGTAACAAAGCATGTTTCTTTGAGGCCATACTCTACCACCAACTTGTCATGAAGATCAAAGAACACATGTGCATTCATTCTCAACATTGTGTATGTCTCTCCGGGAGTGCCAATAGTATCTTGCAACCATTCAAAACCAGTCAACCTAGATGTCCTAGGTTCGGCCTTCATGACCCAACTTTTACAATACTTACCAACTATGGAAGACACGCCTGAACAACGCATGTCCATATCTTGTTGATATTGTAAAACCATAATTTTCTTTCTTTCATAAGTAGTGTCATCATCACTTTCACTATCCGATGACATCTACATATAAACAATCACCAACATATGAAACACAAGTTAGCATCTATTGGATCAGCAACATAGACATAATGCATAGATAAATAACAAACACTAGGTTAAACAACATAGACATAAAATATGGTTCCATAAAGGCTACATAAATAGATGGAATGGTATCAAGTAGTTCCCATACTTTAAGAAGTAGGTTCAACATAAAAGACATAAATAGTTTTGATAGCAAAGGATAATCGACCATCACACACATAGATGGAATATAAACTAACTACTTCGCATACTTCAAGTCATATTTCCTACGCAACCAACCCTTTTGAGAGTCAGGAGGCATGTAAAGAAACATCTCCCTTTGCGCCCTCTTCACAAACAACTCGCTAGCCATGAAGAACTCATCGGTATCAACTGCTGCACCACAAGCAATGACTTCGTCCATAACCGAGGTGACACAGTTCGCCTCATCTTGCTTCAAGAAAGACTGAAATGACGAGTGAGAAGCCTCGGCAATGTCACCAATCCTTGTAACTTGCTCACACATCACTTGTGCGGTCTTGGGTTTCTTGTTCTTCTCTGGAATGACAATTCCAAGCCTCACTTTAGATGAAGTAGGTGTTGCCTGAGATGCTTGTTCTTCCATATCATCCAAATCAAGGTCCTCAATCTCGTCAACATTGATGGATTCTTTCACTGCCGCACTAGAGGGGGGAGGTATGCCAGAAGAGGGATTCCAATGGTCAGTACCATCAGTTGTGATATCTCCAAAAATAACCCGCAACTTTTCTTCATTAGCAAGTCCTTTCTTCTTGAACTTACCACAACCTTTAATATCCTGTAATGCAACAAGTGAAACACATTATTAGTAAATAAAGAGATATGGCTAAATTAAGGTACATGATATAACAGCAAAAGAACTTACAATTTTAGCCTTCTTCCACCACTCATCATCTTGCGACACAGTGTTGTTCACATAGTCCCATCCGGCTCCGGTCTCCCGAAACTTGAGTTTCTTGAACAAGGTGAAATCAGCTTTAAGCTTGTCCCATTTGTTTTTCAATTGCGTATGTGTGTAGTCAAGCCCGGTTCTCATCTTAAATTGTCTTGTCACCTCATCAAATGCATTTGGGGGTCAAATAATTGCCTGGCCTATTTCCAGCGTCCACTTGCTTGGCAAACAACTCGCACACAATCCGAGTGTTTTCAACACTCCATTCAGCAGTCATGCTTGACACTTCTCTACGAAAATGCATGTCACATTGGTCCTCACATGTACTAGGATAATATGAAAACTGAAGATTTTTGCAAAGCCAAAATCATGTTATATCTGAACTACACTTCACAAATAAATTACATTCGATTCCTCATGTTAGAACTGGAATCAATCCGTGTGCCAGCAAGTATGTTATAACATGGTTCTGCTAGAACTGGAATCAATCCGTATGCCAGCAAGTATGTTATAACATGGTTCTGCTATTTACACGAAACTTAGAGCGTTCTTGGCAGGACTATACAATTATAAATGCTTACTAATATCTTACCTGTACTACACTTCACAATCTCTAGTTCATACTGCTTACTAATATCTTACCAGTACTACAATTCAAACTAATATCTGTAGTTGAATCTTGCTTATATCTTAGCAATACACATACTACACTGCAGAGAAATTTAGTTTGCAGAAAAATTCAGTTTGCAGAAAAATTCAGTTTGCATTAACAGTACATACCAGTACTACACTTCACAATCTATGTTGGAGCTCACCTTGTGGTTTGGGCGAGAGGGCTCGGCCTTCTGGCTGCTGCTCCTGGTCCGGCGTCAATGGCGTCCTGGTGAGCTCGCCACGGGCTCGCTGCTCCAAGATGGTGGCGGGACAAGCGCCGCTAAGCAGGGGATTCGGCGGGAAAGAGGCCGGGGTGGGCGGATCTGTACGGGGAGGAGGGGATCCGGCCGGCGACGGGGGCGCCGTGACTGGCGGCGGCGGCGGCGGCGAGGGTTCGAGGAGAGATTGGGGGAGAACGAGAGAACAGAGGACGGTTCGAGGGACAAGCTCGGTTCTGCGCGAGCCCTGCGAGGAGGTGAGCGCCAATCGTTTTCCTTGGCGGTGGCAACATGCCGTAAATACATGGAACTCCTGATTCGGTTAATTTGCGAAGCTGGGTTTTGCTCGCTCCGTAAATTTGCACTACGGCCCATGCCAGCTTCGCTATTTCAGCTTCTTGGAGCTAATCCGTTCGGCCTGGTTTTTTACGTGGAGTTTGGGAAGCTTAGAGTGGGAGAGTCTCAGAACAGGCCCATAGCCATGTAAAGTCCATATTAGCTTTGTATGGCTGGGATGCGGCAATCCTGGCCTTGCAAAGGGACTCAGATGTGGTTTTTGATGGGCGGTAGGGCTCGGGAGTGTCGGTGTCAAAACCGGCAGATCTCAGGTAGGGGTGCCCAATGTAATGCCTAGGATGGGACTATACCTCCTACGTGTCGAGGCACGACTTAAAGGTATAAGCCCATCCTAGAATGATCTCAAGTTTGGTATCTTTGCACGACTCATGTAAAAGAGGGATTAAATTGCAAAAAGGAGATAGCTGGCTTACACTCGCCACTTCACACAATACATTACATAAGCAAAACATCATTCAAAACATCACAACCCGACTACGGGTGAAGATCCAAAAGAAAGATACCAAAACAACATAAATCCACAGGCCTAGATCGAATCCTAGTAGAAACCACTACTGATCGTCGAAACGTCACAAGCATACGGCCAAACTCATCATCGAGCTCCCAGTGAAGAACTGAACCAGCTCCTGCTTCAAACTCGGCTGAACCTACATCTGGTGTGGTGAAGTAACTGTGAGCCACAGAGGACTCAGCAATCCCGTTCCCGGGTAACATGACTATTTAAGCCTTGGGTGAGGACAAGGCTGAAGAAAGAGCAAGAGGTGAAGGAACAACAAGAGTCTGCAGCAGCAACTAGCACTAACTTACGTGAAAGAGTGCGAGAAGAGAAGTGCCTCGGTCGAGAGATGATCACGAAGTGATCCTAGCTAAAGCTCAACAAACATAACCCCACCGTGTTCAACTCCCGAATCCCTATTCAGAAATTGACAGTCACGGTACACACGCTGGTAGTGTATTGTAACATTGTGTCAAGTTTTCTACAACCGGATATTAACAAGCTCCCATCTGCCACATAACCGTGGGCACGGCTTTCGAAAGTTCAAACCCTGCAGGGGTGTTCCAACTTGGCCCATGACAAGCCCACGATCCGCGGAGTCGCAACTCCAAAGTGGGAAGACTCGAGTATTCTCGGAATCCCGTGCTCAAGATACTCTGAACTAAGGTAAGGCTAATCCAGCAAATCCTCCCGGCGTGTCGACACCCTGATAGTAGCCGCGCGTATCTAAGTCTCAGGACACGACCGGATGAGTCATCCTACAGGTTTTTACCAAACCTCAAGTTTCCTTGAGGTGGCCCCGCAGTCTGCTCGTTTCGGACCAACACTCATGTGGAGCACTGGCCCGGGGTTGTTGAATTAAAATAAAAGGGATAGCTAGTCCCTATGCAAGTTTTATTAGTTATTAGGCGAATAGTACCAATGTTGGGACTTGCTGGAAAAGACTTAGCACTTAGCGGTTTATCGAGGGGGTCCCATACACCCCAACCGTGTTAGGAACGCATAATCAAGGAACATAACACCGGTTTATACGGTTCCTAACGGCATGAGTGGAACAAATCACCAAGCAAAAGGCTTAGCCTTCCACCCTTGCCAGTATATAGATGATTTCATTTTAAGCATTTATATAGTGTGATATAACCCAACAAACTTCAACATGAAGCAAGCATCTTCAATCTTCACCTGCAACTAACAATGCTATAAGAGGGGCTGAGCGAAGCGTACTTAGCCATTCAACGGTTTGCATAGGTAGGGTGGTTAGACAGGATCATGGTTACAATAGGAGGCTGACAGGAAAACATGGGCATCGAGGCAATATACTACAGAGCGATACTTCTAGCAATAGGCAAAGATAGTAATGGTATCCGGGTTTGGTCATCTGCCTGGGATTCCACAAGGGAGAAGAACGGATCCACGAAGTAGACGGAGCAACATAGACGAGCGAATCCTCCCAACTCCGGAACGAAACCGAAGCTATCAAGAGAAGCAAACCGGAAAGAAACAAACAACACGGTAAACACACAAGCATAAACATGGCATACGATGCACATCCAAGTATGATGCATGTCCGGTTTAATTATGCATGGCATGGCAAAGTGCACAAACAAAACTACAAGTTAAGTGGAGCTCAATATGCAACGAGTTGCATATTGACGAAACACCACATTTATTTATTTAGTTGACTCTCGTTATTTACAAGACAATATTAAATGTTTTTAACATGGCAAGAGGTGAAACAAAAGTAAACTACCTATCTAGACAATTTAAATGAGGCCGGAAAATAACAACAACATATCCGGGAAATCCCCATATGCATGTTTAGCAATATTTAAGCAAACAACAAATCACACATATAATGTTGTTAACATGATGCGGATGACATGATCAAGTTTATGCAATTTAGTTAACATTAACATGAAGAGATAAGAAGCATTTGTCACCGAGGTGGAAGGAAAGGGTGCCACGGCAACGATCCGAAAATGATGCAACGGCATCATATCGGTTCCGGTAACTTGTTGAAAGACCGGTGCAAAAGCAAATGGTGGAGTGAACGAGTCGAACAAGAAGAAAGGTGGGATGATCCCGTTGCTGGGTTCCCACGGGTCGGCGACGAGGCAACCGAGGAGCACGACAAAAGACGATTCGGGCACGAAGCACACAAGGGGAACATTTCATACAACACAAGCATCACACGGGTCATCGACGGGGTCGTCTCGTTATACCTTTGAAGCGTGCGTATCGGGGCGGTTCAAGACGTAGAGGAAGAAGGCGTTCACGTGAGTCGTGGTACACGTGTCGTAGAGGGAAGTAGACGTTCTCGTTTTCCGAAGAGGTACTCGTCGCGGCATCGGACATCTTCGGGGCGACGGTAGTCGTTCACGTTGGCGACGGTAGTGGAACTTGGCGCATCCTTGTTCTTTCGGGTTCGTAGTGGTACATGGCGTTCGTCGTGTAGGTGTACTCGGGAGTCGTACACGGGGCGACGGTAGTCGTTCACGTTCATCGGTGAGGTACTCGCCGGCGGGGTACTTGTCGAATCCATGTAGATGAACTTGAAGATCCGAAGATGTTCACGGTTGTAGTGGTACTTGATGGTCATCTTGTAGCCGTTCGGTTGACGTACACGAGGGTCTCTGTCCAATCAGCAGCACAGCAACACAACAAAACAAAAAAACAAAAACATCACGGAGGGCAACGATGCCATGGCAGCGGCAACAGCAAGGCGGCCGGAGGTGAGCTGAGGAGGACGGAGGCGCGAAGGAGCTGCTGGAGGTGAAGGCTCGGCCGATGCGGTCTTGACGGGGAGGACGGGGCGGCTCCTGGCCGGCCTGCGCACAGGAGATGGCGAGGCGGCCGGGCCCGAGGCGCAGGAGGGCGAGGCAGAGGCCGGCCCGGCGCTGCACGGGAGCGGCAGGAGAGCTGCACGAGGGGGGCTTGGCGACGGCGGCTGGCTGGAGATGGAGGGAGGCCGGAGGGAGGTCGCGGCCGGGACGGCGGCTGCCGGCGCGGAAGAAGCGGCTGGCGCGGCGCTGCGTCCTGGAGGCGAGGGCGCGGCCTCGAGGATGGAGCAGGGCGGAGGAAGACCAGCTCGGCGAGGCGGCCGGCGGCCCTGGAGACGAGGCGCAGAGGCGCTCGGGCGATGCGGGCTCAGGGAGATCGAGAGGGAAGAGGCGCTGCGGGGTCGAGGGGACGAACGAAAAGGAATCGGGCGAGAGAGCGAAGGGTGGCGGCGGCTGAGGGAGTAGCGAGAGGTGCTGGTCGGGCTAGGGTTGGACTGGGGGTTTGGGCCGAGCCAAAAGTGGCTGATGGGCCTGAGGGAAGGCAGGTGCGGCTGGAGGGATGGGCCTGATGCCCATATGGCCTAGAAGAGGAAAAAAAATGACTGGGTCCTCTCCTAATAAAAGAGAGAAAGAAATGAATAGAGAAGAAAATAAAGAGGGGGGTTAGGAGCAGAATTTGGACATGGGATATTATTCCTGGACTCGCAAAATTGCGTTGGTTCCCAGAAAAATAGAAAAGGGGCATGAATGGAAAATAAATTCAAATTCCTTTGAATTTATTTCAAATGATGTGAACAAAGACTATGATTTAGAAGAGCCCAAAAATGTTCGGATTTTTGGAGGAGCCTCGAAAAAAGGGAAAAGAATTATAGACAAGGTAGGAGGGAAACTTGAAGAAGAAAAAGCATGGGGAAAAATTATGCAAGTGTGTTGGTTATCTCCAAACAAATGGAATATTTAAAATATAGCTCCCTAAATATTGAGAGGCTTTTATATGTTATAAAGAGAAGTCACCTTCCCTCGATTTAAATGGATCGAAGGTCCACACGATTTATTTAGGTTGAGATGCAAAAATAAATATGACATGATGGCATGATGACATGATGCAATGCAAAAATAAATAACACAAGCACAAAGAAGCACATGGAAGAACCCGGAACATCTGGAATCTTCTGGAATCTTCTGGGATCTTCTGGGACGTCGGTCTTCGGGCGTCACAACTCTCCCACACTAACAGAGAATCTCGACCCGAGATCCTAGAGATAGCACCGGGTAAAAAAAACGAAAGAGGAAGAGGTAAAACAAAGTTGCTTCTTCGACAGACGAGTGAAACCAAGAACCTTGAGAGGTTGAACAAAAGAAAGAAGAATACAACGGAGATGAACAAATATGAAAAATACTCCGTTAGAAAAGAGGGACAAGGAGCATTATGAGAACCTTGAAGGTTGAAACACATGAAACAAGAGCTCACGGATGACGAAAGAATTTCAAAACCACTCCGGTTAACCAAGATTTAGAAAGAATAAGAACGAAATAATTTGGACAGCACTCCGTCTGAAAATGGAAGGATTACCAGGAAGTTGAGGAGATGAAGTGATACTTGATGAAAAGAACAACATATTGCCTCCGAAACAATTAAAAGAATGGCACAAGGGTAAGAAAGATTCAGACATCACTCCGGTTTAAAAGATAGAAAAAACTAGATAATATGACGTAACTTGAATGAAGAATACAACACTCCGGTTAAATAGATAAGCAAGGAAAGAACATGATCTCGATAAGAAATGAGATGATGGTTTGGAGAGAGCAACATCACAAAGCCTCCGGAAGAAATAATAGCATATAAATCAACGAAAGAAATGAATGGAGAAGAAAATGACAACTTCTCCCACAAATGAATTAGGAAAAATCATCCTTAAGAAGAAGTGTTGAACGTGGTTGATGGAAAATCAACAACGAAAAGAATAAACTCGTTGTGGGCTTATGGAAAACATCTCAAAATTAAGAGGTGACAACCAGCCACAAACAGAAACGAATTGCTTGGATTGAGATCAACAATGAGGCGATAACTTATAACACCGGGAGGATAAATGAAGAACTTGGGTCATTTATAAGCACCATAATAGCAACAATCCTTAGGGAAAGCTTTTAGATGAAAATACGACCCAAGATAACTCCAAGAAATAAAAATGAGGGGTTGAAAGGATCTCCTAAAGAGAAAGAATTGATGGTTTTGAATATCTCATTCTTGAAAACTTGTGAATCATAAAACATGAAGGAATTGACAAGAATGACATAACACCATCTGAAAAGATAAGGTAGGACGGATTGCAATTGGAAAGCATGATGAAGAATGCTTGAGCTCCAACAAGAATCTTGATGAAGACTTCGAGGATGAATTAAAACATGATGATGAACCACCATGAAGAACTCCGGTAATGAAAGCATGAGAAGTGAAAGATGAAAATAATAAGATTCAAGGCCTGCGATGAATTAGATGGAGCTTTGAAATGATGTAATTAAATAACTTGAAACTCCGGAAAACAAGATGAAGAACTTGAAACCTAGAATATGATATGATGAACAAGCTCCAGACAAAAGAATTAAATCACCTTGAAGGAATAAGAATAAGAATTATGTCATGCATCTCCTTCACCAATTAAATTGATGAAAAGCAAACGGATTTGTCATACAACTTATTCTCGTTGGAAATAATTAAAGAGAGATCTCGCACAAGCTTGGGTAATCTTCAACGAACCACCGGTAGGATTGTGAAAAGAACAAATGAATTAAAATGATAACAACGGAAGGGTAATCTTGAATGAGCCACCGTAAGAATATGGAGACGAACGAAGAGGCATCAATGAAGCATATTTGGAGAACGAAGTTGAAAACTGAGAACGAAGAAATATTCTGAAATGATGGCTTTCGAAGGATCACAAGGAAAAGAATTCATGAAATGCTTCGGACGAGTATAAAAGAATTCCTCGTAATCGAAACAATAATGAGGATGGCAAGAAGCTAGAACCACGAATCTTCAAGAAGACGGGCCAAGATTTAAGAGAAACACTTCTCCGGTCTCCAAATGTTGAGACTGAAGACGAGAAATGCCATAAGAATTGTTGAGCACTCCGGAATGAAGAATTAAAAAGGTTGAACCAATGATGAAAAAGAATTGAAAGCGACCTTGGAGAAGGTATATGACTGATGGAAATCATTCTTACGTCACACTTTGAAAGAATTTGAGAATAACTCCAGAAAAATAGAAGAGTCAGGTAAGATCCTGGGAAAAGACCTGTGGGTTAGGGCCCACTAAAGAAATCACCGTTGAAAAGATTGCTTAAGAGATATTACCCCGGTTGAATTAAATGGCTTGAATAAGATGATAATCCTCAAAATAGCTTGAATGGATTAAGAATGGAATTATGAATCTTCAGCACTCCGGATATGAATAGCAAGAGGAGAATGATTAAATGGAGCACCGGAATAAGAAAGCATTGTGAAATGAGGAAAAGGATAAGATCAACATCGAAATCTTGAATTAAATCCACCGGAGAAGAAACGAGAACAAAAGAATGATGAACTTGAAGCTCTTGAGCATCTTCATGATAAATCACCGGATAAGAACATTGAAGGAAATGAATGAAGAAATATCACATGAATAAAATGGATACTTCATCTGAGAATTCTTGCTCCGAGAAGAAAAAGGGTGGGAGGGTGGGGAAAACAAAGACAACTTGGGATGAATGAAACAGACAACCGTCAGATTTCTCAACAGCGTCCGTAAGGAAAACATGAAGAGAAGGCACGCCGGTTGAAAAGGATTAACATGAAGATCTTGATGGTCCAAAAGAATTAGCACTCCCATAGAAATATGAGAATACCGATTAGGAAAAGGTATGGAATCAACATTTCACATCGAAGCAACTCGAATACCAGAATCAAAACAAAAACAAAGGATAGATATATAACATGATCTTCACAATATCATCCGAACAGAGAATTGAACGAATGAATTCCGCAGGTACATCAACTTTTCGAGAAGCCACTTGGAGAACAAAAGATAAAATAAAAAGGAACAAGGATCAGATAGAACAAATACAAGATAGAAGCTTCGTTCGACATCTTCGTGCTGAAAGCTCATGGAACGTGTTACAAAAGGGTTTTGCAATCACCGGATCAGCATAGCCAAGGACCCTTTAAGATGCAACTCCCGATCAGAACAAGTCCATAAACCACTTCACTCAATGTAGAACCCCAAACTTCATATCATGCATCCGTTGGAAGAATGCCTAGAACTACTGGATGAACCCACCTATTAATTTCCGAAAGTTTCCAGTTATGCAATCATGTGTTGGGGATACAGGGGAAGCACCGCGCACTCAACTCTAATCCTACATCCAGCTGTATCCATCCTTCAACACATAACCAGTTGTTCTCGGAAACCGTTTACCTCGGACCTTCGAAACACATCCACTATACAAGCTATGGCAATACTCCCGAACTACCTCCCCAGTACTGGGTGATGTCGGGGTTATCTTGCCACTAACCGCATAGGAGAGTTTTTCGATGTCGGCCGTCTTAAGTATTCTAGTACTGCCGCGATGGATTTGTGACGACAACACCTCGGAGCTCAACTCCCCGGGACACTGCCACAACCCCTAATGACAGGAGGCATCGAGAACAATGTTCTCGTCACAAAGACATCGAAACAATCCAAACAATACTCGCGAGATCCAAAAAAAATTTTTGGTGCATTTTTGAGAATAGAAGAGACAAGAGTAGTCGTCAGGAGTCCTCACCAGAATGAAAAGAGATGAGGAGCAAAAGAAATCCTACTCTCCGATATATATATAGGACTCAAAACATTTTCAGTGTGTGCCTAGACTCGACCGTCAACGATTCGATCAATCAGTGGGGGCTCCTAGGTCGGAGAAGGCTCTGAATACCAACTTGTAATGCCCAGGATGGGACTATACCTCCTACGTGTCGAGGCACGACTTAAAGTTATAAGCCCATCCTAGAATGATCTCAAGTTTGGTATCTTTGCACGACTCATGTAAAAGAGGGATTAAATTGCAAAAAGGAGATAGCTGGCTTACACTCGCCACTTCACACAATACATTACATAAGCAAAACATCATTCAAAACATCACAACCCGACTACGGGTGAAGATCCAAAAGAAAGATACCAAAACAACATAAAGCCACAGGCCTAGATCGAATCCTAGTAGAAACCACTACTGATCGTCGAAACGTCACAAGCATACGGCCAAACTCATCATCGAGCTCCCAATGAAGAACCGAACCAGCTCCTGCTTCAAACTCGGCTGAACCTGCATCTGGTGTGGTGAAGTAACTGTGAGCCACAGAGGACTCAGCAATCCCGTTCCCGGGTAACATGACTATTTAAGCCTTGGGTGAGGACAAGGCTGAAGAAAGAGCAAGAGGTGAAGGAACAACAAGAGTCTGCAGCAGCAACTAGCACTAACTTACGTGAAAGAGTGCGAGAAGAGAAGTGCCTCGGTCAAGAGATGATCACGAAGTGATCCTAGCTAAAGCTCAACATACATAACCCCACCATGTTCAACTCCCGAATCCCTATTCGGAAATTGACAGTCACGGTACACACGCTTGTAGTGTATTGTAACATTGTGTCAAGTTTTCTACAACCGGATATTAACAAGATCCCATCTGCCACATAACCGCGGGCACGGCTTTCGAAAGTTCAAACCCTGCAGGGGTGTTCCAACTTGGCCCATGACAAGCCCACGATCCGCGGAGTCGCAACTCCAAAGTGGGAAGACCCGAGTATTCTCGGAATCCCGTGCTCAAGATACTCCGAACTAAGGTAGGTTAATCCAGCAAATCCTCCCGGCGTGTCGACACCCTGATAGTAGCCGCGCGTATCTAAGTCTCAGGACACGACCGGATGAGTCATCCTACAGGTTTTTACCAAACCTCAAGTTTCCTTGAGGTGGCCCCGCAGTCTGCTCGTTTCGGACCAACACTCATGTGGAGCACTGGCCCGGGGTTGTTGAATTGAAATAAAAGGGATAGCTAGTCCCTATGCAAGTTTTATTAGTTATTAGGCGAATAGTACCAATGTTGGGACTTGCTGGAAAAGACTTAGCACTTAGCGGTTTATCGAGGGGGTCCCATACACCCCAACCGTGTTAGGAACGCATAATCAAGGAACATAACACCGGTTTATACGGTTCCTAACGGCATGAGTGGAACAAATCACCAAGCAAAAGGCTTAGCCTTCCACCCTTGCCAGTATATAGATGATTTCATTTTAAGCATTTATATAGTGTGATATAACCCAACAAACTTCAACATGAAGCAAGCATCTTCAATCTTCACCTGCAACTAACAATGCTATAAGAGGGGCTGAGCGAAGCGTACTTAGCCATTCAACGGTTTGCATAGGTAGGGTGGTTAGACAGGATCATGGTTACAATAGGAGGCTGACAGGAAAACATGGGCATCGAGGCAATATACTACAGAGCGATACTTCTAGCAATAGGCAAAGATAGTAATGGTATCCGGGTTTGGTCATCTTGGCTGGGATTTCACAAGGGAGAAGAACGGATCCACGAAGTAGACGGAGCAACATAGACGAGCGAATCCTCACAACTCCGGAACGAAACCGAAGCTATCAAGAGAAGCAAACCGGAAAGAAACAAACAACACGGTAAAGACACAAGCATAAACATGGCATACGATGCACATCCAAGTAAGATGCATGTCCGGTTTAATTATGCATGGCATGGCAAAGTGCACAAACAAAACTACAAGTTAAGTGGAGCTCAATATGCAACGAGTTGCATATTGATGAAACACCACATTTATTTATTTAGTTGACTCTCGTTATTTACAAGAGAAGATTAAATGTTTTTAACATGGCAAGAGGTGAAACAAAAGTAAACTACCTATCTAGACAATTTAAATGAGGCCGGAAAATAACAACAACATATCCGGGAAATCCCCATATGCATGTTTAGCAATATTTAAGCAAACAACAAATCACACATATAATGTTGTTAACATGATGCGGATGACATGATCAAGTTTATGCAATTTAGTTAACATTAACATGAAGAGATAAGAAGCATTTGTCACCGAGGTGGAAGGAAAGGGTGCCACGGCAACGATCCGAAAATGATGCAACGGCATCATATCGGTTCCGGTAACTTGTTGAGAGACCGGTGCAAAAGCAAATGGTGGAGTGAACGAGTCGAACAAGAAGAAAGGTGGGATGATCCCGTTGCCGGGTTCCCACGGGTCGGCGACGAGGCAACCAAGGAGCACGACAAAAGACGATTCGGGCACGAAGCACACAAGGGGAACATTTCATACAACACAAGCATCACACGGGTCATCGACGGGGTCGTCTCGTTATACCTTTGAAGCGTGCGTATCGGGGCGGTTCGAGACGTAGAGGAAGACGGCGTTCACGTGAGTCGTGGTACACGTGTCGTAGAGGGAAGTAGACGTTCTTGTTTTCCGAAGAGGTACTCGTCGCGGCATCGGACATCTTCGGGGCGACGGTAGTCGTTCACGTTGGCGACGGTAGTGGAACTTGGCGCATCCTTGTTCTTTCGGGTTCGTAGTGGTACATGGCGTTCGTCGTGTAGGTGTACTCGGGAGTCGTACACGGGGCGACGGTAGTCGTTCACGTTCATCGGTGAGGTACTCGCCGGCGGGGTACTTGTCGAATCCATGTAGATGAACTTGAAGATCCGAAGATGTTCACGGTTGTAGTGGTACTTGATGGTCATCTTGTAGCCGTTCGGTCGACGTACACGAGGGTCTTTGTCCAATCAGCAGCACAGCAACACAACAAAACAAAAAAACAAAAACAACACGGGAGGGCGACGATGCCATGGCAGCGGCAACAACAAGGCGGCTGGAGGTGAGCTGCGGAGGACGGAGGCGCGAAGGAGCTGCTGGAGGTGAAGGCTCGGCCGATGCGGTTTTGACGGGGAGGACGGGGCGGCTCCTGGCCGGCCTGCGCACAGGAGATGGCGAGGCGGCCGGGCCTGAGGCACAGGAGGGCGAGGCAGAGGCCGGCCCGGCGCTGCACGGGAGCGGCAGGAGATCTGCACGAGGGGGGCTTGGCGACGGTGGCTGGCTGGATATGGAGGGAGGCCGGAGGGAGGTCGCGGCCGGGACGGCGGCTGCCGGCGCGGAAGAAGCGGCGGGCGCGGCGCTGCGTCCTGGAGGCGAGGGCGCGGCCTCGAGGACGGAGCAGGACGGAGGAAGACCAGCTCGGCGAGGCGGCCGGCGGCCCTGGAGACAAGGCGCAGAGGCGCTCGGGCGATGCGGGCTCAGGGAGATCGAGAGGGAAGAGGCACTGCGGGGTCGAGGGGACGAACGAAAAGGAAGCGGGCGAGAGAGCGAAGGTTGGCGACGGCTGAGGGAGTAGCGAGAGGTGCTGGTCGGGCTAGGGTTGGACTGGGGGTTTGGGCCGAGCCAAAAGTGGCTGATGGGCCTGAGGGAAGGCAGGTGCGGCTGGAGGGATGGGCCTGATGCCCATATGGCCTAGAAGAGGAAAAAAAATGACTGGGTCCTCTCCTAATAAAAGAGAGAAAGAAATGAATAGAGAAGAAAATAAAGAGGGGGGTTAGGAGCAGAATTTGGACATGGGATATTATTCCTGGACTCGCAAAATTGTGTTGGTTCCCAGAAAAATAGAAAAGGGACATGAATGGAAAATAAATTCAAATTCCTTTGAATTTATTTCAAATGGTGTGAACAAAGACTATGATTTAGAAGAGCCCAAAAATGTTCGGATTTTTGGAGGAGCCTCGAAAAAAGGAAAAAGAATTATAGACAAGGTAGGAGGGAAACTTGAAGAAGAAAAGGCATGGGGAAAAATTATGCAAGTGTGTTGGTTATCTCCAAACAAATGGAATATTTAAAATATAGCTCCCTAAATATTGAGAGGCTTTTATATGTTATAAAGAGAAGTCACCTTCCCTCGATTTAAATGGACCGAAGGTCCACACGATTTATTTAGGTTGAGATGCAAAAATAAATATGACATGATGGCATGATGACATGATGCAATGCAAAAATAAATAACACAAGCACAAAGAAGCACACGGAAGAACCCGGAACATCTGGAATCTTCTGGAATCTTCTGGGATCTTCTGGGACGTCGGTCTTCGGGCGTCACACCCAAGCTGTGCATCTAAGGATCGATGGTAACAGGAGATTGGGGACACGATATTTAGCCAGGTTCAGGCCCTCTCGATCGAGGTAATACCCTACTTCCTGCTTGATTGATCTTGATGAATATAGGGTTACAAGAGTTGATCTAGCTCGAGATCGTAATGGCTAAACCCTAGAAGTCTAGCCTATGATATTGAGATTTTGCTACCCTCTACGGACTAAATCCTCCGGTTTATATATCCACCGGAGGAGACCTAGGGTTACAAAATTTCTTGGGAAGAAAGGAATCATTACATCTGGACATCTATTCTGCCTTTCTACATATACAGGAGTCCTAACCGGACATGGGACGTCAGTTTATCTTCATCTTCATGGCCCATCTATTCGGCCCAGCTTCGGTAGACCGGATCCTCATGGACCCCCAAACCCAGGACTCCCTTAGTAGCCCCCGAACTGGCCTTCAATGACGAGATTGTATCCGACTTCATGTCTTCGGTCTTGCAAGGCAGGTTCTTCTTCGGAATAGATGATAGTTCGGCTCCATATTTAATATTATATCCTGTTGATTCCTTGCCGCCGTCGCCTCGGATTCCACATGTCACATGAATGCGAACCATCTGGGTATTTTTACAATTAACCCCTTGACTGTGTAAGGATGGCGCCTATTTAAGGAGACTAAGGCTGTGTTTGGTTCGGCTTCAGCTTCCAACTTCTGGGTCCAAAAGCCATAAGCTGAACCAAAGGGGTAAATTTACAAAGCAGCTTTTGAGAATCTGCAGCTTCTTTGTAGTGTAAATTTTGAAGCTCAAATATCCCAACTTTTCAGCTTCTCAGCTTCTCAGCTTCTAAACCAACCATTTTTGCATGTCCCCTAAAACCGAGTAGTATTTACCCATCAATGCCACCATTGTTTCACAGCCGTTTCAGCCAAACATCCGTTTCAACCAAACAGCTTTCAGCTTTTTCACAACAGCTTTTCAGAGCAGTTTTTTCACAGCAGCTTTTCCACAGCAACTTTTTCAGAGTCTGCAGCTCAACCAAACACAGCCTAAATCTCAGATGCCATTCCATTCCGTGCGGAAAATCCTTAGAGCTTTCCACGGAAAATCTTCAAACATGGCCGACATTCCCAGCCCTTCCTCACACCCTCATGGCCCAAAAGCAGGCGATTGGAAAAGTTGCTCAGTATCCCACGCGCATCTGAGTAAACTTCAGGCGCAGGGGTATGTAACATCTCAATTTTCAATTTGGATGTTAACATAGATCATTCATATGCATTCATCATTTGAGCATTTTGCATTTGAGTTCATTTGAAAATTGATCCAAAAAACTTTAAGCAACACAAGGACCCAAGTGAGAGAGTTGGAAGTTTTCCCGAAGAGGACCCACTATTTTAATATTTTATCAGTGGAGTTGGATCAAATATTATTTTTTTGCCAATATTTACTTTCAATATTTTAAATGAGAGAATATAATATGACTTCTTCAAAAACAAAATAAAAATATTGGAATTTGAATTTTGAGTAAAAATAATTTTTATTGGATTTTTATTTGCAATTTATTATTTTAAAATTTCATTAAAAAGTTATTTCATTTTAGGCATTTGTATTTCAGAAAAATGTCCACTTTGTCCCAAATATTACGTGGGAACGATGAAAATTGATTTTGTAATTTTTAGGAATTTTTTGTATTTTTTTCGTTCGGCGGATTTATATATAAAAAAGTTACTCTGCCGGCCCAGCCGATGCCAAGCCACGGCCGAGCTCGCCACCGCCTCCATCTCCGCCGTGCCGCCGCCGGACTTGGAGGAGTCCGAGCCACCGTCGCCCTAGCTTGGCCCCTCGCCCAAGCCACCACGCCCCCCGAGGCTATTTATAGCTGAGCCCCGGGCCCCGAGCCGCCACACCACCGCTAGCCCGAGCGCCCGCTCGCCTCGCGTCGTCGCCCGCCGCCGCCGCCCGCACGCGCCAGCCGCCCCGCCTCCCGTAGCCACCCGCCGCCCCTCCTACCACAGTCGCCGCCCGCCCCGCGCAGTCGCCTCGCCGCCGCGCCCGTCGCCCGCCGCCCGACCCTACCCTCTGGCCGATCCGGTCCGCGACGTAAAATCCACCTTTTTTTGTTTCTTTTTTTTTAAAACCCTAGATCGATTTTGTTAGAAAACCTAGATTTGTTTTTAGGGTTTATTTTAAACAGCGAACGTCCGCTGTTTAGTTTCAGAAAATGAACGCTCGCTATTTAGATTTCTCGTTTTCTGTTTTTTTTGTCAAGGACCTATCCGTGATTTAAGTTTTTACAAATCAGCCCCTAATTTTCAGACGATCGTTACTTTTTACTCGTTAGTCGGAATTAGATGAAACCAACGTCAATTTCTTCGTTTCGATCTTATCTTTCCAGTAGCGTGAAGCAATTTTGATTTTGAAAGTTTTACAATTTGAATTCAAATAGATTTGTGCTTGAATTTCTTTTGATCGTAACTTGAGTTTCGTAACTCCGTTTGAGTTGATTCTTTTTGCAAATCAAAGCTCTTGACTTCAACGTTCTGATAAGGCCAAATTCACTTAATTTTGGTACTGTTAGACATTGTTTTCCGTTGCAAGAGCTATTTGTTTGTTTTCGAGATCTTTCGAGTTCGTTCTTCGATTTTGTTGCATGATTTTTTTTGACTATAAACAGTAGGGTAAAACCCCACTGCAATTTTTATAAATTAAAAGAGCAAAGTAACAAGTACTCTTAAAGGCTTGAGATAAGCCTTTAGAAGAAGATACTAAACTAAGAAAAAGAAAAGAAAAGAAAAACAAAAGAATTCCCGGAGTGCGAAGCATGCTACTACGAGTCATTAGGTTTCAACGATCGTCATCAAGGCAAGTTCATACTTTGATCATACTTTCCAATACCCAGTTTTTATTGCATTAGTTCTATCCTCAAAGATTGCATGAGTAGGACTTGATCACATGTGGTATTGCTTAGTAGTTCATGAGGTAGGAACCCAATGACTTGATATCAACCCAAGGGAATATACGCTTTGTTACTTATTGCTTAGCCATGCTTGTAGACGTGGATTGGTATGTGAGATTTCATGTAAGTTGTGAGTGTATTAACAACTAAGGGAATGTTTAAGGTGGTAACTTTAATACACCACTGGGTGGATTGGTTGCAGGGCACCTGAAGAATCCAGTGTTGTCCTAGGAAATCCCAGAGGATCCATGTGATTATCCTATGGAATGCCACCCAGACTTAAAGGGATCATATATCATTCATGCCTAGAAACTTCCGTGTGTAGCCACATGCCATTATGGGCTCTGGCATAGTTGAGTATGTTACGTGAGCTCTTTCAGTGGTGGACTAGCAGACGTAGGGGAAGTAGGTGTAACTGTTCATCCGGGGTAAAGAGTTAATGCTTCTGAAAGACTATGTATTGGTCATCCGTTTCTCAAACACCATGTAGTGCGAGAAATAAAACGGAGGAGTTCGAGTCTTGTGGGGAAAAGTGCACAAACCTCTGCAGAGTGTACAAACTATTCATGAGTAGCCGTGTCCCCGGTTATGGACATCTTGTGTATCCTGGTATTTGAATTATGGACTGATCTCAACACTCTATTTAATTAACTTGTTGGGTTATTAATGACTTTGGTAATTTGGGATTGAGATGGAGGAACTATTTCTCAATATTGCTTAACTAAACTGAGTAGTAAATAAAATTTATTCCTTTGTTGTAGGGAAAAAACTAGCTTTATGCAAAATAAACCTTACAACCTCCACAAGCCAAATGTGCATATAGTTGTAGACATTTTGTTCTTCATTTCTTGCTACAGTGTGTTCTTGCCAGCATATTCAATGTGCTGACCTACACGGCTGCAATATCTCATGTTGCAGAGTTTACCGACGAAGAATAAGGTGCGATTAGGTCGTTGTCATGCACTCAATGTTTGTCATGGAGTTGGATGGACACAACTTATCTTCGATGCTTCCGCAAGTTTTCGTATTAGTATATGGCCTTCAGCCATCTTAATGTAATAAGACTCATTATGAGGATTTTCGATGTAATAAAGTGTGATTAAACTCTTCTATAAATTCTCGAAGTACTGTGTATGTCAGCATACCGATCCAGGGATGACACTGAGCACAGAGACTCCGGTCCATTCGGATCGAGGTCGCTACAGAGATGGTATCAGAGTACACATTGACTGTAGGACGCGACCACTAGGATAAGCCACATGATGTTCTTCTCTACTCATTCTACTTCTTCTCCACTCATTCTAATTCTTCTCTATTTCTATTTCTATAGATGTCAGACCCCAGGAGCAAGTTCACTCAGCCAGACGATGACACCCCTTTCGGAAGACACTTGATGGAAGTCACTAGATACCTACACATTGGAATACCAAGTATCACTGGAGATATCTATGCAACATTGCCAAAAGAGGAGTGCTGGAAGGTTGAAGTTAGTGTTCTTGGAAGGACTATTGCACCATTCACGGAACCACTTAAGCTTACTTTTGACGCACTGACATGGAGCTTGGGAAAGAGTATGGCAGCTCACATCACATTTGGACGCATATGTGAAGTCTACAACGAGGATCTTGAAGACACCATCTACCATATTTGTGGACGCCGAGACGAGCAATGGGAGATGATTCGCACCAGGAAGGATGGATCCATTGCAACATTCATCCAGGAGATGGACCAACACATTGGACGCTACGAGAACCAGATGTGCATGCTCATGCAGAAGACCAATATGGTGATAACACGGAACGTGGAGCTAGAAGAAGAACTCAAGACAGTACGTGATGGATATGAAGAGGAAATCACAGTACTATTGGAACATAATGAAGCACTGAAGAAGAAGGTTGTAACAAACACAATGAAGCCGGAACCAGAGATGGGTATTAATATGGAGAACTACATTCTGATAGACGACACCGACAGTGATGAGAGTGATTATGAAGACGAAGCTGGAGTAGATATCATGGAGTCTTCTAATGATAGTGATTAGATGACCACCTTGTAATCATTAGTATTCTCCCAAGTAGTTAGAAATCGTTTGCTAGCTTTGTATTAGGATTTTTTGTGTGACCTTGATTGAATTGAGTGATATGATTTAAAAAATTGCTTGTCTCATGTGCATATGGGTAATGATTCCCCTAGACCTCATTCTATTCTAATCTCTCCCCTCTAAACCCCTCAGATGCCTCCGAGACGTGAGCCCGGATTTGAGTTTCCCCTTGAGCTCACTCAGTTGATCCAGTAGCAGAACACCTTGATGCAACTACTAGTTTAGAACCAAGGCAACAACAACAACAACCCACCGATGACATCCTGACCTGGTTCTTAAGGTTGCAACCGTTATTGTTCTCTAGTAGCACCGAGCCGATTATTGCAGATGACTAGCTCCACAAGATGGGAAGAGAGCTAGCAACTGCAGGATGCACAGATGCAGAGAAAGTGCGCTTTGCCGCACATCAGCTTGAGGGACCAACAACTGCTTGGTGGGAGAACTACACCGCCACTTATCCACTTGCTGCATTTACTTGGGATCAGTTTCAGCAAGCCTTTCGCACTGCACATGTCTTCTAGAGCCATGAACCTGAAGAAGCGTGAGTTTTGCAACTTGCGCCAAGGAAACCGTACTGTGGGGCAGTACGTGGATGACTTCAGGCAGTTAGCTTGCTACGCGCCAGATGACATAGGCACTGACACCGTGAAGCAGGAGAAGTTTCTGGAGGGACTCAACGATGAGTTGAGCATGCAACTGATGGTAGCCACCTACAACAACTACCAGGAGTTGGTAGACAAGGCTATCATGATTGAAGGAAAGCAACAGTAGATTGAGACCCGCAAGAGGAAGTATGGATCGGGGAAGTTTAACTCTAGAGCCCAGCAGAAGCCTCGTTATTCCCCATACCCAGGAGGACATAACCACCCCACCACCGGAGGCCATTCTCACATTGGAGGAAGTTCACACAACCATAGTGGCCCCAAGAATGGCAATGGGAATGGAGGAAACAACAATCAGAACCGTTCCACTCCATCCACGCCCGCAAAGAGAGATTTGAGCCACATTACTTGTTTCAAGTGCGGGAAGACTGGACATTATGCCACAGAGTGTCCTGAAGGAAAGAATGGAAATGGCAACAAAAGTTTAGGGAAGAATCCCAACCCTTTCACCAGAGGACTGGTGAACCACGTCAATGTGGAGGAGATTGACGAGCAGCCCGACGTAGTGGTTGGTAAGTTATTGGTTAATGCATTTACCGCCCTTGTTCTTTTTGACACTGGTGCATCTCATTCATACATATCAAGGGGTTTTGTGGAAAAGTATCATTTGCCCACCGTATCCCTTAGAACGCCTATGTTAGTAAATTCCCCTCGAGTAGAGTACATGGCTAGCCGAGGATGTTATCAAGTGCCATTGACCATTGGAAGACATGTATTTCCCACAGATCTCATCCTTTTGGAATCCCAGGGTTTGGATGTGATCATAGGTATGGATTAGCTATCCAAGTTTGGAGGAAACATCGATTGCACCAGTAGATCAATTCTTCTCACCACCCCGGAATGAAAGAGGATCAAGTATGTGTCGAGGCACATGCCCCGGAAGATGCACGTGAATGCACTCTCGGGAGTTGTTCAGGAGGAAGTACCAGTTGTGAAGGATTACCTCGATGTATTTCCGGAGGAGTTACCAGGCATGCCACCGGATAGAGACATCGAGTTCTTAATTGAGTTGCTACCAGGCACCGGACCAATATCCAAGAGACCGTACCAGATGCCCGTGAATGATCTAGAAGGGATCAAGAAGAAGATCAAGGAGTTAATGGAGAAAGGTTATATCGGACCAAGTTCATCACCTTGGGGAGCCCCAGTACTTTTAGTCGAGAAGAAGGATAGTTCCCTAAGAATGGTTGTGGATTATCGTGCGCTGAATGAAGTGACGATCAAGAACAAATACCCTCTGCCCATGATAAATGACCTGTTTGATCAGTTGCAAGGAGCCAAGGTATTCTCTAAGATCGATCTACAATCTGGTTATCACCAGTTGAAGATCCGAGAGTAGGATATAACTAAGACATCTTTTACCACAAGGTACGGGCTTTACGAGTACACAATTATGTCATTTGGATTGACTAATGCCCCTGCCTATTTCGTGAGTATGATGAACAAGGTATTCATGGAGTTCTTGGATAAGTTTGTGGTAGTGTTCATTGATGACATATTGGTTTACTCCAAGAACAAAGAGGAGCACAAGGAGCATTTGCGTTTAGTTCTCGAGAAGCTCAGGGAACATCAGTTATATGCCAAGTTCAACAAATGTGAGTTTTGGTTGAAGGAATTAGGATTTCTCGGACATGTTATATGAGGTGACGGTATTGCAGTGGACCCTTCCAAAGTAGAGGCCATTACGGAATGGAAGGCACCCACCTCAGTGGAAGAGATTCACAGTTTTCTTGGACTCGCAGGATATTATCGGACGTTCATTGAGAATTTCTCCAAAGTTACGAAGCCCATGACAGAGTTGTTGAAGAAGGAAAGTAAGTACAATTGAACAGAAGCATGTGAGGCCAGTTTTCAGGAGTGCAAGAAGCGTTTGGTTATAGCCCCAGTGCTAATTCTCCCGAATATTCGCAAGGATTTTCAAGTGTATTGTGATGCTTCACGTCAAGGAATTGGAGGTGTACTCATGCAGACGGAAGATTTGTTTCATATGCCTCACGTCAACTTCGACCCCATGAGTTGAATTATGCCACGCATGATTTGGAGTTAGCAGCCGTAGTGCACGCACTCAAGACCTGGAGGCACTTTCTTATTGGAAGCCGTTGTGATGTATACACAGATCACAAGAGTTTAAAATACATCTTCACACAGAAGGAGTTGAATCTTAGGCAAAGGAGATGGTTGGAGCTGATAAGGGATTACGACATGAGACTAAATTATCATCCAGCAAAAGCCAATGTCTTGACGTATGTGTTAACTCGCAAGAGTTATGTTAACACGATCATAACCGGAGGTTTACCACATGAGTTGGCAAGTTACCTCAGAGATTTACAGCTCGAGATAGTCCCTAGAGGCTATGTTGCTACATTTGAAATTCAGTCCACTTTGTTGGGTAAGATTCGAGAAACCCAGAAGACGGATGAAGGCATATCAGAAATAAAGGGCAGAATGACCAAAGGGAAGGCAGAAGGATTTCGTGAGGATGAATACGGAACACTATGGGTTGAAGAGAGAATTTATGTGCCCAATGACCTGAATATCAGGAAGTTGATTCCTCAAGAGGCTCATGATTCGCCTTACTCAATACATCCAGGTAACACCAAGATGTACTTGGATTTGAAGCAGAATTTCCGGTGGACCTGAATGAAGAAAGACATTGCCGAGTATGTAGCGGTATGTGACGTCTGTCGGAGAGTAAAGGTAGAACATCAGAAACCAGCAGGGTTATCGCAGCCGTTACCCATACCAGAATGGAAGTGGGATAAACTTGGAATGGATTTTATCATAGGACAACCCAAGACACGTTTAGGGTATGATTCCATATGGGTGACAGTTGATCGCTTGACGAAGGTAGCTCATTTCATCCCTGTGAAGACCACTTACACGAGTGCTAAGTTGGCCAAGATATACATGACCAGGATCGTATGTCTGCATGGAGTTCCAAGGACCATTGTATCAGATAGAGGAACATAGTTTACTTCAAAGTTTTGGAAGCACTTGCAGAAGACTTTGGGTACCAGGCTAGAGTTCAGTACAACCTTTCATCTACAGATAGATGGACAAACAGAGAGAGTCAACCAGATTCTGGAGGACATGTTGAGAGCTTGTGTGCTAGATTACGTATCTAGTTGGGACGATAATTTGCCCTATGCAGATTTTTCTTACAACAACAGTTATCAGACCACTCTGCAAATGGCCCCTTTCGAGGCTTTGTACGGAAGGCGGTGCAGAACGTCGTTGATGTGGGATGAAGTTGGAGACCGTCAGTTATTTGGGCCTGACTTAATCAGAGAGTCAGAGGAGAAGGTCAAGTTGATCCGTGACAGACTAAAGATAGCTCAGTCCCGACAGACGAGTTATGCAGATACGAAACGCAAGGAGGTGACCTACGAAGTTGGAGATAGAGCATATCTTCGTGTGTCTCCGCTTCGAGGAGTTAAACGTTTCGGAGTTAAGGGTAAACTGGCACCACGGTTCGTAGGACCGTACAAAGTTTTGTAGCGCAGAGGAGAAGTAGCTTATCAGCTAGAGTTGCCCGAAACCTTGTCCGGAGTTCACGACGTATTTCATGTATCTCAATTGAAGAAATGTCACGCAGAGATGGCCGAGATTCCGCTACGAGATACAATACCACTGGAAGCAATTCAACTAGAGAGTGATATGACTTATGGGGAGGAGCCTGTTAAGATTCTCGAGTTTGCCGGCAGAGTTACCCGCAGCAAGGTCATCAAGTTTTGCAAAGTTCAGTGGAGTCACCATACAGAGGATGAAGCCACCTGGGAACAAGAGGATGATCTACGCATGGACCACCCACACCTATTTTCTAGCCAACCCGAATCTCGAGGGCGAGATTCATCTTAAGGGGGGTAGGTTTGTAACATCCCAATTTTCAATTTGGATGTTAACATATATCATTCATA
The DNA here is from genome assembly GCA_902687465.1 of Secale cereale. Lineage (NCBI taxonomy): Eukaryota > Viridiplantae > Streptophyta > Magnoliopsida > Poales > Poaceae > Secale > Secale cereale. The sequence continues at coordinate 385,679,533 of LR738715.1, read as the reverse complement.
TGCATTCATCATTTGAGCATTTTGCATTTGAGTTTATTTGAAAATTGATCAAAAAACTTTAAGCAAGTCAAGGACCCAAGTGAGAGAGTTGGACGTTTTCCCGAAGAGGACCCACTATTTTATTATTTTATCAGTGCGATTGGATCAAATTTTATTTTTTGCCCATATTTATTTTCAATATTTTAAACGAGAGAAGATAATATGACTTCTTCAAAAACAGAATAAAAATACTAGAATTTGAATTTTGAGTAAAAATAATTTTTATTTGGAATTTATTATTTTAAAATTTCATTAAAAAATTATTTTATTTTTAGGCATTATTATTTCAGAAAAATGTCCACTCTGTCCCAAATATTAGGTGGGAACAAGGAAAATTGATTCTGCAATTTTTAGGATTTCTTTTATTTTTTTGTATTTTTCTCGTTCGGCCGAGCCGAAGCCACGCCACGACCCAGCTCGTCACCGCCTCCATCTCTGCCATGCCGCCGCCCCGGCTGGGCCCCTCGCCCAAGCCACCGCGCCCCCGAGGCTATTTTTAGCCGAGCCCCGAGCCGCCACACCGCCGCCAGCCCGAGCGCCCGCCGACGCTGCTCGCCTCGCGCCGCCGCCCGCTCGCGCCGCCGCCCGCACGCGCCAGCCGCCCCGCCTCCCGAATCCACCCGCCACCCCGCCTCCCGCAGCCGCCGCCCGCTCGC
>LR738715.1:385666281-385677265 GCA_902687465.1 Secale cereale | reverse complement strand
GCCCGCACGCGCCAGCCGCCCCGCCTCCCGAATCCACCCGCCACCCCGCCTCCCGCAGCCGCCGCCCGCCCCGCACCACTGCCTCGCCGCCGCCGCGCACGTCGCCTGCAGCCCAACCCGACCCGCTGGCCGATCCGGTCTGCGAGGTAAAAGCCGTCGTTTTGTTTTCTTTTGTTTTGTTTTTTCTAAAACTCTAGATCGTTTTTTTTAGAAAACCTAGATTAGGTTTTGAGGGTTTATTTTAAACAGCGAACGTCCGCTGTTTAGTTTCAGAAAACGAACGTTCGCTATTTAGATTTTTCTTTTTCTGTTTTTTTGTCAAGGACCTATCCGTGATTTAAGTTTTTACAAATCAGCCCCTATTTTTTAAACGATCGTTACTTTTTACTCGTTAGTCAGAATTAGATGAAATCAACGCCAATTTCTTCGTTTCGATCTTATGTTTCTAGTAGCATGAATAAAATTTGATTTTGAAAGTTTTAAAATTCAAATTCAAACATATTTTTGTTTGAACTTCATTTGATTGTAACTTGAGTTTCGTAACTCCGTTTGAGTTGATTCTTTTTGCAAATCAAAGCTCTTGACCTAAACTTTCTGATAAGGCCAAATTCACTTAATTTTGGTACTGTTAGAAATTGTTTTGCGTTGCAAGAGCTATTTGTTTGTTTTCAAGATCTTTCGAGTTCGTTCTTCGATTCTGTAGCATGATTGCTTATGTATGCTATTATTTGATTGCCATGGAATTCCCGGAGTGCGAAGCATGCTACTCCGAGTCATTAGGTTTCAACGATCGTCAGCAAGGCAAGTTCATACTTTGATCATACTTTCTAATACCCAGTTTTTATTGCATTAGTTCTATCGTAAAAGATTGCATGAGTAGGACTTGATCAAATGTGGTATTGCTTAGTAGTTCATGAGGTAGGAACCCAATGACTTGAGATCAACCCGAGGGAATATATGCTTTGTTACTTATTGCTTAGCCATGCTTGTAGACATGGATTGGTATGTGAGATTTCATGAAAGTTGTGAGTGTATTAGCAACTAAGGGAATGTTTAAGGTGGTAACTTTAATACACCACTGGGTGGATTGGTTGCAGGGCACCTGGAGAATCCAGTGTTGTCCCAGGAAATCCTGGAGGGCCCGTGTGATTATCCTATGGAATGCCACCCAGGCTCAAAGGGATCATATATCATTCAAGCCTAGAAACTTCCGTGTGCAGCCACATGCCATTATGGGCTCTAGCATAGTTGAGTATGTTGTGTGAGGTCTTTCAGTGGTGGACTAGAAGATGTAGGGGAAAGTAGGTGTAACTGTTCATCCGGGTTAAAGAGTAAATGCTTCTGAAAGACTGTGTCTCGGTCATCTATTTCTCAAACACCAGGCAGTGCGAGAAATCAAACGGAGGAGACCGAGTCTTGTGTGGAAAAGTGCACAAACCTCTGTAGAGTGTACAAACTATTCATGAGTAGCCGTGTCCCCGGTTATGGACATCTTGAGTATCATGGTATTTGAATTATGGACTGATCTCAACACTCTATTTAATTAACTTGTTGGGTTATTAATGACTTTGGTAATTTGGGATTGAGATGGAGGAACCATTTGTCAATATTTCTTAACTAAATTGAGTAGTAAATAAAATTTATTCCTTTGTTGTAGGGAAAAAAACTAGCTTTATGCAAAATAAACCTTACAGCCTCCACCAGCCAAATATGCATATAGTTGTAGACATTTTGTTCTTCATTTCTTGCTACAGTGTGTTCTTGCCAGCATATTCAATGTGCTGACCTACACGACTGCAACGTCTCACGTTGCCGAGTTTACTGACGAAGAATAAGGTGCGATTAGGTCGTTGTCATGCACTCAATGTTTGCCGTGGAGTTGGATGGACTCAACTTATCTTTGATGCTTCCGCAAGATTTCGTATTAGTATATGGCCTTCGGCCATCTTAATGTAATAAGACTCATTATGAGGATTTTCCATGTAATAAAGTGTGAATTAACTCTGCTATAAATCCTCGAAGTACTGTATGTGTCAGCATACCGCTCGAGGGATGACATTGAGCACAGAGACTCCGGTCCATTCGGATCGATGTCGCTACAGGGTATCTCCCTCTCGCGGAACTAGTCCACGTCCGGGCTGGATTAACTTCTATTGTCGGCGAAGCCCTGTCAGAAATTTTCCCCAATCCTACCAAGGAGGAGCGGGTGTGCTTTGTCTTCTTCCTCTTGAGATGCGTAGGATTTCCAATCCAACCTTTCCTCAGGGGGTTCCTGGACTTTTACTGCACGATCTTATGCCAGGCTCTATCTTGCACATCGCAGGCTTCGAGGCTCTTTGTGAGCTGTTTCTGGGCTGTGAGGCTCATTTTGAGCTATGGCTAATATTCTTATGCATCGTCCCTGGCTCCCAAAAGGGATCTGTATTCGAGGTGGGCGGTGCCGAAGTGTTGCGCATAGCTAGGATAGGCTACCTGTCCGGCACTCCGAAGAAGGCATCCAAAGAGTGGCCCTCGGAATGGTTTTATATTGAAAACGTCGTTCTTCCAGAACTAATCCGGCGAGGCCTTCCCGAATACTGCAGTGCTCCTTTAAAGAAGCGTTTCAACTGGTGTCCCTGAAGCCTCAAGGAAGAAGACAGTGCGGAGATCAAAAGGCTAGTAAGCAAGATTAGATTATTTGCCCACTCCGAGCTGACAATAATTGAGGTAATGGTGATCTCGATAACGCGGTGCGTGCAGACGCTTCCAGCCAGAGGGTTTCCTATGTGGCATTATAATGGGCAAGACAATGCCTTGCGTTGTCTATGCAAGGGTCCGGACAACCCTGCCGCCCTGGCCGCCATCCTAGCCGACCTCTACAAAGGGGAGAAGGAGTCTCCGTTGAAGTGTTGGGAAGGTTTCTATATGTACAACCCCATCGACTTGGTAAGCCTTTCTCTCATCACTAGTTTTGCTCAATTTCTCTTGAGACATACTAACTGAACTGAATTTGGTTATCTCCCATAGGAGTGGAGGAAGGTGGTCGAGGGGATTCATAACCCCATTCCACAGCCAGAGGACCATATTCGAGACATGGATCCCGGATTTGAAGAATATCCGGACATAGGCATAGAGCTTAGGGATGGAGTTTTCTATCAGGCTAGCCATGATGGTACTGAAGTGGCTATCATAGCCGATTACCCTGGCCTTCTTCCTTCCTCCCGCGTAAGTACCCAGGAGACATCTCTTAAAAGAGAGTTTTCCCAGCGCACCTCACCCATCGCACTGTCTCGTGCTCAAAAGGGGCGGCGCTCGTCCCGCCGTACTGCATCAAGGACGACCTCTAGGAAGGTGACGCCCGTGCAGGGCGAGTCTTCAAAATGGAAGGAAATCAGAGACATCACCGAACCTCCTCCTTTACCGAAGAGGTATAATTTTTTAACATATGCTCGGAAGCAAGGCCGGATTGTAATATTTTCCGCTTTCTTATTTTAGGACGAGCATACGCCGGACTGTGTCCGGGGATCCTGCTGGTCATGCTCCAACCAATCCGGCACCAGACCCATCCACAAGGACTAGGGTTGATACGGGTGTAACGCCGGATTGTCCTCTCCAAGAGGATTCAAATGAGGTATCTGTTACCAATTCCGAAGTGGAAAGCGCGATGAATCATCGGTGGCAAAAAGTAGCAATGCATGATCCAGCTTTTATTGAGGAGGCGTTCAACTTCTTGAGTTCCGTGGATGCGTATATCCGAGCCGCTCGAGACGGACTTGCTGGAGCTGCTCACCAGCTTTCCAAGGATATGCGGGTGAGTGAGTGTAGATTCAATATTCATATGCCAGTAGCCCCCGAGACTTAAAGCAGTTGGCCTAACTGATTTAAGGATCGATGTGTCCTTAGGTACTCAAGGAAAAGAATAACATATTATCCAAGGAGCCGGAAGAATGCCGGACCAAGCTAACTGCTGTCACCACCGAATTGGAAGATTCGAAGAAGTCCAAGAAGGGCTCTGATGGTAAGAACAATAGTGTCCGAAAAGTATGGTCCTGATTTTTAATTATACATTGTTTTAACTGCAACAACAGGGTCAACAGACCGACCGGGGAAGAAGCTAAGGGCTGCTCAGGAAGATAAAGAACGAGCCGAAGGGCAAATAGTCGCTGGTCAACTTGTACTAACACGGACCATACGGAAGAAAAACAAACTTCAGGATACAAATATCAAGCAAGCCGAAGAGCTAAAGGACATACGGGCCCAACTCTCGGATGCCTTGAAAGAGAACAGGAAGCTAAAGGGCAGCATATTCAGTATGACCTTGAACCTAGATTTCATTATAGTCCCTTGATTTAAAGTTTTTTTAAACCTGTTCCTGTAGGCTTGTTAACTGGGCGGCCCGTGGGAGAGGTGTCCGGATTTCAAGGCGACCTGCTGCAAGAGCTCTCCAAGGTATACAAGCGAGCTTGGAAAGCCATGAAGAATATGGCCAGGGCCTTATGGCCAGCCAATTCTCCTCCAGAAATTATGGAGGAACTGGCGAATTTATTCAAAGGGGATCGACGCCGCTTTTAACTATGAAAAGCATCAGCATGTCGAGAAGGTGCTCGAGATGCCTGTGCTATGGTGAAGACACGCTACACCGGACTTGATACGAATCATATGCCCCGGGTTGGACCTCGAGGACCTGACGGACTAGAAATCCCCGTGAGCTTGGTGTATGACCAAGTAAAGAGAGCCGCCAAATTTTCACAACAAGACTGTAATTTAGACAGTCTTATAGATGGTATAGATGAAGAGTAGGCGTTTGATTCCATGTAACAATATTTTATCACCCAACTTATCTCCTGCCGAATTTATTTGAAAGATTGTCATGGCAGACCTTCCGCTTTGACCTCCGAAACCCAAGGGCTGGAGTGTTTCCGAATACTATACCTGTGGTAAACACGTGGTATGTTTGGGAACCAGGCAATCCAGTCATCTTTGCTTAAACAGACAAACTTTGTTCGGGGAGTTATGTTATATTACTATTTAATGTAAGAAACATCTTCCAGAGAGAATAGTTCCGTTAAGGGTTCCTTTCCCTAGGTCAGCATGCATATATACGTGTGCCAAGGCTTTGATCCTTAAAAATAGGATTATAGGGAGCCTATCCTATGAGTTTGAAAGAGTATGCGCCAAAAAGCGATTCGTTGTTTGTCCGCCGACCAGTAATTCCCTTAAGAATGCTAGCTTTCGGCTTCACCTGTCTGAGGTACAAGTCCGGATTACCCGGTTGTAACAATCGTAGAGGTCCTCCCTTGACACCCTAGTCGAACAATAGGGAACCTAGGGTATTAACACAGGAGCCACACAACCCAGCTTGGCAAAAACTCAAGTTAGAAAGGTGCATATAATGGCAAGGAGACTGTATGAAAGAGACGACATGAGTATTGTGAGCAATATGCTTTTTAATAATGGACTTCGTTATAGAAGCCCCCAGGTATTTTGAGATAATTTTGAGGTATATACATTTGAGGATGCTTTAGCCTGTAACAGTTCGGTTAAGCCGAACAGTTTTCGGTAAGGAAAAAAATTAAGAAAGGAAGAGGAGAACTAAAATAAAACAAGGGATAAGGCCTAGGCTAAAAAAGAGAATAAAAGGTGCTACCGAACTATCCGTAGAATCATCGAAGCCCGGCAGCGTTCCATGGGTTCGGCTCAAGGCGATTGTTTGATGCATTTCGAAGGTGATATGCCCCACCGGTGAGTACTTCGTCAATAATGAAGGGGCCCTCCCATCTTGGTTTGAGCTTGTGTTTTTTCTTCTCCGGGAGGCGTAAAACAGGTTCGCCAACATTGTATGTTTTGGCCCGCACTTCTCTACTCTAGTATCGCCTGGCCTATTGTTCATAGAATGCGGAATGGGCTTGTGCAATATCGCGCTCCTCTTCAAGGCCGTCTAGGTCATCCTGCCGATCGAGCTCGGCCTCTCGCTCTTCATACATGCGCACTCGAGGTGAGTCATGAATAGTATCACAGGGCAAAACAACCTTTGCACCGTACACCATGAAAAAAGGCATGTATCCGGTTGTCCGGTTAGGTGTGGTCCGCAGCCCCCAGAGTACGGAGTCAAGCTCCTCAACCCAGTGTTTATCTGACTCCTGCTGGGAGATCACTAGTCAGGGTTTAATGCCGGTCATTATCAAGCCATTGGCTCTTTCGACTTGACCACTTGTTTGAGGATGGTACACAGAGCCATAACCAAGTTTAATGCCTAAATTAGCGCACCAATTTTTCACCTCATCAGCTGTAAAGTTGGAGCCATTATCTGTGATAATACTGTGCGGGACACCATAACGGTGTACTACACTCGATATAAAATCTATCACTGGCCCTGCCTCAACTGTTCTGACTGGCTTGTCTTCTATTCATTTAGTGAATTTGTCCACCGTAACCAGTAAATATTTCTTTTTATGGCTTCCCCCTTTAAAAGGTCCGACCATATCCAGCCCCTAGACCGCAAAGGGCCAAGTAATGGGTTTGGTTCTCAGAGCGGTGGGAGGCATATGACTTTGATTTGCGAAAAGCTAGCACCCAACACAATGTTGGACTAGGGTCTGAGCATCTGCTCGCGCAGTTGGCCAGAAGAAACCAGTTTGGAAAGCCTTGCTTACAAGAGCCCGAGCTCCGACATGATGGCCGCACATGCCAACGTGTATTTCGGCTAGGAGTTGCCATCCCTCCTCTTTGGAGATGCACCGTTGGAGAATACCAGTAGTGCTTTTCTTGTATAGTTCACCTTCGTGAACCTTATAGGCTTTAGATCGCCGAATTATGCGGCGGGCCTCATTTTGGTCATCTGGGAGCTCTTGCCTATTAAGGTAGGCTAGGAAAGGCTCGGTCCAGGGGGCTATGACATCCATGATCTCGTGAGCCGAGGATGTTATTTCCATGTCCGAGTCCCTGATGACATCTCTATTGAGTTCGGTTGGGGGCGTGTTCGGGTCCGGATTAGCGTCTTTGCTCTCGCCCTGCCATGTCACTGATGGCTTGAGCAACCTTTCTACAAAGGTGTTAGGCAGGACTGGGTCGCGTTTAGCACCCATACGAGCAAGTATATCTGCTGCTTGGTTACTGTCCCGAGCTACATGGTGAATTTCCAGCCCCTCAAATCGAGCCGACATTTTTAATATGCATTTCGATAAGCTGCCATCTTTGAATCCTTCGCATCAAATTCCTCGTTTACTTGAGATATGGCGAGGTTTCAGTCTCCGCGCACGTCGATGCATTGTATGCCCATGGATACGGCCATGCATAGACCGTGCAGTAGTGCCTCATATTCGGCCGCGTTGTTTGAGTCTGTATACATGATCTGCAGTATGTAGCGGACTATATCCCCTGTTGGAGATATCAAGATGATGTCGTCCCCCAATCCGGCTAGCATTTTGGAGCCGTCGAAATACATGGTCCAGTGGGAGTATGCTCCGTACTCTTTAGGAAGTTCGGCTTTAGTCCATTCTGCGACGAAGTCGGCCAACACCTGGGACTTAATAGTCCGGTGTGGTTTGTATGTTATTTAGAACGGTAAGACCTCGATGGCCCATTTGGCTATGCGTCCTGTGGCGTGTTTATTGTTTATGATATCATTGAGTGGCACTTCGGATGCCATTGTGTTCGAGCACTCTTGAAAGTAGTGTTGGAGCTTCCGAGATGCCATGAACACCGCATAGGCAATTTTTTGGTAATGGGGGTATCGTGATTTACACGTAGGGAGAACCTCGGATACATAGTATACAAGTTTTTGAATGGGGAATTTATGTCCCTCTTCGTCTTGTTCGACGACGAGTACCGCACTCACTACCTGATGAGTGGCTGAGATACAAAGCAACATTGGCTCGCCAACACCTGGAGCGGCTAGGATTGGGTTGCCCGCTAATAGGGTTTTTATCTCCTCCAGTCCGGCCATGGACGCATTCGTCCATTCAAAGTTTTCTATGCGCCTTAGCAGTCTATAAAGTGGTAGTGATTTCTCTCCTAATCTAGAGATAAAGCGGCTCAAGGCCGCTACACAACCTGCTAGCTTTTGCACTTGTTTTAGATCGGTTGGCATAGTTCGCTGTGACAGGGCCCAGATTTTAGATGGGTTCGCTTCAATTCCTCTATGGGATATGATGAACCCTAACAACTTTCCGGCCGAAACACCGAAGACGCATTTTTCCGGATTGAGCCATATGTCATATGTTCGGAGGTTATCGAATGTAAGGCGGAGATCATCCACCAATGTTTCGACGTGTTTAGTCTTGATGACTACATCGTTCATGTATGCCTCCACTGTCTTGCCAATTTGCTTCTCTAAGCATGTTTGAATCATGCGTTGATACGTGGCACCAGCGTTTTTAGTCCGAATAGCATAGCGTTGAAACAAAAGGGGCCGTACGGAGTGATAAATGCCGTCGCGGCCTGGTCTGATTCCTTCATTTTTATCTGATGGTATCCGGAGTAGGCATCGAGGAAACACAACGAGTCATGTATCGCCGTTGCATCGATAATTTGATCAATGCGGGGCAGTGGAAAGGGATCCTTAGGGCAATCCTTGTTTAAGTCCGTGAAGTCGACACAAAGGCGCCAGGATTTGTCCTTCTTTGGTACCATGACTAAGTTGGCTAGCCAGTCCGGGTGTTTAATTTCCCGTATGAATCCGACTTCCAGTAACTTAGCCAGCTCTTCCCCCATCGCTTGTCTTTTGGGTTCAAAAAATCGTCGTAGTGACTTCTTGACTGGCTTGAACCCTTTGATGGTGTTAAGGCTGTGATCGGCCAGCCTACGTGGGATTCCCGACATGTCTGAAGGATGCCAAGCGAATATGTCCTAGTTTTTGCGAAGGAAGGCGCGCAAGGCGCTGTCTACCGTTGGGTCCAACTGTGCCCCAATGAATGCCGTCTTGTTGGGATACATTGGGTGCACTTGAAATTTGATAATTTCATCTGCTAGCTTGAAGGAGGTAGATTTTGATCTTTTGTCAAGGACTACGTCATCCTTGTCCATCGTAGATCGTAAGGTGGTTAATTCTTCGGCCGCGAGGGCTTCGGATAGTGCCTCAAGGGCTAAGGATGCGATTTTGTTCTCGGCACAGAGTGCTCTATCCGGATCACTTGCAAATGTGATTATTCCATTGGGCCTTGGCATTTTGAGCTTCATGTACCCGTAATGGGGTATAGCTTGAAAGCGTGAGAAAGCGTCCCGCCCTAGAAGGGCGTGGTATCCGCTGTTGAAGGGGAAAATGTGGAAGAGCAGTTCCTTTGACATATAGTTCTCGAGGGTACCGAATACTACGTCGAACTTAATGCTTCCCGAACACGGGCTTCCCGGCTGGGAATAATTCATCTAAAGGTTGTATTACTTTTTTCAATGCGGGATTTATCGACCTGCATTTTTGCAAGCGTGTCCTCATATATGAGGTTGAATCCGTTGCCCCCGTCCATGAGTACTTTAGTGAGGCGAAAGCCGTCTAGTATTGGGTTTAGTACAAGAGCGGCAGTGGCTCGGACCACCTGGACTCGTTGTTCGTCTTCGGCAGAAAAGGTGATTGCCGTGTCACTCCATGGGCTTGCGGTGCTGATTTGATGGACCTCAGCAAGTTCGTGATTTGCTCTCTTGCGCCGGTTGTTTGAGGAGAAGGTCTCGAAGACAGTAAAGATATTGAAGTCTTTCTCCCCTGGCGTTGCGGTGGCGAGAATTGCTTCACCGCTTTTTGCTACCTGCCGGAGTACCTAACATGCTCTAAGGCAGTGGGTTGGGCTAATGTCCGGGGCGACATGTATTTGGCAAGGTTTATCCAACAATTCGCCCAGAACGGACCTGTGTCCTGTAAAAGGTCTGTTTTTCTTGCCAATGTGTATGTTATCGGATGCCCTGCTCGGGTATATTTGTTTCGCTTTAGCGGCATATTGTCCGAATATGGACATTTCGAGAGGTGTATTCTGGGCTTTCCAAGTATTTTCCATAGCACAGTACTTTCGTACTAAGTGCGATAATTCTGCAAAGCTCCGTATTCGACTCTGGTTGAGGGCGTTGAAGACTCCCTCGTCCGTGCAATTTCGGTGAAATATGGGAACCATGTCGTCGTCGCAGCAGTCCTTAATCTTGTTTTTAACAAGTAGGAATCTGACCCAGAAGTGATGAACCATTGATAACCCACAAGTGTAGGGGATCGTTTGTAGCCTTTTTCGATAGGTAAGGGTGTAGAACCCAACGAGGAGCTAAAGGTAGAACAAATATTCCCTAAAGTTCTATCGTCCACCGATACAACTCTACGCACACTTAACATTTGCTTTACCTAAAGCAAGTATGAAACTAGGAGTACTTTGCAAGACAATAAAAATGGATAGCTTTTGTTAACAAGAAGGTCATTTGTCCCTAGGTAATCGATAACAAGTACCGATAATCATTCTTGCAATTTTATATGAGGGAGAGGCATGAGCTAACATACTTTCTCTACTTGGATCATATGCACTTATGATTGGACCCCTAGCAAGCATCCGCAACTACTAAAGATCATTAAGGTCGTGAAACCCAACCATGGCATTAAGTATCAAGTCCTCTTTACTCCCATACGTCATACTCCACTTACTAGGGTTTAAGTTTATGTCAGTCTCGCAGCCCACCATAAGCGAACAATGAACATATTGCAACATCCTACAACGGGGGCCGCTCAAGTTTGCACGAGAACGGAGGGCACCGTAGGACAACACCATAAATAAAATATACAATCATACCAACCAAGATCACGATTAACCCATAGGACAAAACAGATCTACTCAAACATCATAGGATAACCATAGATCATTGGGAAATAATATATGGAGTTGAGCACATCTTTAAGTAGAGATTACAGTGGGGGGAAAGTGGTGTTACACTGCTGCATTGAGGGGGAGAGAGTTGGTGTTGACGGTAGCAAGATTGTTGATGTAGATCGCCGTCTTGATCGTTGCCCTGGCGGCACTCCGGCGCCATCGCAAGCGGGGGG
>LR738715.1:385610405-385666177 GCA_902687465.1 Secale cereale | reverse complement strand
GGGGGGGGAGCCCCCTCCTCCTTATTCTTCCTTGTCCTCCTCTCTAGGCGGGAGGTGGGTTCCCCCTCTGGTCCATGGTCTCCATGGTGGCGGAGGGGCGGTGCTACCTCTTGAGCTTGCATTGTATTCTCTCGAAGAGGAAAGGGAGATGCATCACAGTAGCGTAAGTATTTCCCTCAGTTTTTGAGAACCAAGGTATCAATCCAGTAGGAGACTACGCGCGAGTCCCTCGCACCTGCACAAACAAATAAGAACTTCGCAACCAACACAATAAGGGGTTGTCAATCCCTTTACGGTCACTTACGAGAGTGAGATCTGATAGAGATGATAATTATATTTTTGGTATTTTTTGGTTTAATAAAACAGAAAATAAAAGCAAGAAAAGTAAAGTAGATGTAGATTGATATGGTGAGAATAGACCCGGGGGCCATAGTTTTCTCTAGTGGCTTCTCTCATGATAGCGGTATTCTACGGCGGGTAAAATTTTTACTGTCGAGCAATTGATAGAAAAGCGAATAATTATGAGACTATCTAGGCATGATCATTGTATATAGGCATCACGTCCGAGACAAGTAGACCGAAACAATTCTGCATCTACTACTATTACTCCACACATCGACCGCTATCCAGCATGCATCTAGTGTATTGAGTTCATACGAACAGAGTAACGCCTTAAGCAAGATGACATGATGTAGAGGAATAAACTCAAGCAATATGATGAAAACCCCATCTTTTTATCCTCGATGGCAACAATACAATACGTGCCTTGCTGCCCCTATTGTCACTGGGAAAGGATACCGCAAGATTGAACCCAAAGCCAAGCACTTCTCCCATTGCAAGAACTATAGATCTAGTAGGCCAAACCAAACCAATGATTCCAAGAGACTTGCAAGGATATTATGAGCACACATAAAAAGTTCAAAGAAGGACCAAATATCTTTCATAGATAACCTTGATCATAGACTCACAATATATCGGATCTCGACAAACACACCGCAAAAAGAGATTACATCGAATAGATCTCCTCGAAGACCGAGGAGGACTTTGTATTGAGATCCAGAGAGAGAATAAGCCATCTAGATACTAGCTATGGACCCGAAGGTCTGTGGTAAACTACTCACAACTCATGGTGAGGGCGATGATGATGATGATGAAGGCCTCCGTGATGGATCCCCCCTCCCGGAACAGGCTCCAAGATGGGATCTCCACGGGAACAGAAGCTACGACGGTGGAATTAGGGTTTTCTCTATGCGTATAGAGTTTCTGGGGTACGTAGGTATATATAGGAAGAAGGAGGGCATCGGGGGCCGTGTGGGCCAGCCTCGAGGCAGGGGGGCGCGCCCCCCAGCCTCGAGGGAAGGCCTTCCATCCCCTGACTTGGTCTAGAAGTTTCCCGAGCGTGATTTCCTCCAAAAATATCTCTCGCGAAGGTTTCATTCCGTTTGGACTCCATTTGATATTCCTTTTCTGCAAAACCCTGAAATAGGCAAAAAACAGCAATCTGGACTGGGCCTTTGGGTTAGTAGGTTAGTCCCAAAAATGATATAGAAGTGAATGATAAAGCCCATTAAACATCCAAGACTTCATAAATAAAAGCATGGAACAATCAAAAATTATAGATACGTTGGAGACGTATCAGGCGGGAGCCCCTCCGAGATTGGATCTCCCTCTCTGTTCTCTTATGTTTCGCGTTCCCCAGATGTGGCCCTTCACCGTTTCTTAAATTCTCAGAGACCCGTGACTCCGATTGCGCTGAATTTTAGACATGATTTTTATCCATACATTAGCTTTCTTGCGCCAGAAGAAGTGCCCCAACCGCCTTACGAGGTGAGCATAAGACATCAGGGCGCGCCTGGGCTTGGTGGCGCACCCTGGTGGGTTGTGGGCACTGTGGGCCCCCGTTTGCGTTGGTTCCACCTCCTACAAATCACATATATTCCAAAATAATTCCCCGCCAATTTTTATCGTGTTTGGACTTCGTTTGATATGGATTTTGTGCGATACAAAAAACATGCAAAAAAAAAACAGGAACTGGCACTTGGCACTGGTTCAGTAAGTTAGTCCAATAAATCATATAAATAATTGCCAAAAATATTTGAAAGTTGTATAATATTGGCATGAAACAATCAAAAATTATAGATATGTGGAGACGTATCAACATCCCCAAGCTTAATTCCCGCTCGTCCTTGAGTACGTAAATGTTATTTTTTTTGATGTGGAATGCTACCTAGCATAAACTTTATAATATATCTAGTAATTGCATTAATATTGAGACATGAGTGATTCAAAGCAATAGTCTATAATTTGACATAAAGACATCAATAGTCAGGCATCCCAACAAACAATCATGTCTTTCAGAATATCAAATGCTAAAGAACGTTATCCCTACAAATCATATAGTCTTTCCATGCTCTATGTTCCCATCTCAAAGTAAAAATCATGTACTACCCCGGTGTCAGCCAAGCAATTGGTTCATACTATTTAACACGCTTCAGCATTTTCAACTCTCACGCAATACATGAGCGCAAGCCATGGATATAACAATATAGGTGGAATAGAATGCGGTGGTAGTAGACAAAAGAAGGGAAGAAAGTCTCACATCAACTAGGCAAACTAATGGACTATGGAGATGTCCATCAATCGATATCAATGTGAGGAGTAGGGATTGCCATGTAACGGATGCACTAAGAGCTATAAGTGTATGAAAGCTCAATAGGAAACTAAGTGGGTGTGCATCTAATCCTATAATGAAAAATTCCCACTAGTTTATGATAGTGACAACATAGGGGACCCTCTATAAGAAAAACATGGTGCTACTTTGAAGCACAAGTGCGGTAAAGGATAGTGGCAATGCCCATTCTCTCTTTCTCTCATTTTTTTCTCTTTTTATTATTTTATTTTATTTTTGTTTTTGGTGGGCTTCTTTGGCCTCTTTTTTTATATTTGGGCTTCTTTGGCCTCTTTTATTATTTTTAAAGTCCGGAGTCTCATCCCAACTTGTGGGGGAATCATGGTATCCATCATCCTTTCCTCAGTGGGACATGCTCTAATAATGGATAATATGATCATCACACTTCTATTTACTTATAACTCAAAAGAAATAAAAATTACAACTCGATACCTATGACATAGTATGACTCTAAATGAATGCCTCTGGCAGTGTACGAGGATGTGCAATGATCTAGCATAGCAAAGATATCAAAAAACGGACAAGCCATGAAAATATCGTGCTAGCTATCTTACGATCATGCAAAGCAATATGAAAATGAATGCTCAAGTCAACTATATGATGGAACTGCATGGCAATATATCTTGGAATAGCTATGGAAATGCCATAATAGGTAGGTATGGTGGCTGTTTTGAGGAAGGTATAATAAAATTTATGCATCGGCGAAAGTTCCGCGGCACAAGAGAGGCTAGCAATTATGAAAGGGTGAGAGTGCGTATAATCCATGAACTCGCATTAGTCATAAAGAACTCATATACTTATTGCAAAAGTTTATTAGCCCTCGAAGCAAAGTAATACTACGCATGGTCCTAGGGTGGAGGTTGGTAGGAGTAAACCATCGCACGCCCCCGACCTTCACACAAAGATAGGACAATCAAGGATAATTGTGCTCCAACTTCCCGGCATAACGAGAGACTATACGTGCAGGCTTCGGGAATCACAAACCTTAACACCAATATCTTTCTAAACATGATCATCCACTAGTACCTTCCACATATTATCATCTCTATATCGCAAAACTATTGCAAGGAATCAAAGCTATCATGTTCAGTGATCCATAAGTTTTATGTAGGATTTTATGATTAACCATGCAATTGACCAATTCCATTTGACTCTCTAAATAGATATGAGTGAAGCATGAGAGTTTAATTATTTCTACAAAAGATCATGCTCTAACAAATATAAGTGAAGCATGAGAGCATTCTACGAACATCGGTTTTCTATGGAAAGAGAAATAGGCAATCTAAACTTCTAATGATATAAGTGAAGCACATGAAGCATTCTATAAAGCCATACTCAAAATATATAAGTGAAGTGCAATGAGCATTATGTAAATCAACCGTTGACTATATCATACCAACATGGTGCATTACTAAAATAAAAATAAAAGGCACACGATGCTCCAAGAATTTACGCATATCATGTGAACGAAACGAATTCGAAAACATACCGATACTTGTTGAAGAAAGATGGGATGCCTTCCGGGGCATCCCCAAGCTTAGACATTTGAGTCTCCTTGAATATTTACTTGGGGTGCCTTGGGCATCCCCAAGCTTGAGCTCTTGCCTCTCCTCCTTCTCCTCACATTGAGACCTTATCGATCTTCGAAAACTTCATCCACACAAAACTTAACCAAACTTTTAGCGGGGTTAGTGCATATGATCAATGAAATCCCATCATGTACTGCTCTAACATTATTTTATAATTATAAACTAACATTACCCACTGTATGCTATCATAATTCATTGGTCCCAAGTCAAAAGGAGGATTCAACAAGAATTCAAACATACGCAAATAATGAAGCTATAACATCAATCTGCGAAAACGGGACAGTCTGTAAAGATTTGAACATTCACCATACTTCTGTAACTCTAAAAATTCTGAAAAATTTAGGAAAAATAAACATTTTGTAAAGCAAGACTGTGCAAGAAGTTTCAGAACCTTTCGACATTCCAGTAAAAAAAATGTAAAATCGTGCACTATAGTCAAAGTTTCTGTTTTTGCACCGCACAAACCAACAAGCAATTTAATCATCCTAAAGGAAACTCTTGGCACATTATTTTTATAATACAATGGAATTGTACAAGGGGATACTTATTTTTGTTGAAAAGTTTCTGTAATTAAGATCCACAAAGTTTCCATGGGCATGAACAAAGTTCAAGGCATGCTCCCGCTTCCACGGTGCTCGTCTATCTCACTTTCACTTTTCTTTTTATGAAATTTTTAGGTCCCCCTCTATATTTTTTGTTTTTAAACTTTATAAAAGCACTCAACAGAAATAAATGACTCTTTTTTTAACTTTGGGTTGTTTCCCTGGCAGCGCTTTATTTAAAGCCATTAGGCTAGGCATAAAGTGCTCAAGTAATGAATCCACCCGGATCCCAAGGTATATTAAAGCATATTTTAATTAGCAATGATTTGGCATTTAGTAGTGAGCACAAAACAACATATATCAAGCAATGACGAAGTGTAACTCTCTTCCTATGCATCACATGTCATAAAAGAACAATTCATGCACATCAAGTAAAGGCCAATGCATAGTATAAATAGTTTCTTACAATTTTATCGTGTTGGAAACATAGAGAGGCGGAGATGTAGTTCCTCTCTCATAATAATTGCAAGTAGGAGCAGCAAGCACATGCATATTATATTCATCAAAAACATCATGTGCAACGGTAAAAGGCAACCCATCAATATAATCCTTAATAAGTGCAAACTTCTCCGATATAGTGTAGTCGGGAGAATTCAAAAAGATAATAGGACTATCATGCGTGGGTGCAATAGAAACAATTTCATTCTTAGCATAAGAACAATAGCAAGTTCATCTCCATATGCATAATTCATATTGGCATCATGGCCACAAACATAGCAAGCATCAAGTTCATCAAAAAGGGATGTTTCAAATGAATCAACGGGATCATAGCAATCAACATAGCATGCATTCTTCGGTAAACTATAAGGGAATTTAAACAATGTTTGAGTTGAGGGGTTACTCTCATAAAAATTCAATCACTTATATTCTTTTGTCAAGAACCCTACAATCAATGTCCGTCAAGTGGTTCATACTGAATACCTTCAAGAATTCTTCCATTTGCCATTGAGAATACAAGCTTATGATGCGTTCTTACAAATGGAGGATATTTGCATATCTCCGAGGCAATCTGAGTTTCTGGATGCATTGGACATTTGGAGTTACATTTGGGGGAATGAATTCTATTCTTCAATCAAAGCATACAATGTTCTGATTGGACATAAGCAAACACCACCTCACTTCAACTGGATTTGAAAGAGCTCATGTCAACCAAAGCATAAAGTTTTTTCTGGACGTTGTTGCATGACAGAGTCAACACAAGAAACCTACTCAGGAGAGAGAGCTTTGAGCTTGAAGTCTACAACTGTGCAGTAAGGGACTGCCAACAGGAAGAAACATCGCATCATCTTTTTTCGGGATGTCCATTTGCACAACAATGCTGGGACTTTATTTGTCCTACAAGAACACAAAATCTCTCAGTATTAAAAGCATTCCAAGACCTGAATGATAAGCTCAATTACCCCTTCTTTATGGAGATCATTATACTTGGATCATGGGCCATTTGCATAACCAGAAACAATAAGATATTTGAAAATATTTCTCCCTCATTCCAAGGATGGAAGTCCATTTTCAAGGAGGAACTGAAATTACTCAAACACATGATGATGCAGAAATTTGGCAGACGATTCTCTGGATGGTTGGATTCGCTGTTGTAATTTTCCTTTTCTTCTTTCATGTTCCTAGTACTATAGGTTTGTTTTCTTAGCTTTCTCTTTTGTCCCTAGTTTTATCTTTAGTTTCTTTTGTTTTGCTTTCTTTAGTGGGGGCTTAACTCAAGGCCCTCTCAGAACCTTTGTTGCTTTTTATTATTAATAAAAGTTGCAGTGGGTTTTTTAACCCTACTGTTTATAGTCAAAAAAGGTGGACATGGGTAGCTAATCCGTTCTTCCTCCTTTTGTTCTTCAGTCTCCTCCACATCTTTTTCATCTAACAGGCTCACAATGTCACAAATTTCTTCTTCCATAGACTCCTGCAAAATATTATTCTCTTCTTGGACATCAGAGAAGTGGTCAATATATGGTTTAATATAAGCATTGGAAGAATAGTTATCATAGCAATATTTAAGTATGTCAAAATTTTCAGATTTGTAAAGAGTAGCTTCTTACTTTTCAACCAAAGAAGCAATTTCATAAGCACCCCTAAAAGCAACAAACTCTTCAATTTGTTGAACATCAAAGTAATCATAAACACCCTTAACATTTGAAGATACGATTCCATTATCACTGAACTCACATTGGTAGGGAAGGTGTTTCTTAGGGTCCTTAGAACAACAAGTATAATCATATATTTCACATAAATTCCAAGCATAGAATTGCAAACGATGAATTTGAACCAGTAAAAGTTTCCCTTTTTGAGTTAAGCAGTGTCGCACATAACAAGCATGCTCATCTAAAGATTTGCCCTCAACTAAGCTAGTTGGGGTTTCAGCACAAGCACATAGGGATCGAAGAAGATCCAAGTAAAAAGTTTCAGTAGTGTGATAGATTTTGGGTGGTTCTTCAACCATTGGTTCAGTAGGCACCACTAATGTTTTTGGTATTTTGTGTTTCCTACGCATAACTATAGATAGAAAACAAGAGCACACAATAAAAACTACCTAGTGATAAAGCAAATAAGCACTTATGAGAATATTCACCCCACACTATAACTCCCCGGCAACGGCGCTAGAAAAAGGTCTTGATAACCCACAAGTGTAGGGGATCATTTGTAGCCTTTCTCGATAAGTAGGAGTGTCGAACCCAACGAGGAGCTAAAGGTAGAACAAATATTCCCTCAAGTTCTTTAGTCCACCGATACAAATCTACGCACACTTGATGTTTGCTTTACCTAAAACAAGTTCGAAACTAGGAGTACTTTGCAAGACAATAAAAATGGATAGCTTTTATTAACAAGAAGGTCATTTGTCCCTAGGTAATCGATAACAAGTACCAGTAATCATTTTTGAAATTTTATATGAGGGAGAGGCATGAGCTAACATACCGTCTCTACTTGGATCATATGCACTTATGATTGGACCCCTATCAAGCATCCGCAACTAATAAAGATCATTAAGGTCATGAAACTCAACCATAGCATTAAGTATCAAGTCCTCTTTACTCCCATACATCATACCCCACTTACTCGAGTTTAAGTTTCTGTCACTCTCGCAACCCACCATAAGTGAACTATGAACATATTGCAACACCCTACAGCGGGGGCCCATCACGTTTGCGCGAGAACGGAGGGCACCGTAGGACAGCACCATAAATAAAATATACAATCATACCAACCAAGATCACGATTAGCTGTCGGGGCCGGATTTCGGGAACATAATATTCCAGAAATTTACCCCTAGTGTCATCACCAGCCCAGGATTACTGTTACTGGTGGACACATCCTCGTTACAGATTACCAAGCATTTACAAGAATTTGATACAAGACCATAAGGTCTACTGATATAATAATGACTCCGGTGGTGGATGAAGAAATTGGCTTGTGGATCTCCCCATTGATGGGGCTCCAATCCAACAGGAACAGCTGACCCGGATAACTCCTATCCTGCGTGGCTGCACTCCTAGGCTTCGCACGAACGTCGCGGTTTTCTTCCTCGTAGAACTCCTAACCTGGCCAAGTAAATAGCCAGGGACAAGCCTGTGAGTACGTTTGAATGTACTTGCAAACATCAAGGACAAAAGATATAACAAATGCAGCAAAACAATAGTATGGTCATGGTGAATTAAACTATATGCACATGCTCATGATATACTTATATTAAATGCATGCTGACAGAAATTAAAACATGGCATGATGAATAATATTTAGTGCAGAAGATAAATATTAGCATCAGTAAAATATAAAAGAAATGCCGATCGGATGTCAAGTGACACCACGGTCGGTCTTGAAAAGAAATGCCAGTCGGGTGTCTAAAAGAGAAATCGGACGATACCATCCGAGAACTCAGGCGACGCCACGAAAGGACTTGAAAAGAAATGCCAGTCGGGTGTCCACAAGAGTAGTGGCGTGATAAACCGCCTGACACTCGAGGGACGCCACAGAAAGGACTTGAAAATAAAGGCGAGTGTCCGGGGTAGTCTAGCCAGCCCCTGAGACACTCTGGAAAGTAAAATAAGAGCAGGGGGTTAGTTCACAAATATAATCATATCATCAAATATACTAATGGTAACACCAGTAGCAACGATAATTATCCTGCAAAATAACCATGCTCAACTTTTAAATATTTCCTCCGGAGACCGACTCTAAGACCGACACTTGACCAACCCAGACTGTAGCCCTTAACCGCGGACACGGCTATTCGAATAGATATGACTCTGCAGAGGGTGTACTCTTTACCCACAAGTATAGGATTTCTTTAGTCAGTATCATGTCACTGACTAATTCCCATTACGGTCTTTGGGATGAAAACACACCTAACCAGCACACACCAGCTTAACTTTTCTGCTGCCAGGGATCACCCAAAACAACAGTTAAGTAAAACTCTAAGTGGGAAGGCTACAACCTCCAATAGCATGGGATCACTATTCAAACGCGCGGATTACAAGGGTACATTCCCTCTCGGCTACAACCGGAAACACCCATGCCCCCGAACCATGTGGCATGCCTACCGGATGCACCCGGTATCTTCCACCATGGCCTCTCTGTACGGTGTGTGCACGGAAAGGGGTTAACAACTTACTAAACCATACCCTACCCGTGGTAGAGACAAGTGGCAGCACGATTCAAGTATGGGGGTTACTGGAACAAGACTCGATCTACGGTCGACTCAGGAGGCTCATATTTCCTGCAGTGATTAGCACAACAAAACTTTCTTTCAACCATATCATCAGGACAGGGCCACAACCCTTGCCTGCTTCCACATATATCTCATGACACCACTGTGTCAAATATGGCCCGTGCCCACCGGCACGTCCAAAACAGGAGCACAATCCTGGATTTTCATAACTTATGCATGTTGCAAATTTGAAGGGGATGCATGCAAGAGAAAGTATAATTATGACCATGCATGCATGCAATATTTCTACTCACATGCCAAGCCTATCAAAGTATCAAACATGCCCTAAAACATTATAGCATGAAAACATACGCCATATCAAGTGTTCAAAATGCTTGCCTTGAGCATGCAGAAATATTGGGTGCACTCCAAAAGTTTGAAATATTCATCCCCCCTTTATTTCCTATTTTCAAAAATATCTAAATCACCACATAATCCAAAAACAGCATTTAAAAGTATTTCAAATAATTTTTGAAATAAATACTAAAATAAACTAGATGATATTTAAGGAATATCAGAAACAGAATAAATTTATTTAGAGTTCATATGAATTAGTTATGGAATATCTAAGGTAGAAAACATGATTGAAAGTATTATTTAAAAGATTAAACATAAACTATGCACAGAAAAATGTTCACCTAATTTAGACAAATAAATAATGATTTTAGAAGCCTGCAGAATTTTGAATATATGGATTTGGATTTGAAATGGGTCCTGTGGAATTTATTTGAAAGCTGCTGTAATGATAAAAGAAGGGATAGAATGGCGCCCTGAGCGCGACTTAGCCGAGCGCGCCACTGGGCCGAGCCCAGCTGCTTCGGCAGTGAGGGATGCGTCGACGTCGAAGGCGTACTAGCGGAGTACGCCTCCACTTACGCCGAGCTGGCGCGGCCTATGGTCACTGACAGTGGGCCCGCCTGGCCCACTGGTCAGGTTCGACCAGGTCCACGCGCGCGTCTTCTCGTGGCAGAACAGGGGCGGTGCTCCGGCGACGATTGCCGGCGAACGGCGGCACCGTTCGGCGATCTGAGTCCACCGGTGTGACCAGGGAGTCACGGCGGTCCTTCCGGTACCCGCCATGGTCGGACAGATGGACGGTGTCGCCGGTGAGGTTGCTCCCGGCGGACGGCGGCGTCGGACGAGAGGGGAACTCCGGCTAGGGTGCGACTCCAGTGGAGTTGAAGTTGGGGACGGGTTCGTGGATGCTCCAGGAGTCCAGTGGTGGAAGAGTGGAGAGGGGGAAGGTACTGGAATGGTGGGGATCTTCATGGAAAGGGCGGCGGCAGAGTATGCCGGAGACGGGGAAGACGACCTCTTCCGGTCGTTCTACTGCTCGGGGAAGATCATTGAAGGAAAGGGACGATGTGTGGTGTGCTGCGGTGAGCTCGAGGGGGCCTTAAATAGGCGGGGCGACGCGGTGCCGCGACTTCCAGAGAGCGGACGCGGTGGCAACGCCATTACTGCGCCGGCGAGGTCGTTGGGTGGCCGGTGAGGTTCGTTGAGGACGGTGGCAGGCCGAAGTTACTATGGGAATGTGCTGGCGGCTCGGGGAGGTGCCAGGTAGTTTTGGACGGCGCCGTCCACGGCATACAGTGGCGACGGCCATTGATGGCGCTCCGTGTTGGAAATATGCCCTAGAGGCAATAATAAATTGGTTATTATTATATTTCCTTGTTCACGATAATCGTTTATTATCCATGCTAGAATTGTATTGATAGGAAACTCAGATACATGTGTGGATACATAGACAAACACCATGTCCCTAGTAAGCCTCTAGACGACTAGCTCGTTGATCAATAGATGGTTACGGTTTCCTAACCATGGACATTGGATGTCGTTGATAACGGGATCACATCATTAGGAGAATGATGTGATGGACAAGACCCAATCCTAAGCCTAGCACAGATCGTGTAGTTCGTATGCTAAAGCTTTTCTATATGTCAAGTATCTTTTCCTTAGACCATGAGATTGTGCAAATCCCGGATACCGTAGGAATGCTTTGGGTGTACCAAACGTCACAATGTAACTGGGTGGCTATAAAGGTGCACTACAGGTATCTCCGAAAGTGTCTGTTGGGTGGGCATGAATCGAGACTGGGATTTGTCACTCCGTATGACGGAGAGGTATCTCTGGGCCCACTCGGTAGGACATCATCATAATGTGCACAATATGTGATCAAGGAGTTGATCACGGGATGATGTGTTACGGAACGAGTAAAGAGACTTGCCGGTAACGAGATTGAGCAAGGTATCGGTATACCGACGATCGAATCTCGGGCAAGTGCTATACCGATAGACAAAGGGAATCGTATACGGGATTGATTGAATCCTTGACATCGTGGTTCATCCGATGAGATCATCGTGGAACATGTGGGAGCCAACATGGGTATCCAGATCCCGCTGTTGGTTATTGGCCGGAGAGTTGTCTCGGTCATGTCTACATGGTTCCCGAGCCCGTAGGGTCTACACACTTAAGGTTCGATGACGCTAGGGTTATAGGGAAAGTATGTACGCTGTTACCGAATGTTGTTCGGAGTCCCGGATGAGATCCCGGACGTCACGAGGAGTTCCGGAATGGTCCGGAGGTAAAGATTCATATATGGGAAGTCCTGTTTTGGTCACCGGAAAAGTTTCGGGCGACATCGGTAATGTACCGGGACCACCGGGAGGGTCCCGGGGGTCCACCAGGTGGGGCCACCAGCCCCAGGTGGCTGCGTGGGCTAAGTGTGGGAGGGGACCAGCCCCAAGGGGGCTGGTGCGCCCCCCCACCAAGTCCCTAGGCGCATGGAGAGTGGAGGGGGGCAAACCCTAGGTCCAGATGGGCCTTAAGGCCCACCCTAGGGCGCCCCCTCTCTCTCCCCCCCCTTGGCCGCACCCTAGATGGGTTTTCTAGGGCTGGCTGCACCCCTAGGGGTGGGAAACCCTAAAGGGGGCGCAGCCCTCCCTTCCCCCTATATATATGTGAGGTTTTGGGGCTGCTAGACACACGAGAACGTCTCCCTCTTGGCGCAGCCCTACCCCTCTCCCTCCTCGTCTCTTGCAGCGCTTGGCGAAGCCCTGCTGGAGTCCCGCGCTCCTCCACCACCACCACGCCGTCGTGCTGCTGTTGGATGGAGTCTTCCCCAACCTCTCCCTCTCTCCTTGCTGGATCAAGGCGTGGGAGACGTCACCAGGCTGCACGTGTGAAGAACGCGGAGGCACCGTCCGTTCGGTGCTAGGATCTTCGGCGATCTGAATCGCGGCGAGTACGACTCCATCAACCGCGTTCTTGAACGCTTCCGCTTAGCGATCTACAAGGGTATGTGGATCCAACTCTCCTCTCGTAGATGCATCTCCTAGATTGATCTTGGTGAACGTAGGAAAATTTTTGTTTCCCATGCAACGTTCCCCAACAGTGGTATCAGAGCTAGGTCTTTGCGTAGATGCAATCACGAGTAGAACACAAATGAGTTTGTGGGCGTTGATGTTTAGATTGCTTCCCTCCTTGGTCTTTTCTTGATTCAGCGGTATTGTGGGATGAAGCGGCTCGGACCAACCTTACATGTCCTCGTACATGAGACCGGTTCCATCGACAGACATGTGACTTTTGTTGCATAAGATGGCTAGCGGGTGTCTGTCTCTCCCACCTTAGTTGAATCGGATTCGACAAAGGCGGTCCTTGTAGAAGGTTAAATAGCAACTTAAATATCACCGTTGTGGCTTTGCGTAGGTAAGAAGCGTTCTTGCTAGATACCCATAGCAGCCACGTAAAACATGCAACAACAAATTAGAGGACGTCTAACTTGTTTTTGCAGGGTATGTATGTGATATGATATGGCCAATGACATGATGAGATATATTTGATGTATGAGATGATCATGTTGTAATAGTTAATATCGACTTGCATGTCGATGTATACGGCAACCGGCAGGAGCCATAGGGTTGTCTTTAATTTCTTGTATGACCTGCGTGTCAATCATTAAGCGCTATGTAATGCTTTACTTTATCGCTAAACGGTAGCAATAGTAGTAAGAGCATGGTGGGCGCGCGACAACCCCGATGGCGACACGATGATGGAGATCATGATGATGGGGATCATGGTGTGGCGCCGGTGACGATGGAGATCATGCCGGTGCTTTGGAGATGGAGATCAAAAGCACGAGTTGATGGCCATATCATGTCACTTATGATTTGCATGTGATGTTAATCCTTTTATGCATCTTTTTTTGCTTAGGACGACGGTAGCATTATAAGATGATCCTTCACTAAAATTTCAAGATAAAATTGTGTTCCCCCCGAGTGTGCGCCGTTGCGAAGGTTCGTCGTTTCGAAGCACCACGTGATGATCGGGTGTGATAGACTCTACGTTCGCATACAACGGGTGCAAGCCAGTTTTGCACATGCAGAACACTCGGGTTAGACTTGACGAGCCTAGCATGTACAGACATGGCCTCGGAACACGGAAGACCGAAAGGTCGAGCATGAGTCATATAGTAGATATGATCAACATGAAGATGTTCACCATTGACACCACCTCATCTCACGTGATGATCGGACTTGGGTTGGTAGATTTGGATCATGTCACGCTCGGATGACCTGAGGGATGTCAATTTGAGTAGGAGTTATAAGTAATTTGATTAGTTAAACTCACTTTTCATGAACAATAGTCTAAGTTGTCTTCGCAAATTATGTTGTAGACCAATAACTACGTTGTAGCTCCCTGTTTAATACGATCCTAGAGAAAGACTAAGTTGAAAGATATTGTAAGCAATGATGCGGACTAGGTCCGTAGTCTGAGGAGTGTCCTCACTGCTACGCAGAAAGCTTACGTCTTTGATGCACCGCTCGATGTGCAAACCCCTACAACGTTGTCTGTGGATGTTGTGAACACCTGACAGACACGTCCTGATAACTACTTGATAGTTTAGTGCACCATACTTTACGGCTTAGAATCGGGATTCCAATGACGTTTTGAACGCCATAGAACATATGAGATGTTCTAAGAGCTGAAATTGGGATTTCAGGCTCATGCCCGTGTTGAGAGGTATGAGACCTCTGACAAGTTCCGTTGCCAAAAGGATGGAGGAGAATAGCTCAACTAGTGAGCATGTGCACAGAATGTCTGGGTGCTGAAATCACTTGAACCAAGTGGGAGTTAATCTTCCAGGTGAGATAGTGGTTGACGGAATTCTCTAGACACTATCACCAAGCTACTAGAACTTCGTGATGAACTATGACATGCAAAGGATGGTGATAATCCCGGTGCTGTCAGCGGTTCTTAGTACCGCAAAAGTAGAGATCAAGAAGGAGCATCAAGTGTTGATGGTTTAACAAGACCACTGGTTTCAAAAGGGTAAGGGCTAAAAGGGAAACTTCATGAATGGCAAACCTGTTGTCGCTCTGATGAAGGAACCCATGGTTGAACCCAAACCTCGAGACTAAGTGCTTCTATTGTAAGGGGAACGGTCACATGGTAGCGGAACCACCCCAAATACATGGTAGATATGATAGCTGGCAACTTCAACAAAGTATATTTGATATACGTGTTATTGATGTGTACCTTAGTAGTACTCCTTGTAGCACCTGGGTATTGGATACCGGTTCAGTTGCTATTATTAGTGACTTGAAGCAAAAGCTACGGACTGAACGGAGACTAGCTAAGGGCGAGGTGACGATGTGTGTTGGAAGTGTTTCCAAGGTTGATGAGATCACCATCGCACACTTCCTCTATTTTCGAGATTAGTGTTGAACCTAGATAAATGTTATCAGGTGTCTGCGTTGAGCATGAAAATGATTAGATCATGTTCATTACAATACGATTATTCATTTAAGTCAGAGAATAATGGTTATTCTGTTTACATGAATAATACCTTTATGGTCATGCACCCAATGGTTTGTTGAATCTCGATCATAGTAATACACATGATGATAATATTAATGCCAAAAGATGTAGAGTTAATAATGATAGTACCACTTTCTTGTTGCACTGCCGCTTAGGTCATTTTGGCATAAAATGCATGAAGAAACTCCATGCTGATGGACGTTTGGAGTCACTTGATTTTGAATCGCTTGACACATGCGAGCCATGCCTCATGGGCAGGATGACTGAGATCTCGTTTTCAGGTACAATGAAACGGGTAAGTGACTTATTGGAAATCATACATGCTGATGTATGTGATCCAATGAGAATTAAGGCGTGTGGTGGATATCGTTATTTTCTCATCTTCATTGACGATTTGAGTAGATATGGTATATTTACTTAATGAAGCAAAAGTCTGAAACGTTTGAAAGGTTCAAAAATTTAAGAGTGAAGATTAAGAATCATCATAACAAGAAGATCATGTTCCTACGATCTGATCAAGGGGATATTATCTGAATTATGAGTTTGGCAATCACTTAAGACATTGTGTGGAATTGTTTCGCAGTTGAAGTCCCCTGGAACACCATAGCGTAATGGTGTGTCCGGACATCGTAATCGAACCTTATGAGATATGGTGCGATCTATGGTGTGTCTTACCGATCTACCGCTATTATTTTGAGGTTATGCATTAGAGACAGCTGCATTCACTTTATATAGGGCACCATCTAAGTCCGTTGAGACGACGTCGTATGGTTTGGCAAGAAACCAAAGTTGTCGTTTTCTTAAATGTTTGGGGCTGCGATGCTTATGGCTTCAGCCAGGAAAAGCTCGAACCCAAAGCAGACAAATACATCTTCATAGGATACCCAAAGGTAACAGTTGGGTATACCTTCTATCTCAGATCCAAGGACAAAAATGTTTGTCGCTAAGAACGGGTCCTTTCTCGAGAAGGAGTTTCTCTCGAAAGAATTGAGTGGGAGGAAGATAGAACTTGATGAGGTTGTCGAACCCTCACTTCAACCGGAGAGTAGTGCAACACAGAAAGATGTTTCTGTGGAATCTACGACAGTTGAAGAGGAAACTAATGATAGTGATCATGAAGCTCCAGATCAAGTTGCTATCGAACCTCGTAGGTTGACAAGGATATGTACTACTCCTGAGTGGTACGTTGATCCTGTCTTAAAGGTCATGTTGTTGGACAACGATGAACCTACGAACTATGGAGAAGCGATGGTGGGCCCATATTCCGACAAATGGTTAGAAGCCGATAAATCCGAGATAGGATCCATGTATCAAAACAAAGTATGGACTTTGGTGGACTTGCCCTATGATCGGCAAGCCATTGGGACAAATGGATCTTTAAGACTAAGACGGACATGGACGGTAATGTCATCGTCTATGAAGCTCGACTTGTGGCGAAGAGTTTTCCACAAGTTCAAGGAGTTGACTACGATGAGATTTTCTCACCCGTAGCGATGCTTAAGTCCGTCGGAATCATGTTAGCATTAGCTGCATTTATGAAATCTGGCAGATGGATGACAAAACAAGTTTCCTTACCAGTTTTCGTAAGGAAAGGTTGTATGTGATACAATCAGAAAGGTTTTGTCGATCCTAAGGATGCTAAAAGATATGCTAGCTCCAACGATCCTTCCATGGACTAGAGCAAGCATCTCGGAGTCGGAATATACACTTTGATGGAGTGATCAAAGTTTTTGGGTATACAAAGTTTGGTGGAAACTTGTATTTGCAATAAAGTGAGTGGGAGCACTACAACATTTCTGATAAGTATATGTGAATGACATATTGTTGATCCGAAATGATGTAGAATTTCTGGAAAGCATGAAGGGTTGTTTGAAATGAGTTTTTCAAAGGAAGACCTGGATAAAGCTGCTTACATATTGGGCATCAAGACCTATACAGATAGATCAAGACGCCTGATGATACTTTCAAAAGAACACACACCTTTGACATGATTTTGAAGGAGATCAGTCAAAGAAGGAGTTCTTACCTGAGTTGTAAGGTGTGAAGTTGAGTAAGACTCAAAACTTGACCACGGCAGAAGAAAGAGGAAGGACGAAGGTCGTCCCCTATGGTTTTGTCATAGGCTCTATACGATATGCCATGCTAAGTACCGCACCTGATGTGTGCCTTGCCACATGTCTGGCAAGAGGGTACAAAGGTGATCCAGGAGTGGATTACTAGATAGTGGTCAAAATTATCCTTAGAGGAATAAGGAAATGTTTCTCGGTTATGGAGGTGATAAAGAGTTCGACGTAAAGAGTTACGTCGATGCAAGCTTAACACCTATCCGGATAACTCTAAGTGGAGATACCGGATACGTATAATGGAGCAACAGTTTGGAATAGCTCCAAGTGGAACGTGGTAGCAGCATCTACGATATGACATAAAGTTTTGCGAAGTACATAGGGATCTGAATGTTGCAGACCCGTTGACTACAACCTCTCTCACAAGCATAACATGATCAAACCCAGAACTCATTGAGTGTTAATCACATATTGATGTGAACTAGATTACTGACTCTAGTGAACTCTTTGGATGTTGGTCACATGGCGATGTGACCTATGAGTGTTAATCACATGGCGATGTGAACTAGATTATTGACTCTAGTGCAAGTGGGAGACTGTTGGAAATATGCCGTAGAGGCAATAATAAATTGGTTATTATTATATTTCCTTGTTCACGATAATCGTTTATTATCCATGCTAGAATTGTATTGATAGGAAACTCAGATACATGTGTGGATAC
Organism: Secale cereale; assembly: GCA_902687465.1. NCBI lineage: Eukaryota > Viridiplantae > Streptophyta > Magnoliopsida > Poales > Poaceae > Secale > Secale cereale. The sequence continues at coordinate 385,647,985 of LR738715.1, read as the reverse complement.
ATAGACAAACACCATGTCCCTAGTAAGCCTCTAGACGACTAGCTCGTTGATCAATAGATGGTTACGGTTTCCTAACCATGGACATTGGATGTCGTTGATAACGGGATCACATCATTAGGAGAATGATGTGATGGACAAGACCCAATCCTAAGCCTAGCACAGATCGTCTAGTTCGTATGCTAAAGCTTTTCTATATGTCAAGTATCTTTTCCTTAGACCATGAGATTGTGCAAATCCCGGATACCGTAGGAATGCTTTGGGTGTACCAAACGTCACAATGTAACTGGGTGGCTATAAAGGTGCACTACAGGTATCTCCGAAAGTGTCTGTTGGGTGGGCATGAATCGAGACTGGGATTTGTCACTCCGTATGACGGAGAGGTATCTCTGGGCCCACTCGGTAGGACATCATCATAATGTGCACAATATGTGATCAAGGAGTTGATCACGGGATGATGTGTTACGGAACGAGTAAAGAGACTTGCCGGTAACGAGATTGAGCAAGGTATCGGTATACCGACGATCGAATCTCGGGCAAGTGCTATACCGATAGACAAAGGGAATCGTATACGGGATTGATTGAATCCTTGACATCGTGGTTCATCCGATGAGATCATCGTGGAACATGTGGGAGCCAACATGGGTATCCAGATCCCGCTGTTGGTTATTGGTCGGAGAGTTGTCTCGGTCATGTCTACATGGTTCCCGAGCCCGTAGGGTCTACACACTTAAGGTTCGATGACGCTAGGGTTATAGGGAAAGTATGTACGCGGTTACCGAATGTTGTTCGGAGTCCTGGATGAGATCCCGGACGTCACGAGGAGTTCCGGAATGGTCCGGAGGTAAAGATTCATATATGGGAAGTCCTGTTTTGGTCACCGGAAAAGTTTCGGGCGATATCGGTAATGTACCGGGACCACCGGGAGGGTCCCGGGGGTCCACCAGGTGGGGCCACCAGCCCCAGAAGGCTGCGTGGGCTAAGTGTGGGAGGGGACCAGCCCCAAGGGGGCTGGTGCGCCCCCCCACCAAGTCCCTAGGCGCATGGAGAGGGGAGGGGGGCAAACCCTAGGTCCAGATGGGCCTTAAGGCCCACCCTAGGGCGCCTCCTCTCTCTTCCCCCCCTTGGCCGCACCCTAGATGGGTTTTCTAGGGCTGGCCGCACCCCTAGGGGTGGGAAACCCTAAAGGGGGCGCAGCCCTCCCTTCCCCCTATATATATGTGAGGTTTTGGGGCTGCTAGACACACGAGAACGTCTCCCTCTTGGCGCAGCCCTACCCCTCTCCCTCCTCGTCTCTTGCAGCGCTTGGCGAAGCCCTGCTGGAGTCCCGCGCTCCTCCACCACCACCACGCCGTCGTGCTGCTGTTGGATGGAGTCTTCCCCAACCTCTCCCTCTCTCCTTGCTGGATCAAGGCGTGGGAGACGTCACCGGGCTGCACGTGTGAAGAACGCGGAGGCACCGTCCGTTCGGTGCTAGGATCTTCGGCGATCTGAATCGCGGCGAGTACGACTCCATCAACCGCGTTCTTGAACGCTTCCGCTTAGCGATCTACAAGGGTATGTGGATCCAACTCTCCTCTCGTAGATGCATCTCCTAGATTGATCTTGGTGAACGTAGGAAAATTTTTGTTTCCCATGCAACGTTCCCCAACACTCCGAGGCCGGTGGCGAGGTTGGTGAGGGCGGCGGGGGTTGGTGAGGACGTGGCTGCTTGCAGTGATGGCGGGGCATCCGGTTTGGCTCGGGGGCGAGCCACGCGTCCAGGGCGTTGACGTCGGTGCGACGTGGCGATGCGGGACTCGTCGGGCGGCGGCTCCGGTCGGCGTGGACGGTGGTTGCCGGCGCAAGCGGCCAAGGGAGGATGTCGGGGAAGTTATTGGTGGTCGGGTTGATCCGGTGGTAGGCTCGGGCGAGCAGGGGAAGCAGCAGGGCAATGACAGGAGCTTGATGCCACCGCGTGCAATTAGCACGCTCTGGCCGCGCTCTGTGTGTGCTCACAAGGTGATCGACGCAATGCCAGTGGCATCTAAGGTGACCCACAAGAGCTGCAAATTAACAGAATGGTGCTTTAGGGCATGAGAAGAATGATGGACATGCTGGTTTGGTTGAATAATCAAGTGTCCAAAAAGGTTTAGGAAGTGGCAAAGTTTTTGTCATGCCCACAACCTGTTTGATGAAATGCTAGGGCTATCTAGAAGAGTTTGCTCGATGTGGTACTTGGCAGGATAGTGTCTCTTTAGATGATAGAGATGATGGTGGAGTCAGTTTGGGAAAAGGAAATACTTGCTAGTGCAAGTTGTACTGGAATTCAGTTCTGGACAGAATATTCAGAGGAGTGTCTGGTGGGTCTAAAAGATGCTAATGGATCTGATCTTCTGGAGTTAAGGGTTTGGTAGGAGGAACTAGAAGATGGCCAAGGCTCAGAATTTTTGGAGCAATAAATAATAGGGTTGTAGTTGAAACCCAGAAAATGGACAGAAATAGAAAAGAGAAAGGTTCACTCAAATTTTGCAAAACACCAAGTTGGGTTTTTGCACCAAAGTAACATATAGGCATCACAGGACCTCTCAGAATTATGGTGGAATTTTTGGAGAATTATTTAAAATAGAAGTAGTGCAACAGAAGCATCTTGAAATACTGCAAAAGCTATTAAAAGAATTTTCTAAGGCAAAATTTTATTGTGAAAATAATTTCTACTGTTATGAAACAAATAATGAAATGACCCAAGATACAACCAGAGCCCACAAAATTATTTCCAAAATTTTTTTCTATATGTAAAGAAGATTTTCTAAGGCATGAATAGAAAAGGCTCTGAAAATTATTAAAGAACCTAACATAATTCAAAATTTTATTTCTAGCCAAATTTTTAATTCATGAAAAAGTAATTAAATTTTTGGGGTGTTACAAATTCTAACCCCCTTAAGAAAATCTCGTCCTCGAGATTTGTTAAGGCGGTAGAATTTAAAAGCATACCACCCAAACGAAGCACTCATAAGCAAAAAAATGCATACAGGGCAATATATTCATGACTTACAATCAAAACAAGATCACAACATGCAAACAAGCACTACATGCTACGCAAACGCACTCACGACCGTCTACGGTCCGAAAGCGGGATCTACGGGGTCAAGCGGAAGGCTTCCCGGTGTTGGAACACATCCTTCTTCTTCCGGAGGGAGTGGAGGAAGTTGAGGAAGCAAACGAAGAACGTGTCCCTCCTGAGTTGGCAGAGGGGGTCCGCCAATGGCGATCCGGGGATTCAGAACAGCAAGGTAGTGGAGATATTCCAGTATTTGCTGGGTGAAACGCTCCTGGGCCATCACATATTGAATGAGATAGACCAGGGCTGGATCGCTCTCCGCACGTCCACAGCGGAACGTAGCTTCTGCTCCAAAAGCAGCGCGGCTTGGGAAATAGCAGTATTCCCTTGTGTTGGCACAAGGTACCGCAAATCGAAGACGGGTGACTGCTTCATACGCAGCAGACTCAATGGCCATGCCTGGCGTTGGCATGGATCTCCCGATGAAAATCACATATGGAGGTCCTTGGTTTAAATCTGCTGGTGGAATATGTACAGCTGCCCAGTATTTCGAGAGATCAGGAGTGATTCTCGATTTGAAAAGCTCATACAGGGGTGGATGGGTGGAGCCAAGAGTATTGCGGGTAAAATCCCAGAATAACATAACAAAACTACCAGGTCTTGCATCGGGGGTCCTCAGATAAGCTCCGGGGTGAGACATGGGTGGATGAATGGAAAAGGCAGTGCTTGATGCTGATGGTTGCTGGTGTGGAAAAGTGAGCGTGGCCTCTTATAGGGAGCCTGGGTCATGAAGCATGAAATGGTGCCGGTACGACTGAGACACCGACTCCGGCGCGGGGCTGTCTGAGTCAAAGTCTCAGGCCTCAATCCCCAAAAGAAAAGTGACCTGTTACTGTGCGTGTCGGTTAGGGGTCACGTCTAGAATTTACTCTGCAACCACTCATCAAGCAATTCATGCCAGATCACACACACTATTAGATGGTGACACACAGGGGGTCTACAAACTCACTACGCCACACACCAGCTACTGCGGAACTAAAGGAAAAACCGAGCCACTAGGGCTTGATAACAATTCTGGTGGACTCAGTCCACCTGGTTGATATCTATCTTGGCGCGTCTTGCGGATGCCGAGTCGTCTCCGTGCGCTTCCGCGTCGGAGCTGGCCGGAGTAGGATGGGGAGCGACAGGGCTGGAGTAGCGGTGGTGGCCTTCGCGGGGTGTCGAGGTCACCGTCCCATTGGAGTAGGCCTCCAAGAGACGACGAAGATTTCCGGGTGAGGTAAAGGCATTGCCCGGGTAGATGACATGGTCAGAGCTTGGGGGCTCAACCGGCCTTCCAAGCAGCATTATCGGGGCGTCGGTGGAGGGTGCAGCTTCATTCCTTGCTGGGGTCAGGAGAGCGAGCGTCCTGCGGGTCTCAATCAGATCAAGAGTGACCTGATCGAACAGTGCCTCTTGCGCTCTCAGGTAGCGCACCAGATGCACCAGGGCAGGATCCGACTCATGGTCTCCGTTGGCGACCTGGGTCGGGCTACCATAGCCTTCACGACTAGGGTAGTAGTAGAAAGGGCGGCAGTTAACCCTCGGCGACAGGTGCCGGAGTTGAACTATAGCCTCTCGGGCTGCAAGTTGGATGGATTGGGGCTCGTCGGAGGTTGTCCTCCCGGTGAACCGGTAGGGACGCTCCGATGTGGTGCCCCTCCCGTAGATGTGCACCGTAGCCCAGAAGTGATGGATGGAATTACTCGTGTGCTCTTGGTACACGACATATTCCGGTGGCTCGTCGATGCTAAAAGCACGACGGGTGAGATTGGCGAGGATGGTTACGAAGCCTTCAAGCTCGACTGCGGTGGTCTCGTTGTGCACGAGGGGGCCTGTCATCTTGGTGGTTTGATATCGAACTGGGAATGAGGCTGTGATGTGTTGAGCTTGGGGTATGGCTTCCTTTATAGACCAGCCGAGTCTTCCATCGCACGCTTGTGGATGGGTAAACTCAGGTGTTGGCACAGGCACACGGCCTATGGATAGACTGATAGGTTGGGCACCGGCTATCAAAAGATGTCGGTTGCCACTGTGGATGGGATAGACTTGACCGTGGACAGGAAAAGATGTGGATGGTGTGGAAACCTAGGAATGGTGACCAGGCTAAGATAGGATTAGCCAATGGTCAACCTGGCTCTGATACCAAGGCTGTCGGGGCCGGATTTCGGGAACATAATATTCCAGAAATTTACCCCTAGTGTCATCACCAGCCCAGGATTACTGTTACTGGTGGACACATCCTCGTTACAGATTACCAAGCATTTACAAGAATTTGATACAAGACCATAAGGTCTACTGATATAATAATGACTCCGGTGGTGGATGAAGAAATTGGCTTGTGGATCTCCCCATTGATGGGGCTCCAATTCAACAGGAACAGCTGACCCGGATAACTCCTATCCTGCGTGGCTGCACTCCTAGGCTTCGCACGAACGTCGCGGTTTTCTTCCTCGTAGAACTCCTAACCTGGCCAAGTAAATAGCCAGGGACAAGCCTGTGAGTACATTTGAATGTACTCGCAAACATCAAGGACAAAAGATATAACAAATGCAGCAAAACAATAGTATGGTCATGGTGAATTAAACTATATGCACATGCTCATGATATACTTATATTAAATGCATGCTGACAGGAATTAAAACATGGCATGATGAATAATATTTAGTGCAGAAGATAAATATTAGCATCAGTAAAATATAAAAGAAATGCCGATCGGATGTCAAGTGACACCACGGTCGGTCTTGAAAAGAAATGCCAGTCGGGTGTCTAAAAGAGAAATCGGACGATACCATCCGAGAACTCAGGCGACGCCACGAAAGGACTTGAAAAGAAATGCCAGTCGGGTGTCCACAAGAGTAGTGGCGTGATAAACCGCCTGACACTCGAGGGACGCCACAGAAAGGACTTGAAAATAAAGGCGAGTGTTCGGGGTAGTCTAGCCAGCCCCTGAGACACTCTGGAAAGTAAAATAAGAGCAGGGGGTTAGTTCACAAATATAATCATATCATCAAATATACTAATGGTAACACCAGTAGCAACGATAATTATCCTGCAAAATAACCATGCTCAACTTTTAAATATTTCCTCTGGAGACCGACTCTAAGACCGACACTTGACCAACCCAGACTGTAGCCCTTAACCGCGGACACGGCTATTCGAATAGATATGACTCTGCAGAGGGTGTACTCTTTACCCACAAGTATAGGATTTCTTTAGTCAGTATCATGTCACTGACTAATTCCCATTACGGTCTTTGGGATGAAAACACACCTAACCAGCACACACCAGCTTAACTTTTCTGCTGCCAGGGATCACCCAAAACAACAGTTAAGTAAAACTCTAAGTGGGAAGGCTACAACCTCCAATAGCATGGGATCACTATTCAAACGCGCGGATTACAAGGGTACATTCCCTCTCGGCTACAACCGGAAACACCCATGCCCCCGGACCATGTGGCATGCCTACCGGATGCACCCGGTATCTTCCACCATGGCCTCTCTGTACGGTGTGTGCACGGAAAGGGGTTAACAACTTACTAAACCATACCCTACCCGTGGTAGAGACAAGTGGCAGCACGATTCAAGTATGGGGGTTACTGGAACAAGACTCGATCTACGGTCGACTCAGGAGGCTCATATTTCCTGCAATGATTAGCACAACAAAACTTTCTTTCAACCATATCATCAGGACAAGGCCACAACCCTTGCCTGCTTCCACATATATCTCATGACACCACTGTGTCAAATATGGCCCGTGCCCACCGGCACGTCCAAAACAGGAGCACAATCCTGGATTTTCATAACTTATGCATGTTGCAAATTTGAAGGGGATGCATGCAAGAGAAAGTATAATTATGACCATGCATGCATGCAATATTTCTACTCACATGCCAAGCCTATCAAAGTATCAAACATGCCCTAAAATATTATAGCATGAAAACATACGCCATATCAAGTGTTCAAAATGCTTGCCTTGAGCATGCAAAAATATTGGGTGCACTCCAAAAGTTTGAAATATTCATCCCCCCCTTTATTTCCTATTTTCAAAAATATCTAAATCACCACATAATCCAAAAACAGCATTTAAAAGTATTTCAAATAATTTTTGAAATAAATACTAAAATAAACTAGATGATATTTAAGGAATATCAGAAACAGAATAAATTTATTTAGAGTTCATATGAATTAGTTATGGAATATCTAAGGTAGAAAACATGATTGAAAGTATTATTTAAAAGATTAAACAGAAACTATGCACAGAAAAATGTTCACCTAATTTAGACAAATAAATAATGATTTTAGAAGCCTGCAGAATTTTGAATATATGGATTTGGATTTGAAATGGGTCCTGTGGAATTTATTTGAAAGCTGCTGTAATGATAAAAGAAGGGATAGAATGGCGCCCTGAGCGCGACTTAGCCGAGCGCGCCACTGGGCCGAGCCCAGCTGCTTCGGCAGTGAGGGATGCGTCGACGTCGAAGGCGTACTAGCGGAGTACGCCTCCACTTACGCCGAGCTGGCGCGGCCTGTGGTCACTGACAGTGGGCCCGCCTGGCCCACTGGTCAGGTTCGACCAGGTCCACGCGCGCGTCTTCTCGTGGCAGAACAGGGGCGGTGCTCCGGCGACGATTGCCGGCGAACGGCGGCACCGTTCGGCGATCTGAGTCCACCGGTGTGACCAGGGAGTCACGGCGGTCCTTCCGGTACCCGCCATGGTCGGACAGATGGACGGTGTCGCCGGTGAGGTTGCTCCCGGCGGACGGCGGCGTCGGACGAGAGGGGAACTCCGGCTAGGGTGCGTCTCCAGTGGAGTTGAAGTTGGGGACGGGTTCGTGGATGCTCCAGGAGTCCAGTGGTGGAAGAGTGGAGAGGGGGAAGGTACTGGAATGGTGGGGATCTTCATGGAAAGGGCGGCGGCAGAGTACGCCGGAGACGGGGAAGACGACCTCTTCCGGTCGTTCTACTGCTCGGGGAAGATCATTGAAGGAAAGGGACGATGTGTGGTGTGCTGCGGTGAGCTCGAGGGGGCCTTAAATAGGCGGGGCGACGCGGTGCCGCGACTTCCAGAGAGCGGACGCGGTGGCAACGCCATTACTGCGCCGGCGAGGTCGTTGGGTGGCCGGTGAGGTTCGTTGAGGACGGTGGCAGGCCGAAGTTACTATGGGAATGTGCTGGCGGCTCGGGGAGGTGCCAGGTAGTTTTGGACGGCGCCGTCCACGGCATACAGTGGCGACGGCCATTGATGGCGCTCCGAGGCCGGTGGCGAGGTTGGTGAGGGCGGCGGGGGTTGGTGAGGACGTGGCTGCTTGCAGTGATGGCGGGGCGTCCGGTTTGGCTCGGGGGCGAGCCACGCGTCCAGGGCGTTGACGTCGGTGCGACGTGGCGATGCGGGACTCGTCGGGCGGCGGCTCCGGTCGGCGTGGACGGTGGTGGCCTTCGCAAGCGGCCAAGGGAGGATGTCGGGGAAGTTATTGGTGGTCGGGTTGATCCGGTGGTAGGCTCGGGCGAGCAGGGGAAGCAGCAGGGCAATGACAGGAGCTTGATGCCACCGCGTGCAATTAGCACGCTCTGGCCGCGCTCTGTGTGTGCTCACAAGGTGATCGACGCAATGCCAGTGGCATCTAAGGTGACCCACAAGAGCTGCAAATTAACAGAATGGTGCTTTAGGGCATGAGAAGAATGATGGACATGCTGGTTTGGTTGAATAATCAAGTGTCCAAAAAGGTTTAGGAAGTGGCAAAGTTTTTGTCATGCCCACAACCTGTTTGATGAAATGCTAGGGCTATCTAGAAGAGTTTGCTCGATGTGGTACTTGGCAGGATAGTGTCTCTTTAGATGATAGAGATGATGGTGGAGTCAGTTTGGGAAAAGGAAATACTTGCTAGTGCAAGTTGTACTGGAATTCAGTTCTGGACAGAATATTCAGAGGAGTGTCTGGTGGGTCTAAAAGATGCTAATGGATCTGATCTTCTGGAGTTAAGGGTTTGGTAGGAGGAACTAGAAGATGGCCAAGGCTCAGAATTTTTGGAGCAATAAATAATAGGGTTGTAGTTGAAACCCAGAAAATGGACAGAAATAGAAAAGAGAAAGGTTCACTCAAATTTTGCAAAACACCAAGTTGGGTTTTTGCACCAAAGTAACATATAGGCATCACAGGACCTCTCAGAATTATGGTGGAATTTTTGGAGAATTATTTAAAATAGAAGTAGTGCAACAGAAGCATCTTGAAATACTGCAAAAGCTATTAAAAGAATTTTCTAAGGCAAAATTTTATTGTGAAAATAATTTCTACTGTTATGAAACAAATAATGAAATGACCCAAGATACAACCAGAGCCCACAAAATTATTTCCAAAATTTTTTTCTATATGTAAAGAAGATTTTCTAAGGCATGAATAGAAAAGGCTCTGAAAATTATTAAAGAACCTAACATAATTCAAAATTTTATTTCTAGCCAAATTTTTAATTCATGAAAAAGTAATTAAATTTTTGGGGTGTTACATTAACCCACAGGACAAAACGGATCTACTCAAACATCATAGGACAACCATAGATCATTGGGAAATAATATATGGAGTTGAGCGCCATATTTAAGTAGAGATTACGACGGGGGGAAAGAGGTGTTACACTGCTGCAATAAGGGGGAGAGAGTTGGTGTTGACGGTAGCAAGATTTTTGATGTAGATCGCTGCCCCGATCATTGCCCCGGCTCCACTCCGGCACCACCGAAAGCGAGGGGGGAGAGAGCCCCCCTCCTTCTCCTTCTTCCTTGGCCTCCTCCCTAGGTGGGAGGAGGGTTCCCCCTCTGGTCCATAGTCTCCATGGCGGCGGAGGGGCGGGAGCCCCTCCAAGATTGGATCTCCCTCTCTGTTCTCTTTCGTTTCGCGTTCCCCAGATCTTGCCCTTCACCGTTTCTTAAATTCCCGGAGATCTGTAACTCCGATTGCGCTAAATTTTTGACACGATTTTGATCCATGAAGTACCTTTATTGCGCAAGAAGAGCGCCCCAACCGACGTACAAGGTGAGCATAAGACAGCAGGGCGCGCCAGGGCGTGGTGGCGCACCATGGTGGGTTGTGGGCACTGTGGGCCCCCGTTTGCGTTGCTTCCACCTCCTAAAAATCACATATATTCCAAAATAATTCTCCACCGATTTTTATCATGTTTGGACTTCGTTTGATATGGATTTTTTGCGATACAAAAAAACATGCAAAAAAATAGGAACTGGCACTTGACACTGGATCAGTAAGTTAGTCCAATAAATCATTTAAATAGTTGTCAAAAGTATGTGAAAGTTGCATAATATTGGCATGAAACAATCAAAAATTATAGATACGACGGAGACGTATCAACCGTCTCTTGGAGCTGTTGCTGTATATACGCGAGATCACATATGTCCGGTAGTCCGGAGTTACATGGAGAGCATGTACTGTGGTGGGTGGGTGTGGATTAATTGGAGTCCCGACCCAACGTAGTGTCCGGGGTTTGTGTATCCTCCAGTGTGGACGATCTAGGCCCACCGGGATCTGAATGTTCTGCGGGCCCGGCGTCTATCCCTTATCCCGAAAGGCATGAAGCGCCACCTGACAATGGTGTGTTCAGCTTGAAGGGTTCGGAGATCTGAATAGCGCCAGTCTCCTTTTCGAGAGGGGAAATATCTTCGGCTCGGTCCTCGATGGCCGCCACCAGGTGAGTGATCGGGGTGCAATTGACTTCCTCCTGACCGGATTTAAGCCCGATCTGATCTTGGGGCGATGAAAGCCCTAAGGGGGCGATGTGATCTAGTGGCTCGTTTAAAGACGAGGAATCCGCCGAAATCGCGTCATCGGAGTGGTCGGAGCAAACATAGGAGCGGTGCTCGATGATCGCGGGGAGCGCGGCCGGCCTGGCGGCCACACGGGCGCATACAACAAACCCACTGAGCTGGAGGATCTGGCCCATGGCTAGGTTGTTTCCAAGGGTGATATCATCGTTGATGATGAGACGAGCCATCGATCGCTTTTCGCGAGCGCATAGCGGAGCTCTCAATGAAAGTACCATTGTCGGTGTCAAAACAGGTAGATCTCGGGTAGGGGTGCCCAAGCTGTGCGTCTAAGGATGGATGGTAACACTAGACTGGGACACGATATTTACCTAGGTTCAGGCCCTCTCGATCGAGGTAATACCCTACTTCCTGCTTGATTGATCTTGATGAATATTGGGTTACAAGAGTTGATCTACCTCGAGATCGTAATGGCTAAACCCTAGAAGTTTAGCCTATGATATTGTGATTCTGCTACCCTCTACGGACTAAACCCTCCAGTTTATATATCCACCGGAGGAGACCTAGGATTACAAAGAATGCTTGAGAAGAAAGGAATCATTACATCCGAACATATATTCTGCCTTTCTACATATACAGGAGTCCTAACCGGACATGGGGACGTCAGTTTATCTTCATCTTCATGGCCCATCAATCCGGCCCAGCTTCGGTAGACGGGATCCTCATGGACCCCCAAATCCAGGACTCCCTCAGGGAGTGTGACGCCCAGGTAATCAAGCTACAGTAACCCTCTCGTAATGCTGCCATGTCACCTCGATTACTGTTGGTAATCTCGCGTTAGTTCAAAACCGGTTCAAATCTATATTTGAATTAAAGTCAAACGATAAAAGTTTTCAAACATTAAAATTAAAATGCTCTGGTTGTGCCAAATAATACGTAAGTAACTATGGTGAAGAAATCACACTTCCATAAAGAATTCATATACACTAAAATATTTAAAATAGTAGTGAAAACAATTAAACAAATACCTATTGAGATTTATGAAATATTAAATCTATTTTAATATGAGTTAAGAATCAGTCTGACAGTAGTTTGTTTATAAATACAAATTTAGGTAGTAGTGGTAATTTTTACAAAACTAAAAAGAAAAGAAATTAGTAAATAAAAGAGAAAGAAAATTACAAAACAAAAACAAACGATAAGAAAAGAGGGAAAATCCCCATCTCCGTGGGCCGGATGGCCCAGCTGGCCATCGAGGCCACCTGGAGGCCCACCCATACCCCCTTTTCCCTCTGAAACCCTAGCCCCCTCCCCCAGATGCCTCACTTCGCCCGCACTCGTTCCACTCCCCCTCTGCCCCCTCCCTGATCTAGATCGGGATTAGGGGCATTCGCCGCCGCCGCCCGGAACCCCGTCGGGGCCGCCCCGCCACCCGCCGTCGTTGGTGCCGCCTCCTCGTCTCCGTCGCTCGTCCTCGCTGGACGCCGTCCACGCACGCCACCGCCACACACCAATGCCGCCCCGCTGTCGTCGCCGTCACCGCGTCACCATCGGCACCGCCACCTCGAGCTGGTTGTCACACACCTGCAGGCTCAATGAGCCACCGCCCCTTCCCTATCTACTATGCCCCCTCTCATCGTGTCTCTCCCCATCGCCGCTCACTGTCCATTGGTGCCCGAACCGCCGTCACCCGCGCTCGCCGCGCCCCGTGTGCGCCCGCGCACGCATCGCCCTCGCGCCGCTCGCCTCACTTGCCTGCTGCCGCCAGCAGCTCATCCCTTTCGTGCCGTGCCTCGCGCTCGCCTGCACCGCGCCTTGCACCCGCCGCTCCTCGCGTCTGATGTCGGCCGCCATCTCCCCTTGCTCTGCCTACTGTCGCCTACCTTCTCTCCCCCCTCGTCGCCGTGGCTGTTTCGGTCGCGGGCCACCGACACCTTACTAGTCGCTCGCCGTCGCAGCGGCGCCAGCCCGGTCCTCGCCGGCTCCCACCTCCGGCGCCCCGCCTGCCTCGCCCTGTAGCTGGTCGGGCTCGGCCTCCACTTGGGCGGCGCCTAGTGCCCAGAGCCCACACCCGCCCTCCCGTGACCCATCGCCCGCTAGGCCCCCATGGCCTATGACAAAGGGGCCCCGCTCCCAGAAAGTAATTAAAAAAGAAATTATATATAATAACAATATAATTAATTAAAAATAAATAAATATATAGTAAAATATTAATTAATTAGATAATTAATTAAAATAATTAATCCTAATTAGATTAAACTAATCATTAATTAACCTAATTAAATTGTTAGTTAACTAAATAGTCAATGACATGCGGGACCCACACGTCAGTTTGACTAGTCAACACCTCTGTTGACCGCTAACGTCATGCTGATGTCATGTTGAGTCAATAATGTTAATTTCGAATTAATTTAATAATTATAATTTAGAAAATGATTTAAAACTTTAAAAATTAATATAAAATAGTCCGTAACTCGGATGAAAATACTTTGTACATGAAAGTTGCTCAGAATTTCGAGAAGAATCCGAATACGCAGTCCGTTTGTCCTCCACACGTCCCTAGCATAGCGAACATGAAACAGTCCACCTCTTGTCCGTTTGTCCGAAAACACGAAACACCGGGAATACTTTCCCGGATGTTTTCCATCCTCGCCAGTATCACTTAGTACCATGTTAGGTCACACGTAGCACCGCGTATTGCCATGTTATGTTTTGTGGTGCGATGTTTGCTTTATATTTTTTATTTCTTCCCCCTCTTCTCTCTGATAGACACCGGGACTGAGACACTATCGGTGCCACTATGATCGACTGCATTGACGATGACCCCTCTTTCTTGCCAAAGCAACCAGACAAGCCAACCCCCCTTGATCACCAGATATCACCCATTCTCTTCTCTCTTATTCTTGCATTAGATATGCTACTATTGCTGATTCGATAGCTCCTATTCTGTTGCATAGCTCGTCATTGTTAGTACAACTATTGATACCCTTACCTGCTATCCTAATGTTTAGTGTAGGATGCTAGTATTCCATAAGTGGCCCCACATCCTTGTCCGTCTGCCATGCTATACTATCGGGCCATGATCACTTTGGGTAGTGATCACAGGTATACGCTAAATACATTTTATACATGACACATGATGTGACTAAAGTCGGGTCGGCTCGTTGAGTACCCGCAAGTGATTCCAATGTGGGGGCAGAAAGGAGAGGTGGCTCCATCCAGGTAGCGGTGGGCCTGGGTTCCGAACGGCCCCCGAGTGGATCTTTGTGGCAGAGCGACAGGGCAGGTTGAGACACCCAGTCGAGAGGTGGCCTGGCCCTGGTTGTTGTCCGTGATTATTTCATAAAAACATGCTTAACGAGTTTGGATATTTGATCTGAGTTTGGCCGCTGGCTTATACGCACTAACCAGCTACGTGGGACTAGATATGGCCTCTCAGCGTCGTGGTATCAGCCGAAGCCTTCTTGACGTCAGCGACTTAGCGGCGCGCGCCGGGTTGGACCGCGTATCATAACTCCCTAAGTAATGGACGTTGCTAGGTCTACTCACAGGCCTTGTACGCAACATGCAGGTGTGCAATGGGCGATGGGCCCAGACCCCTGCGCGCTTAGGACTTAGACCGACATGTTGATCTCTCTGCTGTGCTTAGGTAGGGCTACGACATGTTGATCTTCCGAAGCCGGGCTTGACCCAGGAAATTGTGCCCGGCTAAATGGGATCGAGCATGCTAGGCAATGTGGTGCACCCCTACAAGGAAGTTAATCTATTCGAATAGTCGTGTCCCTCGGTAAAAGGACGACCCGAAGTTGTACTCCGACCTCATGAGAACTAGAACCAGATTCTTAATAAAACACACCCTTAACAGTGCCAAATACAACCCGGTGATCACTTTCCCACAAGGCGATGAGGGGAGGATCCCCGGGTAGGATTGTGCTATACGATGTTACTTGGTGAACTTACCATCTATTCTATTCTACTGCTGCAAGACGGAGGCTGTGAGAAGCGAGGATACTTGTTAATTTCCAGCTACTCTCATCTTCTGCTGCAAGATGGAGGTTGCCAGAAGCGTAGTCTTCGATAGGATTAGCTATCCCCCTCTTATTCTAGCATTCTGCAATCCAGTCCACAGATATTACCCCTTTATACAGATACCATTGCATATGTAGTGTAGATCCTTACTTGAGAGTACTTTGGTTGAGTACTCACGGTTGCTTTGCTCCCCCTTTTCCCCTTTTCTCCCTTCTTCTCGGATGACGCAACCAGATGGTGGAGTCTAGGTGCCAGAGGATCCCTAGGATGTTTGTACATGGAGTCCGGCTTCGAGGAGTAGTTAGGAGGTCCCATGCAGGAGGCCTTGCATCTTCGATCGTTGCTACTTTTGTGCTAGCCATCTTATGGCACCTTGTTTAACTTACGTCTGTACTCAGATATTTTTTCTTCCGCTGACTCGTGTGTTGTCGAGCTTATGTATTCGAGCCCTCGAGGCCCCTGGATTGTAATATAAACTTGTATTATTTTATTTGTGTCTAGAGTTGTGTTGTGATATCTTCCAGTGGGTCCTTGATCTTGGTCGTACACATTTGCGTGCATGATTAGTGTACGGTCAAACCGGGGGCATCACAAGTTGGTATCAGAGCCGACTGCCTGTAGGTAGCCCCATGTCCAACTCCTTGGCCGAAGTTGAGTCTAGTCTTTGAAAAACAAATTTACTAACTTGTTGTGTGGCTTACGGGCCCACATCACCAATGGGTGGTGTTAGGATCTTTTATTCCTCTTCTATGCTCTGGGACTCTGATATCTCTTCTATTCGGGTTAAACGATTTTACTAACTCTGACTCTAGATTCTCGTAACTATTTCTCCCGGAGAGCCCTCATTCCAGAAGATCACCTGCTTCGTCAGAAGATTCCGAGGATACCCCTTGATATTTTTCCTGAGACCCTTGTGCTCATCCCTTTGCAATTCTCTGCCATCGATACATCCCTATGGATATCTGCATGCACTTGTCATTCTCATGATCATTCCTCGTCGCTCTTGTTGTTACAAGATGCCTCAAAATATTCTCCATTGTCCCGAGAATCCTTTGAGTTTACTGTCTTGTAGTTTTATTTAGCATGAAAACCCTTACGGTTATTTCCACACATTTATCGAGGATCCGTTCTTCTCAATTGTTCATGTGTCTCACAAAATTCTTCGGAATACTTTTCGATCTTTCGAAAATCCTGTGCAGCCTGTTACTCTTGTAATTCTTGCCTGCTTAGATTATGGTTAATTCCATATGACTGGTAGTCTTCGTTAACATCCCTTGTCTTAGCCATTTTGAGCCTATTGATTGAATGTGTACGTATGCACGCAGTCATCAGGTTATCCTTTTAAAAATTATCTTTCCGGCTCAGACGTCATTTCGGACATGAGCTGGTTCTTGGCAATTCTGTCGGATTACGGGCTCCGCAAACCCAAAGAAGTTCGAACACAGGGGCGTGAACAAAGATCTCTCCCGCTCACGTCTACCTAGCACCACGCCCTCGCCTGGTGGTGAGATTCAAGCAAGCAACAAGTAAAAGCACACACGAGTTTACCCAGGTTCAGGCCACCTTGCGGTGTAAAACCCTACGTCCTACTTGAGTGGATGAGCCTCAGGAGGGCTTGAGTATGAACAAGTACAGTGGTTCTTGAGCTCAGGAGGAGAGCTCAAGAGGGTCAGGAGGCAAGTGTTCTTACTCCTTGAAGCGAAGGTTGGGGTGTTCGAGATGAGGTCCATCCAGATGCCTCCACAGTGGTAACCCTAGCTACTTATATAGGCAGTCAGGGTCCTCTTCCCCCAAAATGTTTAGGCAGGAAGGGATCCCACAACAGCCATTTTGAGCGGGAACACAAGGACGTTCCTATCCTGACAAAAGCGGTCTTCTCCTGCAAAGAGATCAGACGATGACACAGTGGTGGGCTCGGTGGTGACATCCTCCCTGTCGTCCTTGCGGTCTTCGGTCTTGTTGCACCGAAGGGGAAACCTTTGTCTCGCCCCTCGGGAACGTGCGCCTGCGTTGTCTCCTTTGAACCAAATTGGCAACTGCGCCGCTGGCACGCGCTGGCACGCGCTGGCACGGTGCGTCACTGCTCGCGTCAGTGCCTCCTCCTATGGTAGGCTTGGCCTTGAGTTCTCCACCCCTCCGGAGCAGCCTAGCCGAGGCCGCTCCTGAGAGGGTCTTGGTGTCGTTCTTCTCGTGAGGCTTAGCCCCATCGCGAGGGTCTTGAGCAGCTGGTCGATCAGCTGGGCCGTACCAGGACGTAGTAGGAGCGCGTCGCGGGCCGCAGGCAGGCAAGTCTGGGTACCCTGGTTCCCAGGACGCCGACGTCGGGGCGAAGCCTTAGTCGAGGACGAAGCGTCGCAGGCCCCAAAAGACTGCGGGCCAGGCTGGCGCGTGACTGTTGGATGGGGCGTGGCATCTCCACTTCCCCAGGCAGCCTTGTTAACCGTATGACTTGATGTCTCCCTAGCGCAGACGACAGGGTCTTCATGGCCGTGCGCGTGTGGCCGGCGATTGATCTTCTCAGCCTATAAACAGGGGGTGAAGCGCCACCCCCGTTCACTTGACTGTTGCAGATCAAACCCCAGCTCCTCTTTCTTCGTCGAGGGTTTTTCCATGGCGCCGATACGTAGGTTCTCGACTGCACAGAAAGGGAAGGCTCCGATGGTGGAGCCCGAGCAGCTCCGGCCGAAGAAGAGGCGCCGTGACTCCCCAAGGGTGCCCTTGAGGCTGGCGGACGCCCATACGTGGTGCATGCGGGCGCTGCCAGGATTCCCGCCTTGCCTGGGTGCCCCGGCAACAGGCATGCGATGCGCGGGCGGCGGCGATAGGGGCGGTGCGGTCAGCCACCCGGAGAGGCGAGTGATTTCACGCCTCCCGTCACCGTCCCACACTGAAGATGATGTCCGCGAGTTTTTCGTGTGGGCGGGAGCCCCTCCGCACTCTTGGATCCTCTTTCCCCCATTCTTGAAGGAGGTGCTCCGAGCTCGCGGACGGGTAACGATGCAGCTGCGGCATGAAGGGTGCCATCTTCCCCCTTCATACGCCGAGGTGGAGGTGATCTCCTCTGGCAGGGTCTACATGACCTGGGGTTGGGGCATGGTGCGCCGTGCCTGCGCCCCTGCCGGGGGGCACATTCTTCATTTCACGCTGGACGGGCTGGCCATGTTCACCTTCAAGGTCTTCGGGGCGGACGGACGGTAGCTGGCGTGCAGCGTGGAGGATGGGCCCGCCGGCGACCATATCCCATGCTGCCAGGGCGACGAGGCTCGGGGCGAAGCGTTTGCCGTCGGCTTTGCCTCCGACTCCTCCAGCAGCAGCTATGCTTCTCCTGAGACAGCCCGAGCTCTGACGAGAGCTACGAGCCGCCGGGTCGTCACTCTCGCCGCCAAAGGGGAGCAGCGTCCTCCAATCGCCATCAACGCTGTAGGAGCTCGAGCCGTGTCCCTCCGAGAGTGGCCTTCTTTTGCTTGGTCCATGCGAGGCAACCATGGATGGCCCCATGAGGGCATGTAAATCTTTTGCAACACTCCTGCTATTATCCGATGTCATGAACTTATGTTCCTCATGAGATCCTTTGCTAGAGAAAGATTTTCCCTTTCTTCCGTCCCCGCGGTAGCTTAGGGCCCTACGCCTGGGAGACCCAGTGCCTATGCAGGCTTCAGACATCGCCGGTATGTTAGGCCGCGATGCCGTGGTCAAGGCCAGGAGGTGAGTGGCCCAGGATCCGGTAAGAGCCCCCGAGGTGCGATGCTCGGGAGGTCCCCCTTGGCGTGCAGGTAGCGACCGCGAGAGCCGGCGAGAGGGGCCTTGTGCTCCAGCGAATTCACAATTACGGTGGGTGGAGGCGTAGGTACGTGAGTGAATGTGGGTGTTGAACACGTATCTTAGTGATCCCTTGCGATCGGGCGGCAGTGACGTTTGATCGCGCCCTGTCCTGCCAACTGCTGATGGCCGCAGGGCCGCGCCTACCGCGTTCCCCACGAGGCGAAACTCTACGCTCTCGGGACCCGCCCCCTGAGGTGCCTAGGCCACCGCTGGTATGCCGGGTCGCGATGCCACGCGCAAGGCCAGGGGTAAGGGCTCTGGGGCCAGTTGGGGTCCTGAGGCGCGATGCTCAGGAGCTCCCCCTTCTGCGCCCAAGTTGCCTTCGCGAGGGGGTGGTAGCAGCCGCTCCCGAGGCCGCCGAGCCGGGCCGGGTCCTGAACTTCCGGAGACGTGCCTGCACGTCAGTCATAATCTTGGGAAGGTGGCTGCTCCTGAAGTCATGTCTTGGGTTCCCCTTCGTAAAGGTGGAGGCACCAAGGACCTGGTGAGGTGACGTGCGCGGAGCCGGCCGCGAGCCAGAGCTCGGTTCCTTGGATTTTTTAGCGCTGCAGGGATGGACCCGAGCACAGACGCCGTGCCAGTGACCTTGCAGTTGAGTGAGTGTATTTGACAGGGAACATGCGGAAGCCAGGCGCTAATCATGTAGCATATGGGTAATGCAAAAAAGGCAAATATCTAGCTTGATTTATGTGCAAAAGAGACAGCTGTGGGGGTGAGCCCCCAGCAGCTCAAGGACTATTGTGGGGGTGAGCCCCCGACAGCTCGAGGATGATGCAGCCCGGGGGGGCGCCCTCGATTGAATACCTGAGACATCACCTGATACTTGTCGTCGAACAAGAGTTGAGGTAGCTGAAGACGCGAGTCGTGCGAGTCGCTCCTGAGGATCGCCGGGCTCCTGAGGCCCAGGGGCTCCGGAGGCCCTCAGCGGTCACGGGGGTCCGGCTCCTGCTCCATCAGGACCTCCTGCCAATGAGCCTCTTGAGCCCCCAAAGCCTGCCGCGTGAGGTACTGGAACGTGGCAGCTGCGTTGCGGAAGCTGAAGAGCGTGCGAATGTAACTGCAGGGGAGAGTCCTCCTCCAGCCGACAACCGTCAGCCAGAAGGCTCCAGAGAAGTGGCTCGATTGAGGCCTGCAATGTTGAGGCAGACACGGATTTGGTTGCTTGGGTTGCGGGTAGGTGATCTTGGTGTCCTGCGGTTGTGCCCACCGCGTATGAGCCTTGCGTACTGAAGTTCCTCGGTAGCCTGGTCTATGAAGTCCTGAGCCTCCAGCGCTATATGGCCCATGCTGGGCTCACAAAAATGCGCGTCGAGACACGCCTACAGGTGATGCCCAAACACCTCCCTCGTGACGCTGGTCAGACCAGAGGCAATTCAGAGGAGAGCCCCCGAGCCTGTCCTGAGAGGGGCATCGGGCGCACCTCCCTATGCGAGGGTGGAGGGCGCCTCGTCAGCAGGCGCGGGACCCGAGGCGGTGCCATCAGGAGCCCCTGCGTCCTGAGGTCCATTTGCGGGCAGGTGCTTCTTCTTCCTGGGGGCAGTTTGTAGGGAGAAGACGGCTCCATCTCCGTCGGAGCTCTCAGCCACTGCAGTCTAGTAGGCGCGCTCCAGGGAACGCACTGCTTCCTTCTCGTCGCAGGCGATCGTGATGACCCCGCCACTCCTGGGCGTCTTGAGGACGTTGTAGCCGTGATGGGTCGCCGCCATGAACTTGGCGAGCGCCGGATACCCTAGGATGGCGCTGTACGGGAGGTGAATGTTGGCGATGTCAAAGTCGATGAGCTCGGTGTGATAGTTGTCGTGATCGCTGAAGGTGACGGGGAGGCGGACCTGCCCCATCGGGAGTGTGGAGGCATCTGTGACTCCGTAGAATGGCTTGGTTGGGTGCAGCTGATCATAGGGGACTTGGAGCGTCTCGAAGGTCTGGACGGAGAGGACATTGAGCCCTACTCCACCGCCGATGAGGGTCTTGGTCACGAGGACATTGCTGATGGTCACAGTGCAGAACATCGGGAGAGTGCCTAGGGCTGCGGTGCACTTGAGCTGGTCCTTGGGGTCGAAGGCGATGACCTGCTTGGTCCACCTGAGGTTGCACGCGGCATCAGGCCTGGGGAGCACCGCGTTCACCTCACGAGTGAACTGCTTGAAGATGCGGTGGGAAGCCAGAGCGTGGGCTCCTCCCAGGATGCATGCAACGGCGCCTGGCTCCTGAAAGCCCCCTGCTTCGTCTCCCTGGCGGTCGTCGTCGTTCCTTCTTGGTGGTGGTGGCAGCGGAGGCAGGCCCGCATTGCCCTGAGGGTGACCCTCACGAGGCTGGTCGCACCGGGGGGCGTCACGAGGCTGCTCCTGCCAGCGGTCTTCACGAGGTTGGTCACGCCATCCTTGGCGCGAGTTCCTTCCATCCCATCGTCCTCCACCACGGCCCCCTCTGCTGCCGTAACCGCGATTGTCGTGCTCAGGATGCTGCCCGACGCGCCCATCACGCATCGCCTTGAGTTCTTGGCAGTCGTTGGTGCTGTGGCTGTGAACATCATGGAAGACGCAGTACAGACGGTTGTCTTTGGGGGGGGGGTCGTTGTAGCCGCAGCCACGCTTCACTTCTGGCTTCGCGGCCAGCACGACGGGTCCCTTGCGCTTTGCTTCCTTGGCCTTGTCCTTCTTGTCGTCAGCCTCCGCTTCAGGCAGCTCCAGGAGAGAGAGGCAGCCTTCCTCTACCCTGGCGCACTTTGCCGCGAGGTTGAACATCTCGAGGGCCGTGCACAGGTCCTCATGGATGGCGAGCTCCTTCTTCATCCTGATGCCGCGTACACCATCGGGAGAATGCTGAGATGATGGCCTCGTCCGAGACCCTGGGGATCTTGAGGCGCACGGTGTTGAAACGCTGGATGTACTTCTGCAGGGTCTCCCCGGGTTGCTGCTTCACGCGGCGCAGATCCTCGGCCGCCAGGGCTCGGTCACGGGTACCTTGGAAATTGGCGACGAAACGCTCATGAAGCTCCCCCCAGGAGGAGATGGATCCTACGGGAAGGTTCAGGAGCTAGGAGCGAGCATCGTCCTTGAGGGCCATGGGGAACTAGTTTGCCATGACCTGCTCGGTGCCATTGGACGCCTCGATGCTCAGCGCGTAGAGCTAGAGGAACTATGCGGGGTCGGCGGTGCCATCATAGCACGGAGGCAGATACAGATTGAACTTGCTGTGCCAAACGAGGCGCCACAACTCTGGAGCTAGGGCGCGACATCCAGCCACGCTCATGATTGCAGGCGCCCCTGCGCCTGCGGTGCTGGTTCCTGGGGTACAGGCGCCACCACCTCATGTGGTGCACGGTTTTGGTGCTGCGGAACGGGGAGCCTGCGAGCTTCTGCCTGGGGACGCGGGACCACCTGGCAGCTCTGATCGTCACGTGCAGGGGCCTTGCGGGGCTGTTCGCGCCGTGGAGCCTCGCGTCTGAGCCCCTGGCCAGTGCCATGCAGTGAAGGTGGAGCCGGGATGCCATGGTCCATGTTCCCTGCCATGAGCGACAGAGGACGGGAGGAGTGAGTCGGTGCAGGTACCTCCCCTCGTATAGGTCGTCCGTTGGACGGTAGCGTAGGAGCTAGCGTGCCATCAGTGACGCAGGCTGCTGGTAGACCTGCCTGCGGCGGATGAGCGAGGACGACGCCACGGCCCGCGAGGGTGATGGTGTCGCCATGCGGCTATCGCGCTGCACAGACAGCGGCAGCGACGAGTCCTGCTGCTCATGGACGGCCGGGTTGGTGGCAGCATTGGCGACCGGCGAGTTGGGGCAGAGCAGTGCACCGTTGCCCGCGGGAGCCGTCTGAGCGACGTTGGCGGCGCGGAGGGCGGCACGCGCTCGGCGTGTGTCCACCATGGAGGTGAAGCGAGATCGACGAACGAGAGCAGGACGAGGTCATCGGAGAGGCGAGATTTCGGCACGCCCCCTACCTGGCGCGACAGATGTCGGATTATGGGATCCGCAAACCCAAAGAAGTTCGAACACAGGGGCGTGGACAAAGATCTCTCCCGCTCACGTCTACCTAGCGCCACCCCCTCGCCCGATGGTGAGATTCAAGCAAGCAACAAGTAAAAGCACACACGAGTTTATCCAGGTTCAGGCCACCTTGCGGTGTAAAACCCTATGTCCTGCTTGAGTGGATTAGCCCCAGAGGGCTTTATTATGAACAAGTACAGTGGTTCTTGAGCTCACGAGGAGAGCTCAAGAGGGTTAGGAGGCAAGTGTTCTTGCTCCTTGAAGCGAAGGTGGGGTGTTCGAGATGAGGTCCATCCAGATGCCTCCACAGTGGAAACCCTAGCTACTTATATAGGCAGCCAGGGTCCTCTTCCCCCGAAATGTTTAGGTGGGAAGGGATCCCACAACGGCCATTTTGATCGGGAACACAAGGACGTTCCAATCGTGACAAAAGCGGTCTTCGCCTCCAAAGAGAGCAGACAATTTTGTGGCGGTGGGCTCGGTGGTGACATCCTCCCTATCGTCCTTGCGGTCTTCAGTCTTTTCGCACCGAAGGGAAACCTTTGTCTCGCCCCTCGGGAACCTACGCCTGCGTTGTCTCCCTTGCACCAAAATGGCAACTGCGCCGCTTGCACGCGCTGGCGTGGTGCGTCACTGCTCGCGTCACTGCCTCCTCCGGAGGCAGGCTTGGCCTTGAGTTCTCCACCCCTCTGGAGCAGCCTAGCCGAGGCCGCTCCAGAGAGGGTCTTGGTATCGTTCTCCTCATGAGGCTTAGTCCCCTCGCGAGGGTCTTGAGCAGCTGGTCGACCAGCTGGGCCGTACCAGGCCATAGTAGGAGCGCGTCGCGGGCCGCAGGCAGGCAAGTCTGGGTACCCTTGTTCCCAGGACGCCGACATATTCAAACCTTTATTGATTGTACAACTAAGTGTTTTCAACTTATCCATCCTTGATTAGAGCGTCTGCTTCTGATCCTTCATTTTGGAACCATAATTTCTTTCTACTTAAGCATCAGACTAATTAGGTGATTCTTGAATCTGATGCCTCTGCATTCTTTCTTCCTCTGAGTGAGTACAGATACTCACATCAGCTCCGTTGTGGGTCGCACGATCCATTGCTGGATGGTTATCCGACAGTGTCCTTCATATTATATCACCTTGTCAGTTCTTCCCCTGATACATCATGCCTTTGGTAAATTGTATCCTCTACTTTGCCAACCATGCTCTGCTTTCGAGCTTGTGTATTTACTGTTGAAACTTGTGGTATATGTTACTAAGATGCCCGATGGTTTGAACCTATGCCTTCCCCTAATCCATGAGAACCCGAAAGTTTTCACAAGTCATACTCTTTTGGTGTTCTACCAGATAAAATTCCAACACTACAGTTTTATCAAAGCGAGAGGTGAATGAAATGATATGCATTAAAGAAGTGGGAGTCGACCTTGAACTTTGTGTTCATTCCCATGAAAATGATGTAGACCGTCTCGGAAGCTTCGTGCAACATGATTGTCCAACTGTATGATTCTTTCGGTATTCCTGAATTGATTCCTTATAGTTATGGTTGACCAGGTTGTCCTGATTTGATATATCTGATGGGAATTCATTCCAGTGCCTTGTCTATTTTTGGCAAGGCTGAAGTATCTACTGTCATAGGTCAGTGACCCGGTTCTACTTCTATCATGTTCTACCTTCGAGTATTACCCCATGGCATCTCAAAGATGTCTTGCCATTGCACCACATCTTACTAACTTTGTTGAAGATATGTCTTTCCTTGTCGTAATCACTCTACGGATTCTGGGTTGTTGTTAACCTAGGACACCGACTAGTGAAATTATTCCGCACTACAAATCAATTACCCCTAGTGTTTTTACTGGGAAAGTCTGAACTCAATCTGGTCATTCCTAGACTATCGGATGCATCCTGGTCGTGCTATCTTTGACTGTGATACTTCATCCTTCTCTGGTGCATGAATGCTTCAGTGTGTGAGCAGGACTTACGACGAGCTTTCAACATCATGTTGCTTGTCTTGAAAGGCAACTTTGGCTCTAAGCTTGCATCTTATATATTGATCCTATAACTTGACACTTTGTCGTTCCCTTGCTTGTTGCCATTGTTGTTTGATTGCATCTTCTTGAAACCTCCCGACAAATGTGTCGGGTCACCTTCAACACTTTGACTTCTTCCAAGATGTGAACTGTGTTCATGATGAGAAATACCCTCCTTGCCCTCAATGATTTTTATTATCATCGACAACACCCTTGACTTCCTTTCATCGCGAACTTGTCCACATTATGAATACAACTTGCTCTCCAGCTAGTGTTGTGTTCTGCCTTGAAGTACTACTATCTTTTATGTCGAGAATATTGTGGGTATTGCTCCACCTCTTAGAAATTATCGGTATGATGATACTTCTCACCATCACCATTCTTCCTACGTCCCCGTGTTGTTTTTAATCGTGATACCAATATGCTAACGATGCTGCTTGAGTTCTGTACTTCTAGCAACCCTATTGCTTTGGAGTTAACGATCGACAATTTGTTCTTAGACTATTGGTTATTGAATCATCACTCTAACATTGATCTTGCTGCCTAAGGTCATATTTCAGGCACACCTTTCAACTAATGATTAATGGTGTATGTTTTCCTCGAGCATACAACATTATATCATTTGAATTGACAAGTGTCGTCTTCTTGTTCACATTATTGTGGAAATCCATCCGTTAGTAGTTTTTGATGAATTGTCGCTGAGCCCATCAGCCACCTCCTCATCCTCTCCTTGGTTTAATGATGAACTATTGTTTCGGGAACCCGCCTCCATAGTTCACTTCTTGAGAATCCTGTAATGTCATTTCGTCGATTTGTGTTGCACCTTTTCTTCTCGAACATCCTGAGTCTGAGGTATCATGACACCAATCGGATCTAAATCTCGGTCAGATATGATGGTTGGGACAACTTTCTAGGAGTTATAATGTTGGTCCTTTGATGACCCGGTAATATGATGTCATGCCTAGCACCCCTGGCTGGAGGACCTATCATTATAATTTCTTTTGCAAGGATAACCATTCCTCCAGGAGGAAATTGTAAGACTTATTTTATAAGTTGCTCCTGATGGATCATTTGTGTATCCAATGTCTGGCTCTTGATTGAAAAACCATATCATTGCTACCTTGAAGCATGACAATGATACCCCGCTCATCAACAAAAACATTGGAGGCGCGATGCTAAGTGTTTCTTGGTCAGTTATCCAAACACCATTGTATGGGTAACATCTTGATTAATCATTGCCTGTTTATCTGAATGGTTGGGTACTTGCTCTCCTACACTGTAACGACCAAACCTCAAAGGATTTGAGTCTTTGTGCTTACCGTGCTAGTCCCTGGATTGAACTCGCTAGCACACACAGTATAGATGAATACCAGAATACAAGTGCATCATTTATTACCACATATGACCCAGAGTATATAAAATAAAACAATCTGCATAGCTCATGGCTAGCTCTTATTCAATCACACAGCGAAAAGTAGCAGAAAATAACGATGAGTCCCATCATAGCCCAACTGGCGATGCTGAGTGCAGACTCGCGACCCTAACGGTACCTTACTCGTCATCTGAAAATCCTACAACATGAGACGTTGCAGCTGTATAGGTCAATACGTTGAATGTATTGGCAAGTTACACAGGAGAAGTAATAAAGCAGACCTACATGTATATGCATAGAACAACAATGGAGGGCTTGGGGGTTTATTTTGCAGAAAGCTGATTTTGTCCTCATAACTACCTAATAGTCAGTTTTTCATTCAGTTCTTTTATTACTACAGTTAAATGCACAAGGTTGAGTTGGCAAAATCAACTCCAACCTACCCATTTATTAAGTTGCCCACAAATATTATTAAGTGTCACATCTGTCAAGATCATCCAACAACTGTAATGGCATAGTGGCTCAAAATATCCATAACCGGGGGCACAGCTAATCATGATTAGTTTTATTACTCTACAAAGTTTTGTACGCTTTACCACTTCGACCCAATCCGAAGATTGAGACGAAGTCTTTCAGAAGAGGTTCCCTTATCTACCTGACGACCACATCCCACCTATATAAGCTACATCTGTCGACACTGTCTGGGCCAAGGGTTCCAACAACTGATCAACTAAGCTAGATCCCATTTAGCCAGTGGCCGCACATGGAAGCTACTAGTCACTAAGTATGTCTGATATTTTTGAACCTGGGAGGCATTCCAATTAGGGTGCACTCTCATGGGCGCTTGGCCTTAGAAAAGGTGCAAGACCCCATGATGCCTTCCCTCAACACCAAGTAATACCACTTCCGCCCAAAGGTGAATTAAGTCCTTAATAACTACTCAATTTGTTAAATTTATATAATCCTCACATAAGCTCAATGTATACAGGAACCAACCCCGTCTACAAGCATAGCAAAACTATACCTACCACGATTTGGAAAAACAGGAGATAGGTCAACAATATAGCTCAAAATATAACAATCCTATAAAGCATAATATTTATAGTGTGATATAAACTACAATGCATAGGAAACAAATAGGTAAAGGATGATCAACATGTAACTTGCCTTGGTTCTGGTTCAAAAAGTTACACTCCTGACAATAGCTCGCGTCGCACTCCGGACAATCTACATGTTTCACACAATATGACAAATAAATCACCGAAACTCGAACAATGCCAAAATAAAGCCAACAGCAATAAAATCATTTTCAAATTCAACAACAGCAGCAAAACAACATGTACAGATCACCTACACGGCACTACGGTCACAATGCAAAAAGAAACACTCGATTCTGGCACATGATTTAAAAGATACGGCCTCCGGAAGATTTTATTTGAATTCAAACGAATTCAAATTTGAACAATGCAAACATGTGTGAAATTGGTACTGTGTTAAGGAGCAGATTTTTGTGAGTGCATAGGAAAAAGAATCAACTAATTTGGATATATACACTAAGAGATATAGCTAATTGAAGTTTAGAGGAAAATCTGAAAGAAAACAGAAAACAACAGAAAAACTCCTGGTCCTGTAGCAACTAATGTGCGAACTCCTGTAGCGAACTACCACGTGGCAATATCCCATTGGTTGGATGCGTGTGGCGTGCGCGTGTGCTCACCAGAACAGGGGAAATGACGGCGACGGTCGGGCGGTGGCGGCGGTGGCCCTCCGGTGGTGCTCCGGCGAAGGTGAAGGGATGTGCGGCTACGACGTGGAGTGGCGGAGGTGGTGGTGGTGTCGGACGGCACCGAGGTGCACTATACCGGCGGCGGTGAGCTCGTGAACGGTGGTGGTGCTCCGGCGGTATCGGGTGTCGGCGGAGGCGTCCCATCGGTGGTCGCCTGCCCAGGAAAACGTGTCAAAATGACGCGTGAGTGAGAGGGAGTTCGAGATAGAGAGGGCGGCGCGTCTACAGAGTGCTTACGGTGGCGAAATCATCGGCCAACGGCGGTAGCAAGTCGTAGCTCCTCCGCAAGATCCAAACGGCTCGGGCGGCGCGTGCGAAGGAGGAAGAGCGAAGGGGAGGGCTGCGGTCGAGTGCCCTAGGGCTTGGGCTCTCCCTAGACGTTCTCGGCGTGCGCGGGGTCAAGCCAGGCGCTGGATCGATCTGGGTTAGCCTGGGCATGCGCGCGTGGTGCGGATGATGTCCGGCTCGGGTTAGAAACGAACAAGCACAGTGTGGGTCCTGCTGGCAGTGAGAGGGGCGGCGGGTCGGGCGCGCAGTGCGGGTGCGGGCGAGAGGAGTTGCCAGGTATGCCACCAGACAAAGATATTGAGTTTCTTATTGATTTAATACCAGACACTGGAACTATTGCAAAGATACCGTATAGAATGCCTCCTCAGGAGTTATAGGAACTGAAGAAGCAGATAAGGGAATTGCAGGAACTAGGATTTATTCGCCCAAGTTCATCACCTTGGGGACCTCCAATTTTGTTTGTGGAGAAGAAGGATGGTACCTTGAGGATGTGTTTTGATTATCATTGTCTCAATGAGGTAACCATTAAGAATAAGTATCCCTTGCCTATGATAAATGATCTATTTGACCAGTTGGAGGGAGCTACTGTGTTTTCTAAGATTGATCTTCGTTCTCGTTATCATCAGTTAAAGATTCGTGAGCAAGATATTCCAAAGACTGCTTTTACTACGAGGTATGGGTTGTATGAATACACTGTTATGTCATTTGGATTGACCTACGCTCCTGCATACTTCATGAATATGATGAACAAGGTGTTTATGGAGTTCTTGGATTAATTTGTGGTTGTTTTCATTGATGATATATTGGTGTTCTGCAAGAATAAGCAAGAGCATGAGGTACATCTGCGTTTGGTGATGGAGAAGATGAGGGACATCAGTTGTATGCCAAGTTCAGCAAATGTGATTTTTGGCTGGATGAGGTAGCATTCCTTGGACATGTGGTGTGAGGTAATGGAGTTGCAGTTGATCCATCTAAGGTTGCTGCAGTTACAAAGTGGGAGACACCCACCACAGTTGGAGAGATTCACAGCTTTTTGGGCCTTACAGGTTATTACAGGAGGTTTATTGAGAACTTCTCTAAAATTGCAAGGCCTATGACTGAATTGTTGAAGAAGGAGAATAAATTTGTTTGGACTGATGAATGTGAAGCCAGATTTCAGGAATTGAAGCAGCGTTTGGTTGCAGCAGTCTTAATTCTGCCTGATATACATAAGGACTTCCAAGTATATTGTGATGCTTCTCGTCAGGGACTTGGGAGTGTTTTGATGCAAGAAGGTAAAGCTGTTTCATATGCTTCACGTCAGCTTAAAAATCATGAGCATAATTATTCTACACATGATTTGGAGTTAGCCTCAGTTGTGCATGCATTGAAAACTTGGAGGCATTATCTTATTGGTAATCATTGTGATATATTTACTGATCATAAGAGCTTGAAGTATATTTTTACTCAAAAGGATTTGAACCTCGGGCAGAGGAGATGGTTAGAACTTATTAAGGATTATGATTTGAATGTGCAGTACCATCCTGGTAAGGCTAATGTTGTTGTTGATGCATTGAGTCGTAGAAGCCATGTTAATGCAGTTGATATTAATGATATATCACAAGAGTTATGTGATTAGTTCAGGAATCTCAGGTTGGAGATGGTTCCTAAGGGATATTTGGCAACACTTGAGGTAAAGCCTACTTTGCTTGACAGGATCAAGGAAGCTCAAAAGGATGATAAAGACATTGCTGCAATAAAATAGAATATGACTAAAGGTAAGGCATAAGGTTTCCATGAGGATGAACATGGGACAATATGGTTTGAGAAGCGTATTTGTGTACCGCAAGATGCAGACATCAGGAAGTTGATTCTTCAGGAGGTGCATGATTCACCTTATTCTATTCACCCAGGTTACTAAGATGTATTTGGACCTGAGGGAAAGATTTTTGGTGGCCTAGCCTGAAGAGGGAGATTACTGGATATATTGCAACATGTGATGTGTGCTAGGGAGAGATCCAGGGACTAGCATGGTAAGCACAGAGACTCAAATCCTTCGAGGTTTGGTCGTTACATACCCTGTATGCCATGTTCCGCTTTTCCATGGGAAGGATATACTCCTAATAATAGTGTGTAATCACAGTTTTCCTTTCCTTTGTTCCGTTTAACCTTCTTGATCTATATGATCTAAGCCGTAATAAATCTCTGCTTATGTAAACACCTCGTTGTACAACTCTGTCAGTAAGACCTTGATTCTATTGTTGATAACATTCCGGTACTGCCGGTGGATGAGAACTTTGCCTATTAATCCGCCTCGTTTCAATGAGCGGGAAAATGATTCTCTTCGTTCCCCGTCCATGGTACCGAGATTGTTGCCGACATAGCTGACGAGCTATCCACTGATATGCCACCCTGTTGTGGGTGTGCAAGATGTCACCACCATTCCTACTTTCAACCCACATGGTGGGCCCATAACCCACAGGTCCACCGGAACCAAACCTGACTCTTCTTTACAACCCGGATTCTAATGTATCCTTTGCACCTAGCTTTGTATGCGATTCACGAGCTAAATTTTATACCATTATTCAGCTTGGAATCAAACACCATGTTATTATCGTTGTTCAATCCCCCATTCTAGCTTCTGTCTAGGCATCAAATGATTGCCTACCCATTTGAAACTTTGGTACCATCGTATATTGCATTCAACGGATTCACTGAAATACAACTCGTGGGGTACCTCGTGTATTTCCCATTGGGGTCACCGTCAGATGCCCCGCTTCGTGGAGATACGTTCTTCCGGAGTTTTCCCCCTTGGTCGCGTTCGTAGGACGATGGAGATCCTGAAGAAAGGATGACGACTTGATCACAATGACTTGAAGCAGAGAAATGAAGACTTCAACGAAAGGGATCAACCTCTTCCAAAGGGCAGCAAGGACCGAGAAGACTCGTTAGGTTTTTGCTACCAGCACTTTTCCCCCCTTACTCCACCGCTTAAATCTCGGGACGAGATTTCTTGTAGTGGAGGAGAATTGTGACGTCCGAGTAATCAAGCTATAGTAACCCTCTGGTAATGATGCCACGTCACCTCGATTACCGTTGGTAATCTCGCGTTAGTTCAAACCGGTTCAAATCTAAATTTGAATTAAAGTCAAACGATAAAAGTTTTCAAACATTAAAACTAAAATGTTCGGGTTGTGCCAAATAATGCTTAAGTAATTATAGTGAAGAAACCACACTTCCGTAAAGAATTCAAATACACTAAAATAGTTAAAACAGTAGTGAAAACAATTAACAAATACCTATTGAGATTTATGAAATATTAAAACTATTTTTATATGATTTAAGAATCAGTCTGATAGTAGTTTGTTTATGAATACAAATTTAGGTACTAGTGGTAATTTTTATAAAACTAAAAAGAAAAGAAAATAGTAAATAAAAGAGAAAGGAAATTACAAAACAAAAACAAACGACAAGAAAAGAGGGCAAAGCCCCCTCTCCCTGGGCCGGATGGCCCAGCTGGCCATCCAGGCCACCTAGAGGCCCACCCATTCCCCCCTTTTCCCTCTGAAACCCTAACCCCCTCCCCTAGACACCCCACTTCGCCCCCACTCGTTCCAATCCCTTTCTGCCCCTCCCTGATCTAGGTCAGGATTGGGGGCGTTCTCCGCCACCGCCGTCAGGTACCCCGCCGGGGCCGCCCCGCCACCCGCCGTCCTCGGTACTGCCTCCTCGTCTCCGTCGCTCGTCCTCGCCCCTCCTCACCGGACGCTGTCCACGCACGCCGCCGCCGCACACCGACACCGTCCCGCTGTCGTCGTAGTCACCTCATCACCGTCGCCACCACCACCTCGAGCTGGTTGTCGCACACCTGCAAGGCCCCAGTGAGCCATCGCCCCCTTCCTATCTACTCTGCCCCCTCTCACCACGTCTCTCCCCATCGCCGCTCACCGTCCGTTCGCGCCCGAACCGCGGTCGCCCGCACTCGCCGCGCCTCGAGCGCGCCCAAGGCCCCACGAGCGCCCGCGCACGCATCGCCCTCGCGTCGCTCGCATCAACCGCCTGCTGCCGCCTGTAGCTCATCCCTGCCGCGCCGTGCCTCGCGCCCGCCTGCACCGCGCCGTGCGCCTGCCGCTCCCCGTTTCTGTTGTCGGCTGTCGCCTTCCCTTGCTATGCCTGCCGTCGCCTACCTTCTCTCCCCCTCGCCACGGTGGCTTCCTCGGCCATGGGCCACCGCCACCCTGCTGGTCGCTCGTCGTCGCAGCGGCACCAGCCGGCTCCCACCTTCGGCACCCCGCCTGCCTCGCCCAGTAGCTGGGCAGGCTCGGCCTCCGCTCGGGCGCCTAGCATCCACACTCGCTCGCCCGTGACCCGTCACATGCTAGGCCCCCACGGCCTATGACAAAGGGGCCCTGCGCCCAGAACGTAATTAAAAAAGGAAAAAAGTTTAATTAAAAATAAATAAATAAATAATAAAATATTAATTAATTAATTTTAATTAATCCTCATTAGATTAAACTAATCACTAATTAACCTAATTAAACTGTTAGTTAACTAAATAGTCAATGACATGCGGGACCCACACGTAAGTTTGACCAATCAACACCTCTGTTGACTGCTAACGTCATGCTGGTGTTATGCTGATGCAATAATGTTAATTTCGAATTAATTTAATAATAATAATTTAGAAAATGATTTAAAACTTTAAAAATTAATATCAAATTATCCATAACTCGGATGAAAATACTTTGTACATGAAAGTTGCTCAGAATTTTGAGACGAATCCGAATACGAAGTATGTTTGTCCCCCACACGTCCCTAGCATAGCGAACATGCAACAATCCACCTCCGGCCCATCTATCCGAAAACACGAAACACCGGGAATACTTTCCGGATGTTTTCCATCCTCGCCAGTATCACTTAGTACCGCGTTAGGTCACACGTAGCACCGCGTATTTCAATGTTATGTTTTGTGCTGTGATGTTTGCTTTATATTTATTGTTTCTTTCCCCTCTTCTCTCTGATAGACACCGGGACTAAGACGCTGCCGGTGCCACTATGATCGACTGCGTGGACGACAACCCCTCCTTCTTGCCAGAGCAACCAGTCAAGCCAACCCCCCTTGATCACCAGATATTGCCCATTCTCTTCTCTCTTATTCTTGCATTAGATTTGCTACTATTAATGATTTGATAGCTCCTATTCTATTGCATAGCCTGTCATTGTTACTACAACTGTTGCTATTCTAATGCTTAGTATAGGATGCTAGTATTCCATCAGTGGCCCCACATCCTTGTCCGTCTGCCATGCTATACTATCGGGCCGTGTTCACTTCGGGTGGCGATCACGGGTATATGCAAAATACATTTTATACATGACACACAATGTGACTAAAGTCAGGTCGTCTAGTTGAGTACCCGCAAGTGATCCAATGTGGGGGCTGAAAGGACAGGTGGCTCCATCCAGGTAGCGGTGGGCCTGGGTTCCTGACGGCCCACGAGTGGATCTTTGTGGCGGAGCGATAGGGAAGGTTGAGGCACTTAGTCGAGAGGTCGCCTGGCCCTGGTCGTTGTCCACGGTTATTTCATAATAACACGCTTAACGAGTTTGGATATTTGATCTGAGTCTGGCCGCTGGCCTATACGCACTAACCAGCTACGTGGGATTAGATATGGGCTCTCGTCATCATGGTATCAGCCGAAGCCTTCTTGACGTCAACGGCATAGCGGCGCGCGCCGGGTTGGACCGCATAGCGTAACTTCCTTAGTAATGGAGGTTGCTAGGTCTGCTCATCGGCGGCGTACACAACATACATGTGTGCAATGGGCGATGGGCCCAGACCCCTGCGCGATTAGGAGTTAGACCGGGGTGCTGACCTCTCTACTGTGCTTAGGTAGGGCTACGACATGTTGATCTTCCAAGGCCGGGCATGACCTAGGAAAGTGTGTCCAGCCAAATGGGATCGAGCGTGCTGGGTAATGTGGGGCACCACTTCATGGAAGTTAATCTATTCGAATAGCCATGTCCCTTGGTAAAAGGACGACCCGGAATAGTACTCCGACCTCATGACAACTAGAACCGGATACTTAATAAAACACACCCTTACCAGTGCCAGATACAACACGATGATCGCTTTCCAACAGGGTGATGAGGGGATGATCGCTGGGTAGGATTATGCTATACGATGTTACTTGGTGAACTTACTATCTATTCTATTCTACTGCTGCAAGACGGAGGCTGCGAGAAGCGAGGATACTTCTTACTTTCCAGCTATTCTCATCTACTGCTGCAAGATGGAGGTTGTCAGAAGCGTAGTCTTTGATTGGATTAGCTATCCCCCTCTTATCCTGGCATTGTGCAGTTCAGTCCACAGATATTACCCCTTTATACAGATACCATTGCGTATGTAGTGTAGATTCTTGCTTGCGAGAACTTTGGATGAGTACCCACGGTTGATTTGCTCCCCCTTTTCCCCTTTTGTCCCTTCTTCTCAGATGAAGCAACCAGATGGTGGAGTCCAGGAGCCAGAGTATCCCTAGGATGTTTCTATGTGGAGTTCGGCTTCGAGGAGTAGTTAGGAGGTCCCAGGCAGGAGGCATTGCCTTTTCGATCATTGCTACTTTTGTGCTAGCCATCTTATGACACCTTGATTAACTTATGTTTGAACTCATATATTTTTGATTCTGCTGACTCTTGTGTTGTCGAGCTTATGTATTCGAGCCCTCGAGGCCCTTGGCTTGTAATATAAAGCTTGTATTATTTTAATCTTCCAGTGTGTCCCTGATCTTAGTCATACACATTTGCGTGCATGATTAGTGTACGGTCAAATCGAGGGCGTCACAGGGAGTAACGATTGTTTGCGGACCTCCAACATGTCCACACAATGCCCGAAACTTCTGGTGTGGAATGTCTACAGGCTAAATGCACCCGCGAGATGGCATGCCATATACCAAGTAGTGACAACATCAAATTTGAGAATTGTTTGTCTTCAAGAGACAAATATGGAAGTGATGTCTTCTAACATTGTAAAATAGTGCCTAGGCAATAAATTCAAAAACTTCTTTTATGTGCCTACGATGGGAACACTGTTGGAAATATGCCCCAGAGGCAATAATAAAATGGTCATTATCATATTTCCCGTTCATGATAATTGTTTATTATTGATGCTAGAATTGTGTTGACCAGAAACTTAAATACATTTGTGAATACATAAACTACACTGTGTACCTAGTAAGCCTCTACTAGACTAGATCGTTGATCAAAAGATGGTTATCCTTTCCTGACCATAGACATGAGTTTTCATCTGATAATGGGATCACATCATTATGATAATGATGTGATGGATAAGTCCCAACTGTAAGCTTAGCATACGATCATTTAGTTATTTGCTACAACTTTCGTCATGCCAAGTATCAGTTCCTTAGACCATGAGATCATGTCACTCCCGGATACCAGAGGAATACCTTTTGAGCTGTCAAACATCACTTCATAACTGGGTGATCATAAAGGTGCTCCACATGTATCTCCGAAGGTGTCTATTGTGTTATATGGATTGAGACTGGGATTTGTCAATTCGTATGACGAAGAGATATCTCTAGGCCCTCTCAGTAATACAATATCGTAAAGAGTTTGCAAGAAATGTGGGTAATGAGTTAGTTAGGGGATCTTGTATTACGGAATGAGTAAAGAGACTTGTTGGCAATGAGATTGAACTAGGTATGCAGATACCGACGATGGAATCTCAGGCAAGTAACATATCGCCGGACAAAGGGAAATGCATACAGAATTAACCGAATCCTTGACATCGTGGTTCAACCAATAAAAGATCTTTGTGGAATATGTATGAACCAATACGGGCATCCAGGTCCTGCTATTGGTTATTGACTGGAGAGGTGTCTCGGTCATGTCTACATAATTCTCGAACCCGTAGGGTCCGCACGCTTAACGTTCGGTGACGCTAGAGTAGTACTTGGATATGTAGGTTGGTGATCGAATGTTGTTCAGAGTCCCGGATGAGATCCCAGACGTCGCGAGGAGCCTCGGAATGGTCCGGAGATAAATATTTATATATAGAAATGTTGGAAATATGCCCTAGAGGCAATAATAAAATGGTTATTATTATATTTCCTTGTTCATGATAATTGTCTATTGTTCATGCTATAATTGTATTATTCGGAAATCATAATACATGTGTGAATACATAGACCACAACATGTCCCTAGTGAGCCTCTAATTGACTAGCTCGTTGATCAATAGATGGTTACGGTTTCCTGACCATGGACATTGGATGTCATTGATAACGGGATCACATAATTAGGAGAATGATGTGATGGACAAGACCCAATCCTAAGCATAGCACAAGATCGTGTAGTTCGTCTGCTAAAGGTTTTCCAATGTCAAGTATCTTTTCCTTAGACCATGAGATTGTGAAACTCCCAGATACCGTAGGAATACTTTGGGTGTGCCAAAGGTCACAAAGTAACTAGGTGGCTATAAAGGTACACTATGGGTATCCCCGAAAGCATGTGTTGGGTTGGCACGAATCGAGACTGGGATTTGTCACTCTGTATGACGGAGATGTATCTCTCGGCCCACTCGGTAAGACATCATTGTAATGAGCTCTATGTGACTAAGGAGTTGGTCACGGGATGATGTGTTATTTAACGAGTAAAGAGACTTGCCGGTAACGAGATTGAACAAGGTATCGGTATACCGACGATCGAATCTCGGGCAAGTACTATACCGGTAGACAAAGGGAATCATATACGGGATTGATGAATCCTTGACATCCTGGTTCATCCGATAAGATCATCGAGGAACATTTGGGAGCTAACATGGGTATCCAGATCCCGCTGTTGGTTATTGGCCGGAGAGATGTCTCGGTCATGTCTGCATGATTCCCGAACCCGTAGGGTCTACACACTTAAGGTTCGATAATGCTAGGGTTATAGGGAATGTATGTACGCGGTTACTGAATGTTGTTCGGAGTCTCGGATAAGATCCCGAACATCATGAGGAGTTCCGGAATTTTCCAAAGGTAAAGGATTATATATAGGAAGTGAGGATTTGGCCACCCGAAGTGTTCCGGGCATCACCGGTAATGTACCAAGACCACCGGAAGGGTTCCAGAGGTCCACCGGGAGGGGCCACCAGCCCTGGAGGCTTGCGTGGGCCAAGTGTGGGCAGGAACCAGCCCCTAGGTGGTCTGGTGCGCCTCCCACCAAGGCCCAAGACGCAAGAGAGGAGAAGATGGGGGAAACCCTAGGCACATATGGGCCTAAGGCCCAACTAGGGTGCGCCCCCCTCTCTCCCCCTCTGGCCTTCCCCCCAGATCCAATCTGGGGCTGCCGTTCCCCCTAGGGAGGGAACCCTAGATGGGGGCGCAGCCCCCTCCCCTCCCCCTATATATAGTGGGGGTTTTCGGGTTGCCACACATGAGACTCCCTCCCTCTCTCTCTCT
>LR738715.1:385576107-385610119 GCA_902687465.1 Secale cereale | reverse complement strand
GTGTTGAACACGGAGGCACCGTTGTTCGGTCTGGGGCTGCCGCACCCCCTAGGGAGGGAACCCTAGATGGGGGCGCAGCCCCCTCCCCTCCCCCTATATATAGTACGGGTTTTGGGGTTGCCACACATGAGACTCTCTCTCTCTCTCTCGGCACAGCCCTACCTCTCCTCCTCCTCCTCGTCTCTCGTAGTTCTTGGTGAAGCCCTGCCGGAGTACCATGCTCCTCCACCACCACCACGCCGTCGTGCTGCTGCTGGACGGAGTCTTCCCCAACCTCTCCCTCTCTCCTTACTGGATCAAGGCACATGAGACATCATCGGGCTGCATGTGTGTTGAAGACGGAGGCACCGTTATTCGGTGCTTAGATCAGATTCGGCCGCAATCTGAATCGCTTCGTGTACAACTCCACCAACTGCGTTCTTGCAATGCTTCCGCATCGCGATC
Source organism: Secale cereale (assembly GCA_902687465.1). Classification (NCBI taxonomy): domain Eukaryota; kingdom Viridiplantae; phylum Streptophyta; class Magnoliopsida; order Poales; family Poaceae; genus Secale; species Secale cereale. Next base: position 385,609,675 of record LR738715.1, on the reverse strand, counting down.
TTCAAAGGTATGAAGATGCACCACCCTCTCGTTGCTAGTCACTCCATAGATTGATCTTGGTGATGCGTAGAATTTTTTTGAATTTGTGCAACGATCCCCAAAAGAAAATCCCGTTTTGGTCACGTGAAAAGTTTCGACATTATCAGTATTGTACTGGGAGTGCCGAAAGGGGTCCAGGGGTCCACCTGCCCTGGGGGCCTACATGGGCTGTAGGGGGCGCCCTGGCCTACATGGGATAGAGGCACCAGCTCCAAGAGGCCCATGGGCCAAGGAGGAGGAGAGAGAAGAGTCCTATGAGGGGAAGGCACTCCCTAGGTGCCTTGGGGAGGAAGGAGACCGTCCTAGGCCCACGCCCCCTCCTTGGAAGAGGGACTAGGGTTGTGACCCAACCCTATCCGTAGCCTCCTATATATAGTGGGGGAGATGGAGGGGCTGGACACACAAATTCCCACGCCCCGGCGGCAGCCCTACCTCTCCCATAACTCCGCTTTCTCCTCAATTTGGTTCCGGTAGCGTTTCATGAAGCCCTGCCGGCACTGAACCACCACCACCACCACCTCACCACGCCATCGTACTGGTTGAGATCCCATCCAATAAGAAGGACGCATTACCGAGACGCATGTGTGCTGAATGCGGAGGTGTCGTCCATTCGGTGCTAGATCGGATTGGATCGCGAAGAGTACGACTACATCAAACACATTATATGCGCTTCCACTTTCGGTCTACAAGGGTATGTAGACACATTCCTCACTCGTTGATATGCATCTTAAGTGTTCATAGGAATATTTTTGATTGTCATGCTTCGTTCCCCATCAGTGGCATCATGAGCTAGGTCTATACGTAGATGTACATGCACGAGTAGAACAAAAAAAAGTTGTGGGCGTTGATGTTCAGATTGCTTACCTCCGTTGTCTTATTTGGATTCGAAGGTATTGTGGGATGAAGCGGCTTGGACCAACCTTACTTGTCCTCGCACATGAGGCCGGTTCCACCGACTAACATGCAACTTGTATTGCATAAGGTGGCTGACAGGTGTCTGTCTCACCTACTTTAGTTGAATCTGATTTTACAAAGACGGTCCTTGTATTTTGCGTAGGTAAGAACAATTCTTTCTAGTTGCCCGTAGCATCCACGTAAAATTTGCAACAACAAAGTAGAGGATGTCTAACTTGTTTTTGCAGGGCATGTTGTGATGTGGTATTGACAAAATGTGATGTGATATGAGGCTCTAGGGCGAGCAACTGCTTCTTCTTCTTCTTGGGGGCGGCCTCAGGAGGGAAGATGGTGCTATTGTTGTCTGGATCCTCGACCGCTGTTGCCTGGTAAGAACGCTCGAGTGAGCACACTGCGTCCTTCTCTTCACAAGCGACAATGATGACGCTGCCGCTTCCTAGCATCTTGAGGACATTGTAGCCGTGGTGAGTCACTGCCATGAACTTGTCCAGGGCTGGGTACCTGAGGATGGCGTTGTATGGGAGATGAATGGAGGCGACGTCGAAGTCGATGAGCTTGGTGTGGTAGTTGTCGCGCTTGCCGAAGGTGACAGGTAGGCAGACCTACCCTATGGGGGTGGTGGAGCCATCAGTCACTCCGGAGAAAGGCTTGGTAGTTAGTAGCTGATTGTATGGTAATTGAAGGCTATCGAATGTCTCGACGGATAGGACATTAAGCCCTGCGCCGCTATCAATGAGGGTCTTGGTGACTTGAACTTTGCTGATGACGAGCGAACAAAGCATCGGGAGGGCGTCAGCCGAAGCTGCACACTTGAGCTGGTCTGCTGAATTGAAGGTGATGGGGGCACTTGGACCATCTGAGTGGGTGCGTGGCCTCAAGCTTGGGGAGAGCCCCGTTCACTTCTCGGGCGAACTGCTTGAAGAGGTGTTGAGAGGCTCGGGCCTGCGCTCCGCCCAAGATGCAGGCGATGGTGCGAGGCTCCTGGAAGCCCCCAGCCCCCTCGTCCTGGTCGTTGTTCCTCCTTGGTGGTGGCAGAGGAAGGAGACCAGCCTTGCCCTGGGGGCGGTCCTCACGAGGCTGGCCCTCCAGGCGCCCTCACGAGGCTGGTCCCTCCATGCATCCTCACAAGGCTGATCGCGTCAACGGTCCTCCCGAGGCTGGTCGCGCCACTCCTGGCGGGGGCCGCGATCATCCCAGCGTCTCTCGGTTCGACTTCCCCTATGGTCGTAGCCACGGTTGCTGCGCTCGGGGCGTTGGCTGACGCGTCCTTTGCTGAGGGCCCTGAGCTGTTGGCAATCATGGGTGTTGTGTCTGTGCACGTTCTGGAAGGCACAAAACGGCCAGCTGTTCTTGCATGACTCTGGGTAGTCGCAGCCGCACTTCATCTCTGGCTCAGCTGCAAGCACTGCCACTCCTTTGCACTTTACGTCCTTGCTGTTGGCCTTCTTGTCTTCAGGGTCAGTAGCGGGGAGCTCGACGAGGGAGAGGCGCCCCTCCTCAGCTATGGCGCACATGGTCGCGAGGTTGAACAACTCAAGGACGTGCACTAATCTTCGTGGATGGAGAGCTCTTCCTTCATCTTGATGTCACGGGCGCCATCTGAGAATGCTGAAATGATGGCCTCGTCCGTGACCTTGGGGATCTTGATACAGACACTGTTGAAGCGCTGGATCAAGTTCTGCAGGGTTTCTCCCGGATGTTGCTTGATACGCCGCAGGTCACCCGCGGCCGGGAGGTGGTCGCGGGTGCCCTGGAAGTTAGCGATGAACCGCTCACGCATCTCGCTCCAGGTGGAGATCGATCCCGCGGGCAGGTTCAGGAGCCAGGAGCGTGCGCCGTCTTTGAGAGCCATGGTGAACCAGTTCGCCAGGATCTTCTCGTTGCCGTCGGACGCTTCGATGCTCAGCTCGTAGAGCTGCAGGGACTCCGCAGGGTCGGGGGTGCCGTCATAGCATGGAGGCAGGTCAGGCTTGAACATCCCAGTCCATTTGATGTTGCGCAGGTCGGGGACGATGGCCTTGCAGCCTGCTGTCGACACCGGAGCTTGTCGGGAAGGTGGAGCTTGGTCTTGGTTCTCGCGCGCCATCACGGCGGGGGCACGCGGGCTCAACGCGGAGGTGGAGGGAGCATTGGCGCTCCTCCGCGGGGCCGCTGGATCTCCTGGTAGCTTCCTTCTTCGTGCACTGGCGCCGCGCATGGGTGATCATGCCGGGGGCCACGTGCCTTGGATTAAGGATGACGCCTTGATGCGGAGGTAGCAGAGGAGCTTCATGGTCCACGTCGCCCGCATGGGGAGGCGGACGAGGTAGCGAGAGGGATGGCGCTGGAGAACCCCCAGCGGCGCTAACGAGCTCGGTGATGCAGTCAGGCCATTCTTCGTAGAAGTCGTCGACAGGGTGGTAACGCAGGAGCTCGCGCGCCATGAGCAACTCAGCCTACGCGTCCGCGGGTCCGCGACGAGCATGGGACGATGAGGCCGCCAGAGTAAGTGATGGGGTCGCGGTGCGTTTGTCTCATCGCATGGACGGCTACAGGGACGAGGCCTGCTGCTCGGGCTGTGCCGGGCCGGTGGCTGCGTTGGCAGCAGGTGATGGAGAACGGTAGGGCGGTCCGCCGGCAGGAGCTGTTTGAGCGACGCGGGCGGCGAGGGCGGCCCGCCGCTCAGCACGTTCCCTGCTGGTATTGGCCATGGAACCGGTGGGGCGGCGGAGCGTGGATCGACGGAAGGGAAGTTTCGGCACACCCCTACCTGGCACGTCAAATGTTGGATCTTGGGTTCCGGCAAAACCCTTGTGGTTCGAACACTGGGGTGCGCACAAAGATCTCTCCTTCCACCCTAGCTCGTCTACTCGCCGATTCCTAGGCCTAGCTCGTCAAACCCGAAGAACAAGGGACACAAAGGTTTATACTGGTTCGGGCCACCGTTGTGGTGTAATACCCTAATCCAGTGTGGTGTGGTGGATTTTTTTGACTATACAAAGTAGGGCAAAAACCCCACTGCAATTTTTAAAGGTACAAGTAGGTCAAAACTGTGGTGTGGTGGATTGCCTTATAGGCTGGAGAGGAACTAGTACAAGGGAAGAACAACCTTCTGAGGGGAGGCGTTCTTATGCTCGGATGAGCTTGCTGTGTGTATGGTTGGCTCTTGATCAAATTCCCTCTAGGTTGGCCAGCTCAAGATGAGATGATCCTTGTATGGTGGTGGCTAGTCCTATTTATAGTGGCCCGGGTCCTCTTCCCAAATATTGAGCGGAATGGGATCCCACAACGACCAAATTTGAAGGGGGACATCTAGTACAAGCTATCCTCATAAAAGGTGGTCTTCGCCTGCCAAAGGCTCTGGTGGTGACGCTGCCGTGGGCTCCGTGATGACCTCCGTCCTGCTGTCCTGCTGGTCTTGGTCTTGTTGCACCGATATGGAAACCTTTGCCTGATTCCTCGGGACTCCTCGCCTATGCCTGTCCCTTTAGCACCAAAGAGGAAACTGGCACCCTGCACCCGCTGGCGCCCGCCTGGACCTAGTCGTCATGGATCACGTCACGAGGACCTCACGAGGTATCCCTTTCCTTGATATCTCCACTCCTCGGGAGCCAGCCTAGTGAGGCCGCCCCAGGGGAGGTCTTGTGTCGCCCGCCTCGCGAGGCTTGGCCCCTCGTGAGGGTCTTGAGTAGTTGCTGACGAGGTTGGGCCATACCAGGCCGCTGGATGAGCCACGCCCTGGGCCGCAGGCAGGCAAGTCTAGATACCCCCGTTCCCAGAACGCCGACAATCGCTTACCTGGGGGGATGGGGGTCATTCAGGACGAATTCAGCAACGAGCTATACTTTGGACATGCTAAAAAAGATCGGGATAGATTGGAACCTGACAAGACGATTCGGATCCATAGTACACCTGCCTTCTGATGACCTTAGGCAAGTGCTCGGCGGTGACCGCCATCGTGACGGCAATACGAGTAGGTGCAGCCGCACCGAAACATATCAGCACCACTCGTCTGCATTCCCCCAATGTCAGCGCCACGCGAGGGAATTTGGAGGCTATGTAGGGATTTGGGGGAAATGGGGAAGCTGTGGAGATAAGCTAACGGTCGGGAACTACTTATGGCACTATATGTTATATACGGCACACTGTTTGTACATGTCGTTTGTGTTAGGTATTACAATATCACACACGATTCCCGCACCAAACCGTGTGAGAAGACAACGTAGGTTAGACAAGGTTGCTATTACATAACCGGATGTGATGTACTACCATGTCCATATAATTGAGTTACAGTGAGATACCGTGTAAACAGCCGCTCTGCAGATATTCGTAAAAAAACAGCCGCTCTGCATATAGAGATGGCGACGGCGGCCTAGGAAGCTGCTACCGGAGAAGAGTTCAATCCTCGGTCGGTGGGCAGTGACGGCGTCATAGGAGGTCAATCCTCGGTCTACAGTGGGAGATAGGAGGAGCTCAACCATCAAGGTCGGCGACGGCGTGATTCGAGCAAATCCATCGCGGTCGATGGCGGGATAGTGGAGGTCGAACTTCAGGCGGCAGCCGCACTAAGCTTTGCTTCTCGACCCTGTCGTCTCGGCGTGCTGCCGCATCACGCTTCTCTGTCTGCTTGGTGGAGGTCGCCGCACGGCTAATTAATTAAGGTATTCTTTTCGTGAGTGGCTTAATTAAGGTATTCAATTCCTAAAGGTAGTGTTGTACTAGTACTGTGCGTGTAAATTGACTAGCCATTAATTTTTGCCATTGCACGTCTGGATAACAACATGGAGCGCCCTTAGTAATTATGAAAATAAAACCTTGTGATTTATGCACGCATCTTTGGGAAACAGTTAATCCTTGTTGTAATGTTGTTGTTATGTTTTTAATTACCATCCGTGTGCTGCAGATGGAACAATCTCGATGGATGAAGAATCGAAAAACCACATATTTTATCAGCGGCGTGATAGAGTTCATGAATTTGGCTGAAAGTACAAAGAGGAGAATTGGTGATGCGGATTACATCATGTCCATGTACTGATTGTGCCAATACAGAGTCACATGAAGTTGCAGATGTCCAGATGCACTTAGTCTCTAGGGGATTCATGGATGGATATACACGTTGGACCAGACACGATGAAGAGGAGGTCATGGATGAAGATACCCAGGGCTGCGAGATGCCAAACCCCGATTAGTGTCACATGCATGTTGAATCTAACATCGGGGCAGAGGCGTCAAGATACCAATGGAACACCGGAAAGCCGAAACGCCCACTGGAAAACCAAGACGTCGACACAGATGATGACGATCTTGATATGCCAGATTTTGCTGCTATGATTGCAGATTTCAAGGGCCCTAAAAAGGATACCATTGGGTACAAGGATCTACCAACCATTGATGCGGACTCCAAGAAAGAATTGTATCCAGGTTGCAAAAAGAAATATTCCAAGTTGAGTGCCACCCTGGCGATTCTCAGATTTAAAGTAGCAAACAGTCTATCAAACAAGGGCTTCACAGAGATGTTAGGTCTTTTCAAAGAAATTCTTCTGGAAGACAGTGTGCTCCCTAGAAGCATGAATGAAGCAAAGAAAATTGTTTGCCCATTGGAACTTGAAGTACAGAAGATACATGCTTGTGTGAATGATTGTATATTATACCGTGGTGAGTGCAAAGATTTACATGCATGTCCCGCATGCAAGCATGCACGATACAAGCGTAGGAGAACAAAGGACAAGTACAAATTGGACGACGAGATCAAGACAGGAATCCCGTTCAAGGTTGTTTGGTACCTGCCTTTAATTCCAAGGTTGAGGCATTTGTTTGCAAACCATAGAGAGGCAAAGAGGTTGCAGTGCCATCATGATGGGCGAATTGCCGATAAGTTTGTGAGGCACCCAAAAGATGGGGCTCAATGGAAATTAATCCACAACAAGTTTGAAAAATTTGCCAGGGATCCTAGAAGTATAAGGCTCGGGGAGTGTACTGACGGGATGTATCCTTTTGGCGATATGAGCACCAATCATAGCACATGGCCGGTGCTTATGTGCATATATAACCTAGCTCCTTGGTTGTGTATGAAAAAATACATTATGATGTCAATGATTATCCAAGGCCTGAAGCAACCTGGAAATGACTTCGACATTTACTTTCAGCTACTGGTAGAAGAACTGCTGACAGTGTGGATAAATGTGCCGGCTGTAAAATGTTATGATGCTTACAAAAAGGAGATTCTCGATCTACATGCAATGCTGGTGCACACCATTCAAGATATACCGGCATTAGGCAACACATCAGGGCAGAAATCAAAGGAGATGCAGGGTGTGTCACATGCATGGATAGGACAGCTAGCAGAAGACTTCCCAACTCGCACAAAACTGTGTATTTGCATCATCGTAGGTTCTTACAGAAAACTCACCAATACTGAAAGATGAAAGCTGAATTTGATGGTACGCCATAGGCAGGTGTGGGCCCAAGACCCTATGAAGGGGAGGTGGTCCACAACATGGCTAAAAAAATTAATGTTGTGCTTGGCAAGAACCACCCTTTGACAGTGAAACAAACACCCAAGGGTCAAGTGTTTAAGAAGAAATCGATGTTCTGGAAATTACCTTACTGGGAGATTCTACGTGTACGTCACTGCATCAATGTCATGCACGTAGAGAAGAATGTATGTGAAAGCATCCTTGGTACTCTGTTCAAGATTAATGGTAAAAGAAAGGATGGTGACGGTTCACGGCTCGATATGCTTGCTGATCAATCAAAACGCAAGAGTGAAGCAGAAGATGATGACAAATTCATCAAAGCTTGCCAGAGTTACAATTTCAATACAAAAGAAGCAACACAGTTCTTCACCTATTTGTTGTCAGTTAAGACACCCTCTTCCTACTGCGCAAACATTAGAAGTCTCGTGGATGTGAGCTCAGGTAAAATGAAGTTGGGACACATGAAGTCACATGATTGCCACGTAATGTTGACACAAATCCTCTCGGTGGCCATCGGGAATCTGATGGACAAAGATATAAGAAGCACACTCATTGACCTTTGTGATTTCTTTAACCAACTATGGTAGAAAGTTGTAGATCCTGAAGAGTTGGATCGTATGCAAGATGATATTGCAAGAATATTGTCCAACTTAGAGATGTTTTCCCACCGTCATTCTTTGATGTCATGGTCCATCTCACTGTGCACCTTGTCGACGAGATAAAGTATTGTGGTCCTGTGTTTCTTTGCAACATGTATCCCTTCGAGCAGTTCATGGGAATACTTAAGCGCTTTGGTCAGAACCGAAACCATCCAGAGGCAAGCATCCTACAAGGTTATACCGCGGAGGAGGTGGTTGATTTTTGCACCGTATACATGAAACAAAGACCTATAGGTTTGCCCCTCTCTCGCCATGAGCGAAGGCTGAAAGGTAAGCTGGTCCTTGCTGGCACGCAAATGGATGCACCCAGAGAATTGGCAGAGAAATCCCATTTGACGGTACTGCTTAACAACCCAGTTCTTAGTGCTTATGGCGAAGAACACTTGACGGAGATACGCGAAAGCTTCTTACCTATGGTGCCTTCATTAGATGTGGAGATGAAGGAGCACACTAAGAACTACTCCGAATGGCTGAAGAATCATTTGGCAGAAGGATCCATTGATGACATTGCTACGTGGTTGGAACAAAAGCCATCACCTACACTGTTGATGTACCAAGCATATGACATAAATGGATACATGTTCTACACTGAGGAATGTGATCAAAAGATCTCATATCAGAATAGCGCTATTCGAATAGAATGCATGACTATAGATGAAGCTGGTAAATGGGTATACTATGGAACCATCAAAGAGATTTGGGAGCTTGACTATGTGAAAGTTAAGGTGGCATTATGCAGGTGCGCATGGATCCCTCTTGGTCATGTAAAGGTTGATGACTACTGGAAGACCTATGTTAATAGGACAATGATGGCATATCACGTGGACTCGTTCATTCTTGCCAGCGATGCTACCCAGATTTTCTTTGTGGAAGACCCCTTGCATAAGAACTGCCATGTAGTGATGCATGGGAAGATAAGGGTACTGGGTGTCGACGATGTTGCCGATGAGGACCAGTACGATGAATTTGATGAGTTTCCAGCCAAGGGATCACGCACCAGTGTAATAGAGAAGCGTAAAATCATCACAAAACCCAAATTCATTCGGGGTCAACGTAATGATCCCAGTTCCCCCATTTACATGGGAATTAAGCTGTAAGACTAGTCTTTATGTCTACCCTGCAACTTAATTCGTTCAATTTCGAACTGTCGTGTGTACATAATTTGTGAGTTATGCCCGATTTTCTATTGATGTAAGAACCGTTAATATCTTGACCTTGATATGCTGTCAGCTCAGGCAATGAATATGAACAGTTTTTTGTTATTATTATTATTATATCATAGAGGTAGCACACTCAATTGATCTCACTACAATATGTATGAACAAAAATATGCAATCTGGTTTGCAAATAGCACACGGTTCCTTGATGAAAGCCGTGTGCCGACAAAACCCCGCCACCCCGCCCACGATCTGAGTCGTGCTTTCTGATTGGCCAGAACCCAAATCACATGGATCATACGTCTGCAGCGTTCGATGCTCCCAGATCGAACGGTGATCCTCATCCCTTTCGACAGCACATGCAGTTCCGGTTGTAATTTTATTTTTATGCACAAAATGCACGTTAATCTAAAAAAATGTCCTAAATATAGCTAACGAAACCTGAAATGCGCCAGAAAATCAAACCAGTGGTATAATGGTGATTGCGTACCGTGGAAATTTTTATGAGGCCAAACGATGAAGTCACCGGCCACATGACTTTGAATTGACACGTCTCCTTTTGGAAACCATGATCCTTCATGTGAGATGCTCCGGTTTGCAATGAGCGGTCATCAAAACTTGTGCCAAACTTTAACAGTTTTTTTCCACGGGGTCGTGAGAGCATGCCATGGGCACACATCGATTTTAATGATGTCCGAACTCCATCTGAATTTCTTGTAATTAAGATACCAACTAGGCCTACGCTAGTGGCCGCACCTCGCAGCCGAAATCTTTGAAACTTCTCCCCGCTTATTGAATAAACAGATGAAAACTCACAAAGCGACGCACAAATGATCTGTACACTTTCTTTGCTAGGCTGATAGTAAGGGGGTATCATAGCTAGTATCATGCATGCCAACTAGGCAATTTGGATGAGCTGTCATAGAATTAAATGAAGAAAGAGAGGGTTAAGTATCATATCATGAAAGCGTATCATAATAATGCTATGCTACTATTTTCATGCATGACAATATAAATAAAGTACTACATATGATACTAGCTACTCTATGATACTATGCATTGGACTAGCTAGCCACAATGGGAGTAACTTCAACAGTAACATCAAGTCTAACTCAACAAATTTGCTTATGTGGCAATGAGTTAATGAGGAGAGAGAGGTACTTTGAGTAACTTAGCTAGTTACTGTAACATCACATGTCCCAATGCAATATGAGTCCATAACCTAATAAATGAGGCTTTGCATGTTACCATACTTATGTTACTACCGACTATGAAAGGTAGTTGTCGGATTCAGGGCTCCGCAAAACCCAAGAAGTTAGAACACAGGGGCGTGAACGAAGATCTCTCCCACTCACATCTACCTAGCGCCTCGCTCTCGTCTCGGTGGAGGGATTCAAGCAAACAACAGATAGAACACACAAGAGTTTACCCAGGTTCGGGCCACCGTGTGGTGTAAAACCCTACTTCCTGCTTTGGTGGATTAGCCTCGGGAGGGTTGGAATATGAGCTAGTACAGTGGTTCCTGAGCTCGGGAGGTGAGCTCACGAGGATTAGGAGGCAAGTGTTCTTGCTTCTTGCGTAGTGGCAGAGTATATGGATCTGCTCTACTTGGCCAGACTTGGCTCGACTTATCTTCACTTGTCCCCTCACTAGTGGGGGTTCTAGCTACTTATATAGGCGGCCAGGGTCCTCTTCCCCCGAAATGTTTAGGCGGGAAGAGATCCCACAACGGCCATTTTTGAGCGGGAACACAAGGACGTTCCTATCCTGACAAAAGCAGTCTTCACGTGCAAAAGGATCATGCGGTGACACGGTGGTGGGCTCGACGGTGACATCCTCCTTGTCGTCCTTGCGGTCTTCGGTCTTGTTGCACCAAAGGGGAAACCTTTGCCCCGCTCCTTGGGAACCCGCAGCTGCGCTGTCCCCTTTGCACCGAAATGGCAACTGCGCCGCTGGCGGACGCTGGCACCCGCTGGCGTGGTGCATCACTGCTAACATCATTTCCTCCTCCTGAGGTAGGCTTGGCCTTGGATTCCCTGCCCCTCCGGAGCACCTTGCCAAGGCCGCTCCTGAGGGGGCCTTGACGTCGTTCTCCTCACGAGGCTTAGCCCCCTCGCGAGGGTCTTGGGTAGCTGGTCGATCAGCTGGGCCGTACCAGGCCGTTTGTAGGAGCGCGTCGCGGCCCGCAGACAGGCAAGTCTGGGTACCCTGGTTCCCAGGACGCCGACAGTAGTAACATAGTCTAGGGATATGTGTATGTTACTAGTGTATGTTACTCTCCATTGTGGCTAGTCTTAGAGCAAGTACAATAGAGTGTCATAAGCAGGCTATAAAGCATGGAATAATATATATGTGCTTATTAGTTGGAGGAAAGAGAAGAGGAGAGAGAAGAGAAGCGGGCTCTGGTTAGTAGAGCCAGCTGCAACACGAGACCGAAGACACTTTTGTTAGGATGTAAGGTGGGCCAACTATTTATAAACTAGTACATATTTAAAACTTATTATTGTACATGCCCGCTAAGAGGTTGGATGTATATGACATGGCAACTTCTTATAGCCGATCGTTGGCTGTATTACTAAGCATGCTCTTAGTGAGGTAGGTAGTATATCATAGACTAGCTAGTATCATACTCACTGCTTTTTGGTTTAGGCTGGTTGTAATGGTAGTATCTTAAGCGGTATCATGCATGCCAACTAGACTTTCTGGATGATGTGGCACACAATTAAATAAGGAATTAAAGAGAGGATGTGGTATCATATCATGATACCGTATCATATTAAATATTGTACTACTTTGTGTGATGTATGACAATTAATAAGGCAACATAAGATACTAACTTATGATACTATGCATTACGGAAGTAGTATCATACACTAGTATATATTGTATGCATGATACTAGTATATGATACTCCCCATTACAACCAGCCTTATATGGCTCAATTAAAAAATCTCACCAACCAAGGTAGATGGTGAGTGGTGGAATACTTTTTGTAGTTTGCAAAAACACCCAATTAATGCTTTTGTTTTCCTAAAAAAGTTATGTTTTCCAATGTATTAATTGCAATACATGCATGCATAAAGTACATGCATTGGTCAACTTTCTCTTAATACTTGCATGCAATGATTTAATGCATCTTGGAATCTAAACATGTGATGGGGAACGACCAAATTGAGCCTTATAAAATGGAAAAACTAAAATTTTGAGATAAGCTTATAATCCGGAAAGGAGGGAGTATATATGCATGATACTTGTATATGATCGGTAATACCTCCGTAATGCGCGCATACATACTATCATAAGTTAGTATGTTAGGTTGCCTTATTAATTGCCATGCATTACACAAAGTAGTACAACATTTAATATGATACGGTATCATGATATGATACCACACCCTCTCTTTCCTCATTTAACATTGTGCCACATCATCCAAAAAGTCTAGTTGCCATGCATGATACCACTTGATACTCTCATATTACGACCAACCTTAGGGTGGCCATAGTGGGGGTATCATAGCCTCTATGATGCACTCGGAAATAGCAAATATGATGATGTGACAAAGAAGTAGGAACATAAGTAGATATCGTAACATATATATATATATATATATATAATAAATGCTATACTACTTTGTGTCATGCATGGCCATACATACGGTCATCTATGATATATACTACTCTATGATACTATATACGCACTATGAAGGTAGGTACGTAGTATCATACACTAGTATCATATCCATGATACTATATATTGTATATGATACTCCCCACTATATAAGGCTGGCCATAGTGGTGGTATCATAGCCGATGATGTCATGTACTCGGAAATAACAAGTATGCTGATGTGGCAAACAATTAAATATATGTAGAGAGGGTAAGAGTAACATAGGTAGATACTGTATCATGTTAAATGCGATGCTAATTTGTGTCATGCATGGCAATAAATATGATCTATAATTTGTGTCCTTACTAGTGTATGATGCTATGAGTTTGAGAATAATAACATCATACTCTTTGACACCTTTTGGTGCATATGTATGCGCTTCTCAGGTAAAACCACCTCTGATGAATGTCTACTTTAGTCTTTGCACTAAAATGCATTGCCCGCAAGTTTTTACAAGCAAAAGGGGAAACATCCGTTCAATTTTTCTTCTTCTATTTGCGGTGATTGGGTAGCGAACAGACATGGGAGTTTGTTCAAAGGCAAGGGATTTACATGTTAGAAACTGATTCATAGTCACTAAAAATTGTACTAATGGACATATGTTTTATGTGCTAGGAAAAAGCGTGATGTGATGGATCATTTTGTAGAAGGAGACTATAGGTTAATAAGACATTTTTTTCTCTCGATCAATGATCAATCTGCTTTGCTGTATTGGTCCAGATCTGCATGTTGCTGAATTTCAGAAAAAGGGGGTGCACCACACACTCTTATTTGGCATTATTTTGGCGATCACTTTTCAGTTAAATAAGGCGCAGACTTGCATTGAAATAATAATCTTCTCGAAAATGCAATTTGTCTTCTCAACTTTGCACTATGTAGATAACTAACAGAGCCCAATGATGGCCTATGTAGGATCAGGTCACAATAAACATTGCACGCTATCTGTTGCTCCAAGTTGTTGCAGTAGGAATTGGGTTGCGCATCCACACAACTTTTTTATAGAAAGCTAACTTCGACTACTGTAGAGGCCTCAGTAAAGCTCGAGCTTTCATAGCGCCACCATGACAAAGCAATCCACGAAGAGAAGTTAATAAACATTTATGTCTGGGTATTGTGAATGAGTAGAATGAACAAGGCGTCTGTGATTAAACTTGGACAGATATGTATTGCATAATTTAAACTGACTAGTTGGATGAATTGTTGTGGAGCCGAGCGTTGCTCATTGAAAAGCTCAGGACGTTCTTGGAATTTTATCTTCTCCTACAGAACATGTGATGTTTTTTGATGACCTATCTCCTTCCCTGGAATGATAGGTTGTGTCTTGGTTGTTTGCCTATCTGCTGATCTCCAATGATAGAACATGAGAAGAGGACTTGGTAAGAGTCTTAGTAGTATATTTCCTTTTGTTTTAATTGAAGACATAACAATGCATGGTGGACATTCCTAGTACAAGAGAGGTGAGCCACAATATATATGAAAAGATTATGTATTTACTTCCATTACTAATCACACAATAGAAACTGACACTCAGCTAATCTCTTGGTTCAACTCTTCATTTCGTATCTTTTACAAAATGAACACCAAAAATCTAGGCGGGCCTTTCTACGCGCGGCGTGTGCCGCGCTTTTTCGGCACTAGTATCATATATATATATATATATGATACTAGTATATCACACTCTCCACTACGAGTAGCCTAAGTATATATAGCCTAACTAAAACACCCACATGTTGTTGTAGTAGGGTTTCTGACTTTAATTAATTATATATGCACTAGAATGCAATGCAAGGTAAGTGCAAAGAATGACTTAAACATAGCAGACGACCTGAAATGGGCCAGAACGATGTAGCTAGTAACGGACGATTTGTAGTCCAAAGTGCCGCATCTCCTTTTGGAAACTATGATCCTTCTTATCAGATGTTCCGGTATGGAAGGTGCGAGCAACAAAACTTGTGCCAAACTTTACCAATTTTTTCCGTGCGATCATGAGAGCACGCAACAGTGACACAATGATTTTCGTTATTTTCCGGACTTTATATGCATTTCCTGAAATTAAAATACCAAGAAGGCATACGCCTCTAGCCGCACCTTGTGGGTGAACTGTTCGAATTTTTTTCACATTTCTCGCACAATGAATGAAAACTCACAAAGCGACACACAAATGATCTTGCTAACACGCACATGTAGTTGCGACTATATACATATACATACAAACGAGATCTTTTTTTTCATATTCATAGTTTGAGAATGCTAGCGAGGCCTGCCGCCTGGTAAAATGTACGATAAAAACAAACCATAGGGTACAATCGTGATTTCTTACTGTGAAAAAAAATTTAACGCGAAACGATGAACTCATGTTTTCATTTGAACAAAAATATGATGGTAGGTAATGTAAATATTTTCAAAGAGCACACGGTTCACTTACGAAAGCTGTGTGTCCACTAAACCATGGCCGATGCCCCCTCTGCCATGCGCGCGATCTGAGTCGTGCGTTCTGATTGGCCAGAAACCAAACCCCACGGATCGTACGTCTGCACCGTTGGATCCTCCTTGATCGAACAATGATCCTCATCCCTTTCGACAGCACATGTAAATGTTTTCAAATAGCCACTCAAAAAATGTTTTCAACTAGCACACAGTTCATACACGAAAGTTGTGTGCCTACTAAAGTGTGGCCGATGCCCCCCTTTGCTGCGCGCGCGATTTGAGTCATGCGTTCTGATTGGCCAGAACCCAAACCTGACGGATCGTACGTCTGCACCGTTGGATGCTCCCAGATCGAACGAAAATTCTCATCCCTTTCGACAGGAAATGCAGTCTGGCTAGGAATTGATTTATATGCCAAAATGCACGGTAAATGCCAAAAAATGTCTTACATATAGCACGGGAGACCTGTAATGCGCCAGAAAATCAAACCAGTGGTATAATTGTGATTGCTTTACGTGGGAATAAATTAGAGGTAAAACGATGAACTCACGTTTCATTTCAAAATTAGTACGTCTTCATTTCAAATGAAATTATTCTGTTTGTGGACATGAGCGCTTAGAGGCAACCGTTTGCATAGGCCTTTCTGCGCGCGCGGCTACCGGGGATATTTTTCACCCTTTTCACCTAGGCTGCCAACACTCGGAGTCCCCTACACCCCCACCGTCTGCCCACGTTTCACTCATCTTGTCTACTCAATCTCCATCGCCAGCTCCTCCCTCCCCCACATCCACAGCAGAACCCTCTCCGCCACCGCCGTGCTCACCCCGGCCGTGTGCCCGCTCTTCGGCGTCAAGCATACCTCCACTGTCATTCCCAATATGCGGCGGCCCGCTCCTCGCCGTCTTTGTTTGCTTGCCAGCCACACTCTAGCATATCGATTCAGTAACCCTCGCCTCTCCTGTGGTCCGGCCGTGTTTGCATTATGAAGCCTGTTAGTTACTGATCTCCATCGCGGTGAGGCATATTTCCTTGCAATCCCTCTTCCAATTTTCTTCTATATGTTCCCAAATTGGCTATAAAATAATGGAGAGCGTATATATGTTCATTATCCACCTTCCTTACTACTCCCTCCATTCCTAAATATTAGTCTAATTAGAGATTTCAAATGAAATACCACATACGGATGTATATAGACATATTTTAGAGTATAGTTTCACTCATTTTGCTCTGTATGTAGTCACTTGTTGAAATAAGATGTATTTGTTCCAATAAGTTACTGCCTAATTACAGATCACGGGCGCCCGAGTCACACAAACTTAACAAATTAGTCGTACATTTCGTTAATTATTGCATGTCATGTTTAGAAAGCTTGCTACCAAGTTGTTAGTTTCATGCTTATCCTCCTTTCCTGAGTTTCGCATGTGTTCTCTGTAGATGCCGAGTAGGAGCGGCATCACTCATGCTTCAGGCGATGTATCTTCATCTGACTCAGACAACCCTAGGTCTTCAGCAGATTATGAGGGATCAAGTAATCTTGAACGAGATAGAGCTGCAGCAATTATCCTTCCTGTCAGGACACGGAGGCACGCTCCAAGGAAGCCCACACACCATCCTAAAGGTGTATATGAAGTAACTGAGATTGATTTTAAGTCTTGGGCTCCAACTGAGGGAGTCCTAGACGAAGGGGTCCTCAGGTGGCCGGGTCGCTCATTATGGGCCAGACTGGTGGGCTGTGAAGATATTGCTGAAGACTATCTCCCGTATTCGGATAGGACTCCCATATGTGTAAAATAGCAAGTTTAGAGTCCGGGTGTAATACTTTCCTTCCTCTGCAAGATGTCCATGTACAACCCTAGGTCCCTCTGCTGCATATATAAACCAGAGGGTTTAGTCTGTAGAGACAACAATCACAATATCATAGGCTAGACTCCTAGGGTTTTAGCCATTATGATCTCGAGGTAGATCAACTCTTGTAAACCCATATTTATCAAGACCAATCAAGCAGGAAGTAGGGTATTATCTCGATTGAGAGGGCCTAAACCTGGGTAAACCATCGTGTCTCCTGTTACCATTGATCCTCAGACGCATAGTTCAGGACCCCCTACCCGAGATCAGCCGGTTTTGACACCGACATTGGTGCTTTCGTTGAGAGTTCCACTGTGTCGTCCATAGAAGGATTGATGGCTCACCCTGTCATCAACGACGGCACCACCGCTGAGGGATTTTTTCTCCCCGACCAGCTTTTTGTGTTCGGAGGCTTCATGCTTTGTGCCAACACAGAAGGCCACCTCAGGAAGGTTGACAGCTACACCCCTGGTCATCAGATCAGATTTGGATGCTTGAACTACGTTGTTGACGTCCGTGGAGATCTAATCTTTGATGGATTCGCACCCATGGCGGCTGCCCCTTGCCTCCACGACGAAGACGACTTAGATCCGTCATCGAACCCCGTCCAGGGGACAACACCTGTAACAGCTCTGGCCCTTGATCCGGAGCAGACCGCTTCATCCGAGGACGGGAAGATCAACCCTGCCATGGAAACCGCGCACTTAGCGACGCTCGAGCCGCTCGTAGATCCAGCATTGAGCAGGACTCACCCCGTCACTTGAGCACCGGACTCGGCCCTGATCACGAGTTCCGAAATCTCGAGATCTGCGCTTTTTGGGCTCGATCGAGCGGTTGTCACCGAACTCAGCCCCACAGATGTCCGAACATACATCCAGCACCCGCTCTTAGACAAAGCGCTGGACTTACTAACATCTCTCTCCCTAGCAGAGGATTCCCCGCCGAACTATGCCCAGTTCGGACTGGGGGCTGAGGACAAGGAATTTTTCTTCCCACCCACCACCCACTTGGTAGCCATGGTCGAAGACTTAACCGATCTACTAGACTACGCTTATGAAGAAATTGATGAGATGGACCACGACATCGAAGCCGATCTAAGTGCAAACCCACCCGTGACCGGGCGATGGACGACTACTTCTACATATGATGTATATATGGTGGATACACCCAATGAGAAGGAAGACGATGGCGAAACAAATCCGGAGCAGGATGAGCCCGTCGATGAACCTCCTAAGCGCCGACGTCAGAAACATTGATCTCAATCCCGTAAGGGGAAAGAGAGTAACACTTTTACTGAAGACGATGACGACCCCGAGCAAGCCGACGACCCTGTGGATCTAGCGGTGGAGCAGGAC
Organism: Secale cereale; assembly: GCA_902687465.1. Lineage (NCBI taxonomy): Eukaryota > Viridiplantae > Streptophyta > Magnoliopsida > Poales > Poaceae > Secale > Secale cereale. The sequence continues at coordinate 385,591,157 of LR738715.1, read as the reverse complement.
GAATGGGAGGATGACGAACACAGTCCTGAACCACTGGCCGATCACATCGATGCGGATGACAGCAATTATCAACCTGTCTTCGAAGAGGACATCAGCCTGGGAGATGAAGAATTCATCATCCTAGAAGAACTAGTCGAGCAGAAACGTTTTAAACAACAGCTCATTGCCATAGGCAAGGAGCCTGAAGAAGCAGTATCAATGGCTTAGAACCGAACATGATACACTTAATGAAAGATGGAATGAAGTGGTAGACACCGAAGAAAGATATGGCCGTGAGCGCCAGGCAAAGAGCTATCCCAAGCGCAAGCTGGTGCCCCAATTCGACGACGAGGCCCTTGCGCCAATTCTGCCGAAGTATGATCAATCCAATCAACCGGACCGACCAGCCCATGGACGAGACAAAGTGGCCAGCAACACTGTACATAAGACTGCACCTCCTCATCGTAAAGGAAAGGATACAGCGGCTCAGGCCCATAAGTACGATCTACGTCAGGACCTGAATAAAAAAGTTGGCCATGCCAGATCAATTTATGGATCAAGGGAACGTGCTTACACACGAGACGGTGGCTATCAAGCCAAACACGCTGGTCACAATCAAGTTCGGAATCAATACCGAACACAAACACCGTCCGAACTATGCCATGATATCGCAAAATACAGGGGTTCCGCACATCCCCTGTGCTTCACTGATGAGGTGATGGATCATGAATTTCCAGAAGGGTTTAAACCCGTAAACATCTAGGCGTATGATGGAACAACGGACCCCGCTATATGGATAGAAGACTTTATTCATCACATCCACATGGCTCGTGGAGATGACCTCCACGCTATCAAATACTTACCTCTCAAGCTAAATGGGCCAGCTCGACACTCGTTAAACAGCCTCCCAGAGAACTCCATTGGAAGCTGGGAAGAACTTGAGGATGCTTTTCGGGCTAACTTTAAGGGGACTTATTTCCGGCCCCCGGATGCTGACGATCTAAGTCACATAATCCATCAAACCGGGGAGTCAGCCCGCAAGCTTTCGAATCGATTCTTAACTAAAAAGAACCAAATTATTGACTGTCCGGACGCCGAGGCCTTAGTGACATTCAAACACAATGTCCGGGATGAGTGGCCGGCTAGACACCTTGGTCAAGAGAAGCCGACAACAATGGCATCCCTAACTACACTAATAACCCGCTTTTGCGTGAGCGAGGAAAGCTAGCTAGCTCGTAGCAGCAATAGCACCAGCGACCCTAGCACATTCGAAGTCAGGGATGGCAATGGCAAGCCACGGCGCAATAAGAACAAGCGTCGAAACAATACTGGAAGCACAGATGACACGGCAGTAAACGCCGGGTTCAGTGGCTCCAGGCCCGGTCAATGGAAGAAGCCATTCAAAGGCAACAGAGACAGTCCATCTAGCTTGGACAAAATACTAGACAGGCCTTGCCAGATTCATGGCACCCCTGATAAACCTGCAAATCATACCAACCGAAATTGTTGGGTCTTTAAGCAGGCCGGCAAGTTAAACACCGAACACAAGGTGAAATGACCTCAAAGTGAGGACGAGGATGAACCTCGCCAGCCGAACACCGGGGGACAGAAGAAATTCCCACCGGAGGTAAAAACCATGAATATGATCTATGTTACCCATATTCCCAAGAGGGAACGCAAGCACGCACTCACAGACGTTTACGCCATAGAGCCTGTTGCCCCCAAGTTCAACCCATGATCGGCTTGTCCAATCACCTTTGATCATATGGATCACCCAACCAGTATCCGTCACGGAGGTTCGGCGGCCCTAATGCTCGATCCTGTAATCGATGGATATCAACTTACTCGAGTCCTTATGGACGGCGGCAACAGTCTCAATCTGATATACCAAGACACTGTCCGCAAGATGGGATAGACCCATCAAGAATTAAGCCAGCAACACTACCTTTAAAGGAGTGATACCAGGCGTAGAAACCCGATGCACGGGGTCATTAACATTAGAAGTCGTGTTTGGCTCTCCTGATAACTTCAGAAGCGAAGAGTTACTCTTCGACATCGCTCCTTTCCGAAGTGTCTATCATGCACTCCTCGGGAGAACGGCATTCGCCCACTTTAATGCGGTCCCGCATTATGCCTACTTAAAGCTCAAAATGCCTGGACCATGTGGCGTCATCATGGTCAACGGAAACATGTAGCGCTCCCTCCGTACGGAGGAAGACACTACGGCCCTAGCAGCCGAGGTCCAAAGCGACTTATTTAAGCCGAGCAGTTCATCGGTCATCAAGTCCACAGACACAGCTAAATGTGTCCGGCCCGCACTACAATGCGGCAGCTCATAGGAACCTGAGCTCGATTAGCAGTTGCGCCCCTGTCGACTGCCCCATACGGTGGTGGCACACATACCTCACATACACAATTATGCCCTTAAAATACCTTGGGCGGCGCTGGGGGCGCACCACATACAAATAGTCCATAGTTCGGCTTGACCCTATTCGGACTCTAAAATACATTTACTTTTTAAGGTTCATTTAAAAGAACCTACATTGTTTACGGTTGTGCAGCACATTCTTTTCCAGAATCCTTTTTCCTTTTTTCAGGCGGCCATAGTAATTCCCCTCTTCAAGGACACATTACCAAGGAGAAAACGGTGCAGACGTGCAGCAGGGCCCCACATTGAGATTTCTTTCTAGATTCAGGTCCTGTGTAAACCTTTTTTCTCTCTTTTATTTTCACTTTTTGGCATATAAAATGCCCAAGAATGTTATCGGCATTATCTGTAACCACACGGCTTGCCGTATTAAACGGGATATAAAAGAAGCAGTTTGGTTCCAATTCGCTTGGAGTTTGTTTCATTACCACCTGGGTTCTCTCCCCACGTCAGATTGCCACATGTGCCTTAATACCTGGACTTAATACCAGGGCTGTATTCGTCCTTGCACACCTCCAAAATTCCAAACACCTATAGGGAACTGTTCGGCGCCCGGGATATTGCATTATATGCATTGGCTCTGAATCATGTGTTGGGTCTATAGTTGAGTTGCCCGGCTCCTGTGCTTACCACCTTACATTCTGCATTGTTTGGCTAAGGTAGTAAAGGGAGAACTACTATGACTAGATGATACCCCGCGCGTTGCTGCGGGAATTGGTTGCAAAATATTTAAGTGATATTTATTTTTTCCTTTTGTAGGAATATGAACATTGGTAATGAAATGAAACTGGAATTGAAAATAATATAATTTACTGTACTTGAGTATATTGTATAGTTTCAAAATATCCATTACATATAAGTAGAATAATAGAATGAATGGTGCGTCTATACCCATGCATGAATATGCCAGACTCATTTCAGAAAAAACAAAGTGTATAGCTGAATCATATGTATTTTATAAGAATACACGTGCACCCGCTTTACAAAAATTTTCCTGGAGCCTTAGACAGTAAATATATGCATTTATGACCTATAGTAGAAAAAATAAATAAATTAGACATTCTTGATGTGTGTAAGTATGACCATCGGTTTATATATCTTAGTTGACCTCACTCCCCACCCATATCTCATCTTCTAAAAGACATTCCAATTCTCGACGTGTCAAGGTTGTGTCATGGATATTCACCAACTTGGTTTTGCTAGGGAAGGACATGATGTATTCCTTCATTTCAGCAAAATTAATAGCACATGCATTTTCACTTATCTCATTCAGATCCATCTGAAACAACATAGAAATTAGTCGACAGCAGAACACATGGAATGATTACCACACATAAGCATATGTAGAAGCTGATCTGTTGGTTGCTAATACGTGAATGCAAGGAGCTCACCTCGGCGGGTGCGACGGACGTGACGAGCGGAGCGCAGAGGCAACGACTGTCGTGGTGCAGCGTCACCGGGAGGACGGTCTTGAGGTGCTTTACACGAGTGAGCCCGTCCCGGCTGCCGTCTGGTCGCCGCCATCCACAGCTTCTCTTCCACACCTGATGAACGTGCCCACAAAGGATCGGCCAGAGAGAGAGAGAAGAAAGAGATATATGTAGGGCCGTTAATGGGGTCGGGAGAGAAGCCTAGAGATTTATTTCCTTCTCTTCCGCTGAACTCAGAAAATCCTTCCTACATGTGACACACGGCCTTAACTGCCCTACAATCTCCACTATTATCTTCCCTACATACACGTGATTGTTTCCTTCTGATTTGTTAACAGATTGGCTAGCACCATTATCGCATGCAAAATTATCGGGAGCAAGAAAATCGCCCGAAATATCGCGTTTGGAAAGAATTGATTGTCATGCATTATTGCGTTTGGAAAGGATATATGCTTTATTGCGTTTGGAAATGAGATATCGCGTTTGAAAATCGCCCGAGGAAAGGAGATTGATGACCGTCATGAATGAATTGATTGTGTCTGGTTACCTTAAGTTAATTGATTGCGTTTGGAAAGAATTGATTGTCATGCATTATTGCATTTGGAAAGAATTGATTGTCATGCATAAATCGTGGACGTAAGGGGGGAAACGGAACCTGACTGCGTGCGGTGAGTGGGGTGGGGTGGGGGTGGGGATGGTGTGACGAAAAAAAACCGGTTGAAAAAAAACCAGACGAGGTGGGACGAAAAAAACCTGGAACAAAGACTACCAACTACTCCATTAGGAGTAGAGATTGTACTTCCAGCTCATCCGGTCAAGTAACTCAGTAGAGAAAGTCGAAAATTGACTGTCATGATGAAGCGAGAGCCGGTCAAGCGATCTGGTGACCTAGTGTTATACTATGATCGATAGCGATCCACTCCGTATTATACGAGGGGCTGGTCTTTGCCCACCCGCATACAATGGGAACCATAGTTCGCAAAGCCCTACACGCACCAGGGGCTAGTACTTAGCCCCACAAGTCAAGCTCCTATGGCTAAGTGAAAGCAATAAAACTGCATAGTCTGATTGCTTGGTTCGCCCCGTGGACACCTCCTCTTTGGACCAAGATTTTGCATAAAGAGTGTTCACGCGCATTACCGAACACCCCTGTAATATTTATATGGCAGCTGAAGCCGACGATTGGAAACTTTCAAATTTAAATAAACAGCCGCACAGGAGGGAAAAGTCACTTATAATACAGGAGCACAAAAAATATATATATCGGCACACATGCATAGTCCTTACAATCCGAATACAATCATTCAAAGATTATATCCTTTGAGCACTAGCCCTCTACAAGGCGGGCTCCTTCTAGGACATCACCAAAGTACCTTTCTGGCTTCCGATGATCCTTGCCCTCTGGGGGCCAGCAGTCGCTATCTCCATGGCCTTCATATTCCCCCAATGCACCTTGACGTGGGCGAAGGCCATTCATGCACCCTCTATGCAGGCCGAACACTTAATAGCGTCGACCCGCGGACTCGCCTTGATGAGCTTCTTCACCAATCGGAATTAGCTACTTGGGATTGGATCAGCGGGCCATAGCCGGACTATCAAGTCCTTCATGGTCGTACCCACCATATTATGCAACTCGACCAGCTGCTTCATCTAGTCATTAAGGGGCACAGGATGATTTGGCGCAAGAAACTACGACCAGAATAGCTTCTCAGTGTTGTTCTCCTACTGGGCTCGGAAGTATTGGGCGGCATCGGCGATGCTCCTCGGGAAATCTGCAAACACGCATGGAGAACTCGATAATCGTGTCAGCCCAAGATACCTCTAGCCTTCGAAGATGCTCTGGAAGAGAAAAGTCTTACCAGCTACTATTTGACGCGCTTGTTTTATCTCCTCGTGAGCACTGTGTGACTCACTCCGCCCCTCCTTGTCACCATTGACTGCCGCAGTGAGTTCCGATGCTTTTTCTATAGTCGTCTGCTCCAATGCCTTGCATTTGCGAATGACATCTCGCAGCTCGTCCTCGACTTCGGCTACCCGAGACTCGTGCTACTGACGCACGACTTGTTTGGCCTTCAGGTTGGTAGTCGCTTTGTCAGCGGCTCCCTTGCTCGCTTTGGCCTCTTCCTTGGCCCTTGCAAGCTTGCCCTTAAGGGCCTCGACCATAGATGCGTCAGCTGTTCCACAAAACATATAACACAAATAAGCTCACGCTCACACATATAGTGTGTTAAAATTTCAATTCTTTGAAAAGCCGCATACCTTGCGTTTCATCAAAATGCTTATTGACGAGGTCGTGCTGCTCGTCAGCTAGTTTCAGTTTACGATTAAGCTCGGAAACCTCTGCGGCCTGGATAGAGGCTGCTAATAGCGAAGCCTATTCAAAAACATAATACACAGTTCAGCTCTATTAAATACTACAACATGGATAGTTTTTCTGCTTCTATCCCACATCCAACAAATCATCAGGGGCTACTATCTATATATATAAAATGATAAAGTTCTTTTTAGAACATTACGTCGCATACCTTGAAGCCTGTCAGTAGGCTGTTGAAGGCTTCATTCAGTCCTCCTTTGATGGACTGAATCTTCTGCATCACCGCATTGATCAGAGTGCGGTGTTCCACTATGATGGAAGCACCTCGCAGTGCTTTCACCAGAGTGTTCGGCGCCTCCGGATTGACGGTGGGCGCCGTGGGAGCAGTTGCTCCTTCCCCCATCACGGGGGGCTGATTTCTCAATTCTTGAGCTGCACTGGGCTCCGGAACAGTGTTCGGCGGGGGCCCGGATTGCTTGCCCCCCCATCATCGGTCACCATGGGGATTGCTTCCCCTTGGTTGACAGCGGCCGAGGGATTGACCTCGGGTGCCTTATTGTCTGCCCCACTCCACCTGCTCGAACAGGAGGAGCTTATAGAGAGGACACCTCGGCGTCCCCCAAGACAGGCGATGAGCCCCGCGGAGGCGTATCGCTCTCCACCATCTCCGGCGCTAGAGAATTCCCCAATGATAGTGAATCCTTGGGGATGACATGCGGAAGACTATATAAAGACAAAATGAAGTTGTTTAGATACTGAAAATTAATTTAACTAAAGATAAGCAGCAATTGTCTCAGTACTTACGATTCGTCCAGGGGCTTAATCCTGGGGTGAACTCGGGAGCTGTGTTCGGACGTTGAGTCTGAACTGTCCAGAAGATACAGTTTCTTCCTGGGCGCCGCCTGGCCTGCATCAGCGGGGGCCGCTCTCTTCCTCATCATCATCATCTTCTACGGGGGAGAGGTGGGAGCCGGTTTCCCCAGACATTGTGATCGCGGTACCCTTAGGGCGAAGGTCGCTCTTGACCTACTTGCCCTTCTTCTTGGCCTTCTTCTCCGGCGCCTTGTATGGCACCAGAACCAACATTGCCATCAGCTGATACGTCTCTAGGTCTTCAGGCAAGGGAGCCAGACACTTGATCCGCTCCGCCTTTTTCGTCCAGGCCTGGATAGAACGCAAAACCTCTAACTCATGTTACAATTGAAGTATGGGCGGAGTATGTACTCGGCAGAAATTTTGATTACCTCTGAAGCAGTGAGCACGCTATTGAAGCCCTTGTCCTCGGTCTCCGCCGGCCACCCCTTTTGGGCCTTGAAGAGCCGCGTCCAGATGTCTTCATGAATCGTGCCGAAGTGGTGCTTCAAGGGCCGGGGCTCTTCCGGATTGAACTCCCATAAATGGGAGTCCCGGCGTTGGCAGGGAAGGACGCGGCGGAAGAGCATTACCTAGATCACATTAGTGAGGAGGGTGCCCTTCATTATCATGCCAGAGATGCGACTTTGGAGGGCTAGCACCTCCGGCTCAGACCCCCAATCCAGACTCTTGTTGGTCCAAGAGGTTAGCCTCTCCGGGGGTCCAGATCTGAATGCGGGTGCCGCCGCCCACTTGGCGTCACAGGGCTCAGTGATGTAAAACCACTCCTGCTGCCAAACCTTGTTTGTCTCCACAAAGACCCCTTTGTCCAAGTGGCGTTGGGGAGCTTGCTCACCATGGCTCCTCCACAATCTACGTGTTGCCCATCAATCACATTTGGCTTCAGAATGAATATCTTGAGCCATAAGCCGAAGTGTGGGGGGACGCGGAGGAATGCCTCACATACCACTATGAAAGCGGATATGTGGAGAATTGAGTTCGGGGCAAGATCATGGAAATCCAGCCCGTAGAAAAATAAGAGACCCCGAACAAAGGGGTGGAGAGGAAATCCCAACCCCGAATAAAGGAGAGGAAGACCACCCTCTCACTCGCCTTAGGGATGGGGATCACTTGGTCCTTTTCGGGGACCCGATGCGCAATATCGTCAGTGAGAAGCCCGCACTCTGGAGATTCTTCACGGACTTCTCCGTGACTGTGGAGCCTCCCACTTGCCCTTAGAACCAGATCCAGCCATTGCTTGGAAGGGAGGCGGTGGTGGAGGAGTCGAGAGTTGCGGGCGCAAGAGCTATGGGCGCTGGGGCTAGGGAGATTGGAGAGCTAGGGCTTGAGGAGAGCGTGGGGTTAATGGGAAGGATTTGTATCATCTTATAAGCGGTGAATGCTAAACGCCCCCCAGTCCAGGTGTAAACCTCGTCGGTTCCCAACGTTGTCGTGCGTAAGGCGCGGTTAGGTTGCTCATGTCACATTGATAAGGATCCCGTAATAAGCGGGCACGATCTCTGTTTTGACAAGACGTGCCAATGGGGCCATACCTCGAGATGCAAAACTGGAGCCAAGAAAACGGTTCGATATATTAAAGGGTCAAATGCGACATTTCGCTGAAAAGTTGTCAGTAGAGACATAGTGTGCAGTTTTCGATACCTTGCCTTTGAGGCTAAGGGTTGTACTAACCATGCAGAGTTGGACATAGTACCTTTGTGTAGGAAATGTTGCTTCAATATGTTTGGGAGGAGGAACCCGCCTTGCAATGCCGAAGACAGTACGCGAGCCGAACTTATCGTCATCAAAGACTGGTTCAGGGGCTACTGAGGGAGTCCTGGATTAAGGGGTCCTCAGGTGGTCGGATCGCTCGTTATGGGCCGAAATGGTGGGCCATGAAGATTATTGCGGAAGACTATCTCCCGTATCCGGATAGGACTCCCATATGTGTAAAATACCAAGTTTAGAGTTCGGGTGTAATACGTTCCTTCCTTTGCAAGATGGCCATGTACAACCCTAGGTCCCTCTAGTGCATATATAAACTAGAGGGTTTAGTCCGTAGAGACAACAATCACAATATCACAGGCTAGACTCCTTGGGTTTTAGCCATTATGATCTCGAGGTAGATCAACTCTTGTAAACCCATATTTATCAAGATAAATCAAGTAGGAAGTAGGGTATTACCTCGATCGAGAGGGCCTGAACCTGGGTAAAACATTGTGTCCCCAGTCTCCTGCTACCAATGATCCTCAAACACATAGTTCGGTACCCCCTACCCGAGATCTGCCGGTTTTGACACCGACACCAACTAAACTAGATAAAGCACGCACAAGGTTCAGGAGTGTGTGTGGATTTGTTGGCAGGGCCAGGCTCAACATTAATCTGCCAAGGTTTCGGAAGGCTGACACAAAAACACGACGGAGGATAGTCCGGAAGATCATGGATCACTTCAACGTTCTAGAGCAGTGGACAATGCAGGTGAAACAGACTGCACTGAAGAAGGCTAGGGATGCTTGGAGAAACTGGGAGCACGTGATGTACAAGAAGTACTTGATTGAAGGCAAGGACCCAATCCCCGCATATCCCCAAATTACAAAGGCAGATGGCTAGAATTCAAAAGGGCCAGGGCAACTAAAGAGTTTGTTGAGAAGAGTTTCAAGCAATTGGAACTTCATAAGAAGAACATACACCCCCACCATATGGGCGTGGCAGGATACTATGACATTAAACCGATATGAGACCAGGAGGACAAAGAAGCAGTAGCGACGGGTGGGAATCCTGCCTTTAGTGAAATCAGAGGTGAACGCGCCAGAGACTACTTGTGGGCGTGTGCAAAGAGGCGTGATGACGGAACTTATTACTTTGAAAACTCACGTGACGCCGAACTGTATCAAGTGATGTTAGAGGCTTCCAAGATACCTGGAAGGTTCTCAAGGAACTCAGGGCCATGTGACATTTTGTCTGTTGCTCCGGAAGCAAAAGAGCCCCTGGCCGTGCAAGGGGTATAGGTGTTAATGTCCCGCGCAAGAGGGCTTTCACAATCAGCAAAGAAGAGAGGCTCAGCATGAAAAAAGCGAGGAGTGAAATGAAGAAGAATGCATTGTATGAAAGGTTGAGGAAGGATATGTATCTGGCTATTCGAAAGTATGTTGAGGAGTCAATGATGATGCAGAAGACTCGAACACTGACAGAGAGCCAGCAATGGGAGGGGAGGCGGGCATGGAGGATGCTACTTATTGCGCGACAACACTGCACAAGAGTAGCTGTGCATCAGCTGACCCAGCAACACTAAGACAGCAGCTGCTCGTGATGATGTGATATCTGATCTATCTGGAATGAAAGACAGACTAAAGGGCGTGCTTACACATTATGAAGGTACATTAAAATGTGCAACAACCTGGGTTTGCCCACCCTTCTTGGAAGATGGCCTCTTCTTGGACAATGTGCCATTGAAGCCGGGCTGTGTGAAGTGCTACGTGACTGAATTAAAGCTTCGATTCAATGATTTTGCCTTGAAGAATGTCCTAGCAGATTTTGATGAGCAAAGGACCTTGGGAGAAACACTGTTACATCACATCCAGTGGCTACGAAAGGAAATAGAGTTCATCAATGAGATCTTTGAAGCCCCGCCAAGAGCAACCACTGTCACCCCTCAACCGGTGATGCTCTCCTTGCCACAGCAGCTCTCGCGGGCTGATGCATCAACCTGTGATCAGTCCGCCCGACTTTGTGGCGTACATGCCATGTCATCCTCCGCCCAAAGCAGGTAGTGGCAACGTCTACAACTACAGAATATGAACCACCGGTTCAGTTGCCGGCCACTGAAGCAGCGGGGGGAGACCCAGCTGCAGCACATGCTCAGTAGACCAACATGGTGGAACAGACTGCTAAGTAGTCTGATGCTTCGGAACCGCCTGCTAAGAAGTCTGTAGGTCCAGAACCGACTGCTCATGAGTTCGTCAGTCCGCAGTCATGTGATCAGCATACCAATGCGTCAGCACTTCCTGCTCAGGAAACCAACATGTTGGCACGACCTCCTCAGCACAACGAAAAGTTGGCACCACCTGCGCAGAAACCCGACATAGCTTCAACGCATGGTCGGTAGTCCGATGCCTCTGCCTATAGCCTAGCAGTCCGTCACAACAGCACCGCCATCTCAGCGGTCTGGCATAGATAAACCGTCTGCTAAGCAGTCCGTCCAAGCATCACCGTCTGCTTGGCAGTCTACCTTGCATGCAACCAGACGTTCTGCCAGAAATGCTTCAAGTACCAAGAAGGAAGTGGCCAAAAAGGCTACACCCACGACCATGAGGAAGCGCGGCGGGAAATTGAAGAGGAAAGAGAACGATTGCCTCTTACTTAAAGCACTCATAGCCTAGAGCCAAATTAACAACAGCTTGTTTGAATCAGGGAGTAATATTATTTCTAACGCAATGGATGAAGAAGAAGTACGTTTGTTACTTGCTAAAAGTAAAGTATACGTACTTCAAGCACGCTATTATGTCCATGGCAAGCCATTTCTTGTTGGCGAATACTTTGATGAGTGCAACTCCAGTTTCTGCGAGTTACATGAATATTGGATGGGTCTAATGTCAGCAGGTCATCATGGTTTACTTGTCCACTACAACAGAGATCATTTCCGACATGATGCTAGTGCCATCGATGTGAGTTTCGAGGACTTACATCTCTTCTTCAACTTCAATGTGCTCGATGCCACTCTTGTTAGATGCTTGATTTTGTAAGTACTTAACAAACTCTGATCAACTTCTCCATACAAGGCTATAAATGATAAACAACTAACTGCATTTTATTCCTCTCAGGGGATTGAACGCGCAGAGAAGAAAAAGGAAGAGTGTGTATTTCATAGATCCTAAATTAACAAATGGCTCAACAATACATGGTAAGGACCTACGGGACTGGGCCGTTAACACGGTCGTCCGTCCCTTCGAAAACACGTCCCATGCGAAATCATTTCTCTAGCCATATCATGAACGGTAAGTTAAGTAAACAACCACGCATACACTTATTGTCTTTCAGATTTTCACATAATGTGTAAGTTCATGGCTTTCTTAATATGAGCAATCACTCGATATTGGTATTCATTATTCCAAACAAGACCACATGTTACTACATCGATTCTCTCAGAGAGTCAATAAACGCTCAGGATCTGACACATCTTCAGCAATTCATGGATAGGTATTGAATTCTATGATGTTGAAATTAATTTGCATTCATATCTAGTTCAATAATTGATGTTGTCAAAATTCATCATCATTTGCAGTGTGCTCGCATTGTGGAAAACTAAACCAGGAACATGTTCAAGAGGGAACTACCTTTGCAACACGAGATCATTTCTCCGGTAACACAATGAAATCCGTTATTTTCGGAAAATTTATCCAACAGTCTGCAAATACCTTTCCTTACGCTAGTCAAATGTACAAGCTTCTAAATAAACCTCTTTCTATTTTGTCCAAAAAAATAATAATACATCTAACACTGGTTAGGTTGATCCTAACAGGACAAATACATGACTAATTCTGTACAAAAAATTTTGGTGTGCTTAGCAAGAAGCAGGAACCAACCTTTGTGGATACTATGTTTGCAGACACATGATCTCCATCTGCAAATCTGCTGATAGTTGTGATGATCCTCGTGAATTAGTAGAACTAAGTTTATCTTAATTATTATCTTCTACTCCACTCATATGGCACATTCTGATCTTAAAAATACTGCAACTCATCTTAAAACCGAGGACCCCTGAACCGCTCCCGGCTGGTGAATTGCTGATGGTTCAGAGATTTATCAGCGACTTCTTCCTGGATCACTGTATCAATCCCACTGGTGATAATGAAGATTTCAACATGCCTTCTCCTGAAACATTGAGTAAGAGTTAGCTGCTAAACATATAACACATGGATCATTGTTTTCCATCTGATGAGGTCTTCGTATTTCGTACACTATGATTAATTATGTAATGCATATATGTGTGGACAAATCATTGGAATTTAGCTACCATATGTTCAATTGCAACTGTTGTGAAATCTGATGAATGTTCTTCCTGTGGACACTATTTGTTCAATTGGATATTGTGGCGAATTTTTTTGCGTGCCGGTTGAAAATTGGATATTTTTGTTTATTTGTTCAATTGAATATTGTGGTGAATTTGCTTTTTGTGTGCCGATTCAAAATGTGATTTTTTTGTTCAATTGAATATTGTGGCGAATTTTCTTTTTGCGTGCTGATTCAAAATGGGATATTTTTGTTTTAACCTGGCAATTGCTCCGCACACGGTTCAACTAAATGTGTGTGTGCGATCCACATCGGAAAGCATACGTCAATCGTAGCGGAATAGTCGGTGACACACAACAGATCGCAAATGATTTGCAGCGCTACTACGTGTGCGTAGGGTCTCCGGAACCGTTTGTGATATCGCGTTATCGCACACGAGAACTCGGAGTAAACTATGCCCAATGTAAAATACTATCCCAGTCGTAATTTTTTTAGGAAACATGTGGGATCTCAAACAAAAAGCACACATCACTCTTGCGGAAACCGTCGGTGATACCCAACAAGTCACAAATGGTCTGCAACACTTGTATGTGTGCGAAGGGGCTCTTGAACCGTTTGTGATAGAACATTATCGCAGACGGTAATTGTTGGCAAATGTGTGCGATGGAGTCTTGCATGGCAGACGGGTTAAGCAGAAAACTCGTGTGTGATGGCGCACAAATCGCACACAATTCATATGTTGGCCTGTGTGCCTTACATACTGTTTCCCAAACGGTTCATTACGACAGACCGTATGGTTTCACTGCGTCAGTAGAAACGCTTAATCACCGATACCACACGTGCGAAAGAATTTAGTGTGTGCTGCATCGCACACAATTACATTTTGGAAGGCCTTTGGATCACTGCTCCATATCCCCCACTATTTTTGGATCATGTGGGAAGGACACCGTATCGCCCACACTCACTTGGCGACGGTCCCAAATGCCGTCGCGGAAAGGGGTTAAAAACCATTTGTATAGCACTGACGCGTACTAGTGTGTGATTCTAGTGTTTATGCTGTTGGTGTTGTTCTAGGACAAAGAGTTAATAAGAAACTGAATGTTATTCATTATGCTAGTAAAACTCTAGACAATGCTCAAAAGAATTATGCTACTACTGAAAAAGAATTCCTAGCAGTGGTGTTTGCTTGTGACAAATTTAGATCTTACATTGTTGATTCATAAGTAATCGTTCACACTGACCATGTCGCTATTAAATATCTTATGGAAAAGAAAGATGCTAAACCTAGACTTATTCGATGGGTTCTCTTGCTACAAGAATTTGATTTGCATATCACTGATAGAAAAGGAGCTGAGAACCCCATAGCCAATAACTGGTCTAGGCTTCAAAATGTGCTTGATGACCTACTACCTATTGATGATAGTTTTCCTGATGAGCAGTTAGCTGCAAAAAATGTTGCTCATAATACTCTTTGGTATGCGGACTATGCTAATTACATTGTTGCTAAATATTTACCACCTAGCTTTATAAAACAAAAGGAAAAAATTCTTCTATCATTTAAGACACTACTTTTGGGGTGACCCTTTATATTATAAAGAAGGACTAGATGGTATTACTAGACGTTGTGTACCTGAGCCTGAACAGGGACAAATCCTTCAGAAATGTCACTCCGAAGCATATGGAGGGTATGATGCTGGATATAGAACTGCTCACAAGGTATTGCAATCTGGATTTTATTGGCCTACTCTCTTCAAGGATGCTCGTAAGTTCGTCTTATCTTGTGATGAATGTCAAAGAATAGGTAATATTGGTAAGCGTCAAGAAATGCCTATGAATTATTCACTTGTTGTTGAACCATTTGATGTTTGGGGATTTGATTACATGGGATCTTTTCCTTCCTCTGTTGATTATGTTACTAGTTAGAAGCTATTCCAACCAGTAGTGCTGATCACAACACCTCTATTAAAATGCTTTCTGTAAGGTTTGAAGTTCCTAGATATTTAGTGACTGATGGTGATTCACACTTTATTCATGGTGC
>LR738715.1:385550652-385576097 GCA_902687465.1 Secale cereale | reverse complement strand
TCAGAAATGTCACTCCGAAGCATATGGAGGGTATGATGCTGGATATAGAACTGCTCACAAGGTATTGCAATCTGGATTTTATTGGCCTACTCTCTTCAAGGATGCTCGTAAGTTCGTCTTATCTTGTGATGAATGTCAAAGAATAGGTAATATTGGTAAGCGTCAAGAAATGCCTATGAATTATTCACTTGCTGTTGAACCATTTGATGTTTGGGGATTTGATTACATGGGATCTTTTCCTTCCTCTGTTGATTATGTTACTAGTTAGAAGCTATTCCAACCAGTAGTGCTGATCACAACACCTCTATTAAAATGCTTTCTGTAAGGTTTGAAGTTCCTAGATATTTAGTGACTGATGGTGATTCACACTTTATTCATGGTGCTTTCCGTAAAATGCTTGCCAAGTATGATGTTAACCATGGAATTGCATCACCTTATCATCCTCAGTCTAGTGGTCAAGTTGAGCTTAGCAATAGAGAAATAAAATAAACTTTGCAGAAGACTATCAATAGGTCTAGGAAGAATTGGTCTAAGAAATTAGATGATGCACTTTGGGCTTACAAAACATCTTATAAAAATCCTATGGGTATGTCTCCTTATAAATTGGTTTATGGAAAATCTTGTCATTTGCCTCTTGAATTAGAACATAAGGCATATTGGGCAATCAAGGAACTCAACTATGATTTTAAACTTGACAGTGAAAAGAGGTTATTTGATATTAGCTCATTAGATGAATGGAGAACCCAAGCTTATGAAAATGCTAAGTTATTTAAAGAAAAAGTTAAAAGATGGCATCATAAAAGAATCCAAAAGTGTGAATTCAAAGTTGGAGAATATGTTCTTTTGTACAACTCTCGTTTCAGACTCTTTGTAGGAAAACTCCTCTCTAAATGGGAAGGCCCCTATGTCATCGAGGAGGTTTATCGGTCTGTAGCTATCAAAATAAATAACGTTGAAGGTACTAACCCGAAGGTTGTTAGTGGGCAACGAATAAAACATTATATCTCATGTACGCCCATTAGTGTTGAAAGAAATATTATCCAAACTTTGACACCGGAAGAACACATATAAGAGTCCTTCTGGAACACTCCAGAATCGTGAAAATAAGGAGGTACGTGATAAGGTAAGTAAACGGATTCCGAAAAATCTGCAAAAATATTTTTTGTATTTCAGAATATTTAGAAAATTAGGAGAATATGAAACTTTGAGGAAGCGTACCCTTGTGGGCACAAGACACCAGCCTAGGCGCGCCTAGGTGGGTTGTGCCCACCTAGGGCACCTTCCGGACTCCGTTTTCGTCCGTTTGCTTGCTTCCGAAGATAAAAAAAATCTTTATATACCCCCCGAACCTATTGACCACCGTATTGCGGAGAAAACATTTGTTTTATTTTCCTTGTTGTTTTCTGACAGATTCAGCTAGACAACCACCATGTCTCCCTCACCCTTGAACAATGGAGGAGAGGACACAGGGGTAGTTCAGGAGGATATAAGGAGAGATGAAGCTAAAGAAGTTTCTATGGAGGAAGAGGAGGAAAATCATTTTGGGGTTCACTCTCCGGCCTCCGAGAGTGGCATACTAGCTGGCATCTCTACTCACCCTAATCCTCATCAAGCCATGGGATCATTAAACAATCAAGCGAGCCTAGAAGTGCAAGAAGAACTCCCACCGAAGAGGCCCTTACACAGGTTACATTGTAACAACTTTCGCAATTTGATTCACAATTATGGGTTCGAGAATATTCCTCGTAGGCACATACCGTCCAATTGGGACATATCTCGCCCAAGAGAAAACAGTGTAGGAATAAACCCGTGGGGCCCGAAAAATAAACACATAATGACCGATGTGAAGAAAAACAGTGAGTTACTTCATCAGGCCCTTCGAGAGATTCAAGGTTTGAAGGATCTAGTCATGGTTATATTGGAGAATACTACTTCATCATCACCACCACCATCTTCTTCACCACCAAAAGAAAATTGAGTATCGGGTATGGGCACTCCCAAGCTTGGAGGCGGTGCCCCGGTATCGTATCATCCCCACTATCCTTTTACCTTTACGTATTTTAGTTCGATCTTTTGCTTTAGAATGAATAAAAGTTTAGTTCGATCATTTCTTTTCGAGAGTTTGCTTAGTGATCTATCCTTTTAATCATGTGCGAGATATATAATAAAGTTTAGTTTGAGTTTTTGCTTTCTTTACTTTCATGTTGCACTAAAAGAAAGAAAATAAATTAAGAAGATCATATGCTAATCTTATGGTAGGTGCGGGCACCACATAAGGAAAAGTATAAGTAGAAAATTTTATTAGATATTGACAAATATAGCATTGGTCATTGATGCAACTCATGAAAGAATTAATAAGGGAATAGAAGATTCACATATAAATATACTATCCTAGAAATCTTTTGTGAATGTGAGCCCCCATCAAAATATTATATGCCAAAATAGTTGACATTGGACTAGGAAGACAACTTAATGTTTTATGTTTGTTCATATCCACATATAAGTCATATTGTCATAGATCCTTTAACATGTGGTGCTTGCTCAATATCTTTTCTAGCCAAAAATTCCGCACTAAGTAGAGACACTACTTGTGGATCCGAAAACCCTTAAACCCAAATCTTTTTCAAGAGTCCACCATACGTACCTATGGATTGAGTAAGATCCCTCAAGTAAGTTGTCATCGGTGCAAAAAAGGCAATAAAAATTGCTTCTAAATGTGTGAGATCATTTAGTGTAAGAGAAAATTGAGCGTTGCACGAACTTGTGATGGTGGAGAATAAAAGCGATAGACTGCATAATAAAGGTTGTTGTCACAAGGGGCAATGCAATGTGACGTTTTTTTGCACTAAGGGGTTGAGCATACAAACAAATAAGCGCATGGCAACCTCTAATTCCCTCTGCGAAGGTCCTATCTTTTACTTTTACTAGTGGATCCTTTGCGCCAAATGGCGCAGAGGCATGCTAAAATCATGTTTGTGATGAAAAAAATTGCATGGTTTAGTCCTCTCTGATGTGAAACATAGTGGAATCTTGTGTATAACGATATGAACATACTCGGTATATCTTAACATACTTTGTTCATCTTAATAGCATAGGATCGAATTTGAAACAAAAAAACATGCTTTGGTATGACAAACTAAGATAGAGGTGTTTTGAAAAGGTTGTCTCTCTAAAATAATCGGTTGTAGCATTTATATTTAGCCATATGCATGTATTATTTGGTACGTGCGTGTACATTATTTTTATCGGTCTATGTATATTACTTTTTTTCCAGAAACATGTCTGATTTTATTTATAGAGCATTAAAGGTTTACTGGGCTGGCCCGCCCGGTGTCTGGCCCATGGAAAATTTTCCTACCTGGCGTGATAGTTGTAGAATATGAAGAGGCAGGCATCGTTCTATCTGCTAATCCCCCTCCTTTTCCTTTCCCTCGGTAGCTCTGTTCGGTGGTCGAACGCTTGATTCAGAGATGAACCCTAGCGTTCGCGTGTTGGTGAGATTTCTGCCCCTTTCTTACTAGCTGGAGCTTTTTTGATGCATGGATCTGGTCCGCATTCGTTTGGATTTGGCAACTGCTTCCGTTTTTAGCCGACCTCTACTCCATTGCTTTCTTTTTTCAGGCATGGCATGTATTGCTGGTTCGGTCAATTACGTCCGTGATTGGATGTGTTTTTTTACCAGCCACATCTGCTGATGGATATCTATTCTTCCAGATTTATATGATGTGATAGCATTGTGCTTTGATTAGTCTGTTCTGATTAAAAATCTTTGCTGTTTTAGGTTTCAAGCACGGCTAGGCATGCGGGGAGATCTCATCAACGATCTTGTGAACATTATGTCTGATGAGAGCGTGCACATCAGCTCAAATGAAGCTCTTAACACGAGCTCTGACGAACGCGAGTACACTAGCTCGGATGATGGCGTGGACACGAGCTTTGATGCAGGTATTTTTAGTAATGCTAAATATCATATATATAACTTATTAAAACATGGGCATGATCTACATTTTAATTATTTGTGCTTATGGGCTATTCGTTTGTTGAACTATTGAGGCATGCAATGTCGTATGAAGAAAAAGAATCTTCAGAAGACATGCAAGGATGTGTGTGACTGCCCTAGGGAGCATTCAGTTCGTAAGGACTCACTCTACATAATCTATAGGGTTTCTTTCTATAGATAGGAAATTAATTACTTTACTCTTGTTCTTAGGATATGATCCTAATTCTGAAGCTGACTAGATGTATGCAAAGAAATTTAGGATGTCAATGTGTGCTCAAAAGCGTCTTAGTTGCTATGTCCATTCTGTTAAGCCTGCTATCAGGCACTATATGTGTGTGATGAACAAGACTTTTACCAAAGCTGGTCAGAGAATGGTAAGAAATGATTTTGTTTGGTTATATGTGTATTTGCCTTCTCTATTGATCATAGTGTCTATCTATAAGTCTGCTGAATTGCTTGTAGTGCTTCTCTACTTTTTTCACTGAGAAGCACATGATGAAGTTTCTGTCTACTCCGGTCGGTCGAATGCGTATTAAGATGTCATCTGGGCATTGTGTAACCTATGTTCGTCTGTTGAAAGGCGTTGACAACAGGGCTACTATAACACATACCTGGAGTTGCTTTGCAGAACAAGCAAAGCTGACAAAAGGGGAAATTTGTGTCTTTTCTCTCCGAACTCGCAAGGGGGTGCCAACGTTCACTGTGCACAAAATCTGAAGAGGTTGGTGTATGAACGACTTTTATTTCTGCAATAAATATTTATTTTATCTTCTATTCTAAGCAAGAATAGGTATATGTAGGTTTTTGTGAAGCAGTTTGGAAGGAGGAAGATGGCAAGGTGTTCTGCAAGGGCATGTATATACGTTTTCTAGGAAGTTGGTATGCCGATGTGTGGTAATGGTCAGACGTTTCATAGAGTTAGGGGAGCTGGGATGTTTTTCTTTTGGCACTAATGTAACTTCTATGTTATCTATGTAATGCAATGACGATAGAGACTCCACCTGTTAGTAAGCTATTTATCTAAAGTAACTAAGCATATTGTGTTTGTTAGGTAGAAAGGGTGGATGATTGGAAATGTGTATTTGAAAGATGGGACACACATAGGTAGTATAACATAGTCAGTACATGGCATTTCATAAATAAGATAAGTTTTGGCCCTAAGGAAATACTTCGATGAAATGATAATTAGTTTGGTAATGCCTTTGAGATAGCTTCAAAAGTGTCCTGGTTGACGCTGCATCTTGGATTTATAGCTCATCGCTATGGTCAAATAACGCTCTTTTTGCACCTCTTTTTCCGAACATCCTGTACATAATGCTTTGCTGGTTAGTGAAAGAGGAAGATGGTTGATTTAGAAGTTTTTATTGTGAGTATTATACCTAGGAGTTCCATTGTTTGCGATCTCTGGGTTCAACTTGCTGGTTTTAGGAAAGATGTTTGAGATCACTTTCGCAGATGGTGTGTTCATTGTGCTGCCACTAAACAGTGGATATGCGTCAGGTGTTGCAACCAATTCCTCATTGGGCTCCTGAAACTTGTTATAAGATATACATGGTCTACTTTTTGCATGTGTAAAACTGGTACACAAACCAAGACAAAGCATGTTTAACATACCTCAAGAAGGGGTGTATTGGGACTGTCGTCATCGGATGAAAGTAGCAATGTTAATGGCTGCACCCTATCTCTTTCCGTGGTTTCTTCGATACACCTTTTAAGTTGTAAAGAGGATTGCTCAAACCCTATGACCAGAATGTTGTTTGCAGAAGTTCTCTTTTGCATTTCTTCAGGGGTTGCAGGTTTGCATACTCAAAGACTACTATTCTGTTTTCTTGTAGATAGCTAATTGCAGTTTCATTAGCTGATTCAGCAGCTTCGAGGGATGTACTTTTGAAATCCCCATTAATTTTTTGGTTCTATGGCTGCCCAACCTCTATGAGGCGGTAAATTGATTGAAAGGGAGGCAATGAGGCCCTGTTCTCCCATGTCAAGTATGTCGTGGTCACTAATTTGTAGCTTAAGGGCGTTCATGGCTTGCTAAAGAATGTAACATTTGCTTATGTTCACATGGATTGCTAACATCTACAAGTTGTAAAGCAGGCATGCATCACGCTAATGGCCAAAGTTGTGGTTGCACATACGCTTCAATCGACTATACAAACAGAAAGAAAATTACCCACTTGTTTTGATATATGTACTTATGGAAGGCCCTTCACCATGAGTTCTTCGTCCAATGGAGAATCCAGACTCTCGGTTGCCATATCCTTGCACTGGATGTGTGTTTTATGGAGTTGGAAGATACATGCGGCTCAGGTATTGGTAGATCAAAGTGGAAATGGATGCGGCTGATAGAGACCCTAGAATATGTGAGTTGGAGCCAGTGTTCTCGCTGTATATTGTTTGTTGTGAGCTTCTGGAGGGTTTTCAGTGGGACCCTATATGCACATCAGGCCCAAGGCCGCATTTCAGCGTGTGTATTCTAGAAGATGAGCCGACTATTACAGCCGTGCTAGCCCATTTTTGCGGCCGCATGGAAATGAGCTATTTTATATTATTGAATTTAGCTTTGCTGTCTACAAAAACAGGGATTGTATACACAATAGAAATTTTGAAGTCTATTGATGTCCTTGGTTATGCTAGCTATAGAGACATAGAGGCTACTCAAAATAGCAATAGTCTTAACAACATTATCATTAGCTCTTACACATACAGTCTTGGCAGGTCTTACTCTGCCCTTGGTCTAAAGATAAATATAATTATATAGCACGGTTAACCTACACGGTTAAACAAAAGGAGAGAATTACACTACAATTCTAGAAGGTCTAGTTTAGGATGCATTCTTGTAGAATATAACTCTAAAAACCTCTCCTGATGCTTTTAGCTGCTTCGCTAATTTGAGCGCCCTGCACTTGTGCCTTTTTGCTATGTTCTCAATGTTGTTAAGAGGTTCATTCATTAGCTGATCCATGGGTTCTTTCCCAGATGATCTGTTGAGTGCGGTCACATTGCATATATGATCATATAATCCATGCATGTATCTTGTAAGAATGAACCATCCCATAGCATTTTTCTTGTTCTTACACCTAGCCATCATCAGTTTGTTCTTGATGAATCTGGTCTTCGCCTTTGTTTTCTGCTTTTTATTCTTAGCTACAGCTAGCTCATGCTTTAGAGACTGATTTTCCTCATCCAATCTCTTCATGTTGCTGTAATTGTAGTCTCTTACTTCAGTCTTAAGCATGCATTTTATGTATCCAATTGCTTCCATGGCAGCTGTGTCCTTTGACATTGCATGATTGATGCACTACACACCAGGAATAGCCATACGGACGCCATGATCTTCATCATATGATGTGGGCGTATGGAAAAAAATAGTGACGCATACTCTACCAGCATCACATACTTTGCTTCGATATTCGACTGCTGGAAGCTATAAAGTTTCTAAAAGAACATCCAGTATCATCCTGTAAGGGATTTTGATCATTGGTGGTGTGGCCTGTGATTTTGAACGGATGTCATTAGGTACAAGAGCATGAATTAAATGGAATCGTTTGTTTGACGGATATTGGTATGTTAATAAGCAAACTATGATAAAAAGGCATGGCATATCCAAACCAGAGAACATAACACAACTGGCTAATATGCAATAAGGCACTAAATCATATTTCGGCAGGTAAAAGCTTTTAGAGGGGACATACACTTAACATTGAAACAATGCAAGGGGAGATTCTTCTGAAAGCAAAGAGGACAGTGCTTTACAAATCCTAGGTACCGAGATAACTAAAGAAATATACTACAACCCTTTCCTCAAATTTGGATTTATTTATATATGCTTATGTTCAAACATAACGTATGAATTATCTCATGACATGAGAGTATTGGATAGCAAGGCTTCTTTATGATGCAGTCAAATCATGCAAGCACTGGGTATATTATTTTTAGATGACGAAGCCAGCATTGGTTTTTATGGTTCAAAATTTATGTTGCTTAGTGCCGCCGCCATAGGCATTTCTTTTTCTCTATTTAAAACCTCATGAAATTAGCAATTAATTTTCATAACATGCTTACGAAGTTTATATTACGTCTCTTACTGAGAGGAAATAGGCATAGGAAAACTGTCTACAAGAGATAACCAAAGCATTGCTAGTTTCCTACTATATAATTACCAACCTCGCAATGGGGATGTGAATTCTCATACTCAATGTAATACATCGCATCCGATGAGAAGTGGCTGCGGGCCTCTTCCATGCCTGGTACTTTCTCATGCACCAAATATTCATAACAGCTTCAGTGCATACCAAGGAAATGATTCTGGTTAAAGGAATGTTTGTTTATTTTTCATAAAGGAAGCAACCTTAGGCAGTTGGTCTTTAGATTGGTTATTGTTGGAGTATTCTTCACCCGGAGAAAAGTTGGCAGGTATTTCCACTGCATCCAGTGGCATCTCCTGTGAAATCAGGCAGATAGATCAAACGGTGACCACAGTTACAACTTAATCGGAAAGAGAGCACATAGATCCGCAGCTACATCATCAAATCATAAGTGTAGTTACCTGTTGTCCTGTTGAGAACTTCTCCAGGCATTCGGATGCTGAAACACATGGAGAAGCAGCGGCTAGCAATATTTACTGCGCCAGCGCCGGCGTGGTCATTGGCTGAGACTGAGGTACTGAACATGCGGGAGAGAACACTGCCGATCTAACGTTTGATTTGGCTGTCTTCATAGCAATATATGATATATCTATGGGCCTTTTGGCTGGGCCATTGTCTTTGAGCCCATACACCACAACACCCAAGGGCCTCCACAGTAGCTGGGACCCAAATAGAAACGTAGTAGGTGTCTCCAAAAAAAAAGCCGAATAGAAAAGTACAGAAAGGGCCATGCTAATTGTTGATCTTAGGTAATAGTAAACAGAAGCAAGCAATACAGTGTTACAAATGGAGTGCAAAGCTGAGTATCTAAGGTCTTAAACTGGCATTAGAGTTTGAAAATAACAATACATTGGTAGCATAGCAAGGTTGCTTGCTAATAAGCCATCTCTAATAGGCAGGTGAATTTGCGATCTTTTTCCCTATGTGATGTATAGCAGCTCACTCAAAGAGTTGAATACATCTACATTTCTAGGCTTCATCGCAGCAATATTCCTATGGGAAATGAAGCAACAAGTTCATTGTTATATTATAGAACCTTGCTAGTATGCGTACATAAATTGATTCGCACATATATTATACCTTAGTTTCCCAGCATAGTTGGAGATCGAACCGTTATGTTTGCCTGTCGCGTGTACATCGGCATGTAATGGTGCCCTGTATACATATAATCTGATTGGCATCCACGAGGTGTTATGTAGATGGTAATATAGTCTGGGATATCAATCACACTGTCAACCCAGCCGAAATATTCATATCTATGTGTATCTATGAAGCCATGTCCAGGGAAATTATTTCCTTCGACCAAAACAAATGGGCTCAACAGTTGGCTTTCTATCTCGTGGTTGAGTATTTCAACTGGAAGTTCACTTATACTCACATGAATAAATCGGGTAAGAGAAATCTGCTGGCCACCATAAGAAGGACACTAAGGAATAGCCCTGAAGATGTGGCTGCCCAGCTCAATGCATCCCCTGGTGAGAACTGTTGATCTGAATGTTGTAAATATAGCATACTGAACACCCCCTTGGTAGTACAGAAGGAAAGCATCAAAGCCAATCGGCTTCAAACTGACATATCTTGACGCTGGTATGTACCGAATTACCGCAGAAAATATTTCATTTATGTCTATGGGTCGAGCGCCATCTTCTCGTTTGAGGACTATATAATGTAATAGCTCTTGGAATCTATCGGGGTCGATCTCTGTGTACTGAAGAAAATAGTGTGGGGGCAGTAGCACCGATGGTGGTTTCCCGAGCATCTAGTATAGGTGGCAATAGCTCAACGGGCTTCATAATCTACCTGAAAGGGTTGTTAAGCACCCTAATAAGCAAAGTGAACATGTCTAGGTGGATTCCTACTGTCATGCTTGCTCGATCCCTGAACCTGCGTTTGATCTTTATATTCATCCGCAATGGTATATTTTCTGGCGTGTCCGTCCAACAGATGCATCAGAACGCTAGAAGATCGTTGTAGGCGATTGGGTCAGGGTAAAGCTCAGAAACGACACAATATGGATGCAACATAAAATCTGTTCTCTTGAATGTTCAAAGGTGCAGCGGGAGGTTTCTTATTTCAACTAAGACCTGGGAACCGACAGGGTTATCATGGAAATCATAGGCAGGTGTGCCACAAAATGTTGGGCTTTCATCTGCATAGAGAGTCGTAAAGCATGTGTTGCCTAGGGCAAGCCTCTGTTCGGACTGAAGGAATTCAACTGCCTGTCTGTTCTGCTATTTTTTTTTTGGGATGCTAATTAAGAATTCCTATTCAGGAGCATCAAGACTAACAATTTTGTCGCGGCATAGCTGAAAAGCTTTAGACAATGCATCATCAAAGTGCCTTCGTGTAGTTCTACTATCATGAGAGAAAATGATTTGGAAATGGTAGTGTGTCCGGATTTCTGGGCATTTTGTTTCACTGTAAGAAACAAAAGGTCTTGTAATATTTCTTCTCGAAGAGACAGAGCAGGACGAAATACCTAGCAGGATTATAAAATAGTTTAGGCTAAACATCTCCATTAGCCTAGGCGTTGAGAAAGGATGATTGGATCTAAGAATAGAGGTGTAGAAGCTCAGCTTAGAGGAATAGGGAAGGAATGGAATCTACCTTGAACTGACACAACATCATAGGATGCAGCTTCATAGGTTGAAGAAGACGCCGCCATAAGCTCAACGCACCAAGATGTAGATAGGGAAGAAACCCTAGAAGTCAATGGGCGGGGAGTGTGACGGCATAAATGTTGGGGTGGAGCAAGAGGGCGAGCAGGTTATGAGTGACAGCACATAGCTTAGTCCTCAGCCACACAACTTGTTTGGATATGAGTCACAGCCACGAAAGGGCGTACTGGGCCGAAACGAAAACAGGAATGGGCCAGAGCCCTAAAGGCGACGAGAAAAGAAGGAGATGCCTAGAGTCTAAAACACTTCTGAAAAATAGTCTAAAATAGGGGGGTCATGGATGAGAAGAAGAAATTATCTATAGGCTATGGGGCGACATATCACGCAATAGAAAGGCAAATCACAATCATGCAGCGCACACATAATAGGCTAGAGTTCACTTGATTATATAGAGGAGTTTTTTGTCTTGGTCTTGCTTTGACACTGCTATACGAGTAGCCAAAAACTCTAGTTTTAAGCATGCTTAATAAGGTCACACAAATAGCACATGTATTGACAGGCTCGTCTTGAAGCTGAGCAAAGAGCATTGTGGTAGAGCGTTGTTGATGGTGAGGCTAGTTGCATGAACGATCATCTTTCTCCCGTGATGTCGTCGAGGAGAAGCTAACATTACATCTAGGTAATCTACAACGAAACATAGGATAGAAGACAAAGTTAAAGCATGTTTGTAGGAAAGGAATTCAACAACAACATGAGAGAATGGATTTTGGCTGTACCTATAAATAATATATCTCTGTGTAGCTAGCGCAGAGTAGTTACTGCCTTGATTTCTTTCCTGCCCTAGCCCCCTTTCCAACAGTAGTGTTCCTTTATAGAAAAGTGTTGTAGTTAGAAATGAACAAGTGCTATATTTATACAGTTTCAAAGAATGTGGAGACAGATACAAAGCAAATAAACGGTTACCTTTTGTTTTTGGTTATCTGGTTCTGCTCATCCTTGTCATTCTTTTCCTCAACATCAACTGAAAGAGCTTTGGCCTTGCCATAAGAATCCCCGTGGTACACCTAGGAAACATTTGAGAACCGAGCAAGAAGAGATATCAACATCCGAAGGTAAATGAATTGGCTCAAGTATGTTTCAGCTCATTCAATCAGTTAGACAGCTTCCAATAGAATATCTTTATGGCCATATTGTATGGCAGCGCAAAAGGGCGGTACTAAAATAGCTTTACCTCAGCTATTTCACCAAGCTTTTTCACATGCTCTTCTAGTGGAGCTGCTTTCTTATCAAGACCTAGAAATAAGACACGTCTGGCGCTACTGGCCGGGCATGGTGATTTTCTGTGCACAAAAAGAAAGATAAGCATGGGTAGAATAAGATAGGCAAGTGCATTGTACTACCCGGTTTCAAAAGGCATACCTCGGGGATGCAGTTGGAAGGAGATTGACACCGAGCTTTGAAGTTGTTGTGAGCGTCTATGCATCAAGATGCAGTTAGAAGAATTAAAATAGTCTGCTGGCATCCAAACTGAACAAACAGTACAATAGAAGGTAAGTTAAGACAGCTACACACCTCGCTTGTAGGGGTTTGATAGCCTATAGCAAGGCTTCCTGATGAGCTGCCAGGCTGCACTTGATGGATGTTTGCCGTATTTGGTGTAAACATTGCAGAAGTTGCTGGACTCTCAATCACTGAGGTAGAAGAGGATGCCCCGGACGTGCCAGGAATATAGTCAAAAGCAGATGAGCTTAACTGAGGCTTGTAGGTTTCCATAATCTTTACAACCTGGAATGAGAATTGCTGGCTAGTGGTTGAAAAGTTTCTCTTTGAAATGGACACCATGAGCTTATACTTCTGCCCAACAATCTGATTAACTTCTGATGGAGAAATCCTATCAACCATTGGCACACGAGCTATTTCTTGTATGCTTACAAGCCCATGGTTTCTAAACTTCAAGGTGAGAAGCGGCTTTCCCACAGCTGCTTCTCCGACCTTATCAAACATAAAAAAACTCAACCTCACCCACCTCATCACGTGCGAAGAGAGAAACACAGTACCTACACATGGCATTAGCGGAATGAAATTAGTCAGGAAGGTTGAGACTAAACGACTGTAAATGAGCAAACACCAAGTAGAGAGTGAGCAAGGCACATACGTTTCTTGTGCTTCTTTAGCTGAGCAGTTAGGATTAGTGCATCGGTAATGTGATCCTATCATTGTTGAGGTCTTGCTGCAGGAAGATCAAGAGAAGAACCACCATCGCTGATCAGGAGCAAGCCTTTTGACTGTAACGGTGCAGATGAACCTTTTGTCCTGTGTAAACAACATCATCCAGTTTTGGGGATATGAACAACAAAAGTACAAAAGGAACACTCAGAAATCATGAAAAGATAGTAAATGTACCCCACTCTCATAAGGATCGAGCTTAAGGAGTGCTGACACGGTCATTTCGACCGGAGCATCATTCACACGAGCAGGAAGCGACCCTCCATCGACAGCAGCATTGACATCAATAGGTGTAAAATTAGTTGCAAGCATGCGGTAAACAAAGAAGTCAGCCAAGGCTACAACTAAGAAATAAGCAATATATTCATAACAAAGGAAAGATAAGGAGTAGTCCATCAACAAGCACATAAAAAGTACCCATTGCGGAAGTCATTTATGACAGGCAGATCATCATCGATGTACCAGTGGCAGGCAGAACTATCGCTAAGTCCTTTAACAACATTCAAGGATGAGCAAAGTAATCAAGGAAAAATATTGTAAATGGTTTGAGCATAATAAAATAGTAACTAAAATCACTACAAGTCAGCAAGGATTATTGTTCTTGTGTTCAATGGTTCTGGCTGGTGTGATGAGTGGATAGGGATCACGTCCGAAACAACAGTTATCCTTCCATTGGCATCTTCAAAATGAAAGAATCCACAAAAGCATGAGCCACTGAAAACATGAGAAGGAGATATTTTCTCTGGGTAGGCATGTATCATCAGAACTTACTAAGAAAACGGACAGGAGGGCCACTTGGCCTGGGAATGTCCTGAAACGGTACCAGATTATAGGTACAGAATGGGTAGTCAGCCTCCAAGCCTGGGCGAAGCACAACATCACTGAACCTGGTGAACTGGATCATGTACGGGCTCTCAACAGGCCTAAAGGTAGGCTTTGACTCAATGCAGTTGAACTTAGTCATTATGTAGACCTTTCCTTCCTCTAGTTCATCCTGCAGGCATTCTGCTGGCTGAGGCGGTATCTACACGTACATATGATTGCCCTGCGAACAAAATGAATGACTATAAAGATAGCCTAGCTTCAATATGGACAAACGGTGTTCATTCAGGCATGTATAAGGCATACCTGGATATCAAGGACAACTAGGTCCATGTGTTGGATGGGTCCATTGTCAGTTCCTCCACGGTAGAACCAGAGGCGAGATACAAGGACAGAGACAGTCCAGTTCCTGATGTGGTTGTGTATCTCAGAAAGGAGTTTATGCGCCATATACAAAGGCAAAAACAACGCTGGTTAGGAAGATTGTCGGCATCCTAGGAACCAGGGTACCCAGACTTGCCTGTCTACGACCCAGCTGATCGACCAGCTACCCAAGACCCTCGCGATGGGGCTAGACCTCGCGAGGAGAACGACGTCAAGACCCCCTCAGAAGCGGCCTCGGCAAGGTTGCTCCGGAGGGGCGGAGAATCCAAGGCCAAGCCTGCCTCATGAGGAGGCGGTGACGTAAGCAGTGACGAACCGCGCTAGCGGGTGCCAGTGCCCGCCAGCGGCGCAGTTGCCATTTTGGTGCAAAGGAGACAGCGCAGGTTCCCGAGGAGCGGGACAAAGGTTTCCCCTTTGGTGCAACAAGACCAAAGACCGCAAGGACGACAGGGAGGATGTCACCACCGATCCCACCACTGCATCACCGCCTGATCCTTTGCAGGCGAAGATCGCTTTTGTCAGGATAGGAACGTCCTTGTGTTCCCGCTCAAAAATGGCCATTGTGCGATTCCTTCCCGTCTAAACATTTCAGGGGAAGAGGACCCTGGCCGCCTATATAAGTAGCTAGGATCCCCACTATGAAGGGACAATTCGGAGTAGATCCATAAACTCTGCCTTCACGCAAAGGAGCAAGAACTCTTGCCTCCTGACCCTCCTGAGCTCTTCTCCTGAGCTTAGGAACCACTGTACTAGTCCATATTCAAGCCCTCCCGAGGCCAATCCACCAAAGCAGGAAGTAGGGTTTTACACCACAAGGTGGCCTGAACCTGGGTAAACTCTTGTGTGCTTTGCTTGTTGTTCACTTGAATCTCTTCACTGGATGAGGGCGAGACGCTAGGTACACGTGAGTGGGAGAGATCTTCGTTAACGCCCCTGTGTTCGAACTTCTTGGGTTTGCGGAGCCCGTAATCCAACATTTGGCGCGCCAGGTAGGGGTGCGTGTCAAGATCTCGCCTCTCCGACAACCTCGCCCCGTTCTCGTCGTCGACTTCGCTCCACAGCCAT
The DNA here is from genome assembly GCA_902687465.1 of Secale cereale. NCBI lineage: Eukaryota > Viridiplantae > Streptophyta > Magnoliopsida > Poales > Poaceae > Secale > Secale cereale. Next base: position 385,560,834 of record LR738715.1, on the reverse strand, counting down.
GGTGGACACACGCCGAGCGTGTGCCGCCGGCCGTGCCGCGAACGTCGCTCAGACGGTGCCCGCGGGCAACGGTGCGCAGCCTCGCCCCAACTCGGCGGTCGCCAACGCCGCCACCGACCCGGCCGTCCACGAGCAGCAGGACTCGTCGCTGCCGCCGTCCGTGTGGCGCGATGGCTGCACGGCGACGCATTCACCCTTGCCAGCCGCGACGTCATCTTCGCTGGTCCGCCGCGGGCCAGTCTACCAGCAGCCTGCGCTGTTGATGGTGCGAGAGCTCTTGCGCTACCGCCCGGTAGATGACCTCTACGACGAGTTGCTCCACCGCATCACCAAGCTCGTCAACACCGTTGAAGAGGCACCTGCACCAACTCACAACTCCCATCCCCCGTCGCCCCTGGCGGGGAACGAAGGCCACAGAGTCCCGGCTCCACCTCCACTCTACGGCGCCGGCCAAGAGGTCCGGTGCGAGGCTCCGCGGCGTGAGCCGCCCCACAGGGCCCATGCGCACGACGAGGAGAGCTGCCAGGTGATTTCGCATCCCCAGGCAGGGGATCGCGGGCCCCCTGTCCCGCAGCGCCAAGACCACGCACCACAGGAGGTGGTTGCACCAGCGCCCCAAGAACCAGCACCGCAGGCGCAGGGGGCGCCTGCAATCATGAGCGTGGCTGGATGTCGTGCCTTAGCTCCTGAGCTACGACGCCTCGTCTAGCCCGGCAAGTTCAAGCCGGACCTGGCTCCGCGCGACGACGGCACCAACGACCCCACGGAGTTCCTCCAACTCTACGAGCTGAGCATCGAGGCGTCCAACGGCACTGAGCAGGTCATGGCAAACTAGTTCCCCATGGCTCTCAAGGATGGCGCACGCTTCTGGCTCCTGAACCTCCCCGTGGGATTCATCTCCTCCTGGGGGGGAGCTTCGTGAGCGTTTCTTCGCCAACTTCCAAGGCACCCGCGACCGAGCCCCGATGGCCGCGGATCTGCGCCGCGTGAGGCAGCAGCCGGGAGAGACCCTGCAAAAGTACATCCAACACTTCAACCCCATGCGCCTCCGGATCCCTAGGGTCTCGAACGAGGCCATCATCTCGGTGTTCTCCGACGGTGTCTGCGATGCCAGGGTGAGGGAGGAGCTCGCCATCCACGAGGACTTGTGCACAGCCCTCGAGATGTTCAAGCTCGCGACAAAGTGCGCCAGGGCGGAGGAAGGACACCTCTCCCTCCAGGAGCTGCCTGAGGCGGAGGCGGACGACAAGAAGACCAGGGCCAAAGAAGCAAAGCACAAGGGGCCTGCCGTGCTGGCTGCGGAGCCAGAAGTGAAGTGCGGCTGCGGCTACGACGACCCCCCAGAGACAACCGTCCGTACTGCGTCTTCCACAATGTCCACATCCACAACACTAACGAATGTCAGGAGCTCAGGGCGATGCGCGGCGGGTGCGTCGGGCAGCGCCTTGAGCGCGACAACCGCGGCTACGGCCGCGGAGGAGGCCGAGGTGGAGGATGTTGGGACAGCAGGAACTCGCGCCAAGGGTGGCGTGAACAGCCTCGTGAAGACCACTGGCGGGAGCAGCCTCGTCACGCCCCCTGGCACGACCAGCCTCGTGAGGGTCGCCCTTAGGGCAATGGAGGCTTGCCTCCGCTGCCACCACCGCCAAGAAGGAACGATGACGACCGCCAGGGAGATGGAGCACGGAGCTTCCAGGAGCCGTGTGCGGTTGCATGCATCTTGGGAGGAGCCCATGCTCTGGCTTCCCATCGCATATTCAAGCAGTTAGCCTGTGAGGTGAACGCGGCGCTTCCCTGGCCTGACGCCGCACGCAACCTCAGGTGGACCAAGCAGGTCATCACCTTCGACCCCAAGGACCAGCTCAAGTGCACCGCAGCCCCAGGCGCTCTCCCGATGCTCTGGACCCCGACCATCAGCAACGTCCTCATGACCAAGACCCTCATCAACGGCGGAGCAGGGATCAACGTCCTCTCCGTCCAGACTTTCGAGACACTCCAGGTCCCCTATGATTAGCTGCACCTGACCAAGCCATTCTACGAAGTCACGGATGGCTCCACACTCCCGATGGGGCAGGTCCGCCTCCCCGTCACCTTTGGTGACTGCGACAACTATCACACCGAGCTCATCGACTTCGACGTCGCCAACATCCACCTCCCGTACAATGCCATCCTTGGGTATCCTGCCCTCTCCAAGTTCATGGCAGCGACCCATCACGGCTACAATGTCCTCAAGATGCCCGGGAGTGGCAGAGTCATCACGATCACCTCCGACGAGAAGGAAGCGGTGCGTTCCCTAGAGCGCGCCTCCCAGACTTCGCCGGTCGAAAGCTCCGATGAGGATGGAGCCATCCTTGCCCTGCAGACCGCCCCCAAGAAGAAGAAGAACCTACCCGCCAACGGACCTCAGGACGCAGGGGCTCCTGACGGTTCCGCCTCAGGACTCGCGCCTGCCGTCGCGGCGCCCTCCACCCTTGCATAGGGAGGCGCGCCCGACGCCCCTCTCAGGACGGGCTCGGGGGCTCTCGTCTGGAGTGTCTCTGGCCTGACCAGCGTCTCGAGGGAGGTTTCTGGGCACCACTTGCAGGCGTGTCTCGACGCGCGTTTTTGCGAGCCCAGCGTAAGGCTCATATGCGGTGGGCGTAACCGCACAATGCCGAGCTCACCTACCCGCAACCCGAGCCGCGGGTCTCAACCGAGCCGCCTCTTTGGAGCCCTTCTGGCCGATGGCGGTCGACCGAAGGAGGGCCCTCCCCTGCGGCTACGTCCGCACACTCTTCAGCTTCCGCAACGCAGCTGACACGTTCCAGCACCTCGCGCGGCAGGCTTTGGGGGCTCAGGAGGCTCAGTGGCAGGCGGTCCGGACGGAGCGAGAACCGGACCCCCGCGACCGCTGAGGGCCCCCGGAGCCTGACGATCCTTAGGAGCAACCCGCACAACTTGCGTCTACATCTACCCCAACTCTTCTTCGACAAGTGTCAGGTGACGTTTCAGGTATTCAACCGAGGGCGCCCCCCGGGCTGCATCATCCTCGAGCTGCCGGGGGCTATCCCCCCGCAACTATCTCTTTTTGCGCATGAATCAAGGCTAGTTGCTCCTTCTTATTCGCATTATCTATATGCTTGGTGTTCTCACCGCCACTAAAGTCAGGAGCCCTTGCGAGCCCACTCGCGACCGCCCCATGATTAAGGACTGGCATGGCGTCTGTGCTCGGGTCCGTCCCTACAGCATCGCTAAACCCAAGGGTTGAGCTCTGTCTCGCGAGCCATTCCCATGAAGTCACCTCCCGTGGTCCTTGGTGCCTTGTTCTCGCATGGGCTAATCGCGGATGGGTAAGTAGGGGCCCGTGGCATATGCCTCGCTCACGCGGGAACCGCGCGCCGATTGTTTTTCTTTTGGATGGTTGCATGAGAAGACTGGGCACGACGTCTGTGCTCGGGTCCGTCTCTGCAACGCTGATAAATCCAACGACTGCGCTCTGTCTCGCGAGCCATTCCCGCGATGTCACCTCCTGGGGTCGTTGGTGCTGCGGCCTTCTCATGCGATGCCTTCTAGAGATGCACTCGGCGCAGGTCGACACAACACCTCTCTTTTCAAATTTTGCAGAAGAAGAATCAGGCACAACCCGCCTCAGGGTAGGGTCTCATGAGTGATGCATAAGCTCACGATAACTTCCTCAGAGTCGTTCAGCTCGTCCTGCCGTGCAAGCCACGTGTCAGGACGGGGCTGTACACGCCCTGGAGTCTCTCCTGGTGGGAGGCTCCCTCCCACGGTCCAGTGGAAGTGCCATGCTCCGCGCTGGCAGAACCAACCGAGGAGCGGTTATGCCCATGAACCAGTGGAAGCACCAAGCTCCGTGCTGGCCGCTACGACTGAGACGCGGTTATGCCCACACTCCGCGCAAGTGTGGTAGCTCTATGCTCTGCGCTAGTTATAAACAACTGAGGGCGGCCCCCAGCGGTCACACCAACCTCAGGGAGCTTTTCAGCTCACGACGCTCAGAGCTTCTCCTTGGATGGGTGTCGCGAGGGAGGCTAGGCACGGGGGCTATGCTTAGGTCACGCCTGGCAGACGCCACCCCACCAGGTGCCCAGACACCTGGCCTTCTCACGCCCCCATCCCAGGCGAAGGCTCGTGAGCAAGGTATGGTGCTCGTTCTCCCTCATGAGAGCCGTTCGTACATCAAGGGGACCCCTAGGCATCACGACCCAGGGGCCTCACTAGTCACGTAGCCCCTCACTCCTTGAGCCCGACTCTCAACGGCGGTCGAGGTATGCGCGGGGCTGGGCCCTGCCGATGCAGAATGCAAACGGGATCACTCGAACATCAAGGGGGACCCTTGGGCATCGCGACCCTGGGGCCTCACCAGCCACGTAGCCCCTCATCCCTTGAGTCTAGTTATTACGATAACCCCGGTCACCCGGAGGGCTCAATGGTGATCGAGGTATCCGTGGGGTTCGGCCCTGCCGACGCAGAGCACCTACGCAAACATGAAAGGAAGCAAGCATGGAAATCATCAAGTTATTACAATAATACCAAGTTTTTCAAATTCAAACAAGTTCTTATGCCTCGCCGAGGCACTTGCACTTCTCTCATCTGGACAGGAACAGATCAGGCATCACCAAGCGCGTCATCACTGGTCTCCGCCTCTTCGGCTGCGGTGGCAGTAGCCTGGAGGAACGACTCCACCAGTTCCGTGGCCTTCGCCTCCAGGGCCTCAGCACCCGCGCCCTTTATGTTCGGTGGCCTGGGAGCGACTGCTACCACCTCCTCGCGAAGATGGCTCGGGCACAAAGCCTCGAGTCCCAAGAAGCACAGAGCCTCGTCCCACGGGAAAGGTGACAGAAAATCATGTGCCACCGCCACCCTGACTGCAGGGGATCACTAAGATAAGCTTTCAATGCCTGCATCTACTCGCGTACCTACACCTCCACCCACTGTAATCATGAATTCGCTGGAGCATGAAAGCCCCTCTCGATGGCCCTGGTGGATGATTGCTTGCACGCCAAGAGGGACCTCCTGAGCATCGCGCCTCGGGGGCTCCTACCGGACCCTGGGTCGCTCACCTCCTGGGCTTGACCACGGTGTCGTGAACTGGCATACCAGTGTAGGCTGAAGCTTGTCTAGGGACTGGGTCTCGCAGGCATAGGGCCCTAAACTACCGTGGGGACGGAAGGAAGGGAAAGTCATGCTCCAGCAAAGGGCATGCTACCTCTTGAGCATGCGTTGTATTCCCTCGAAGAGGAAAGGGAGATGCAGCACAGTAGCGTAAGTATTTCCCTCAGTTTTTGACAACCAAGGTATCAATCCAGTAGGAGACCACGCGCGAGTCCCTCGCACCTGCACAAACAAATAATAACTTCGCAACCAACGCGATAAGGGGTTGTCAATCCCTTTACGGTCACTTACGAAAGTGAGATCTGATAGGGATGATAATTTATATTTTTGGTATTTTTAGTTTAATAAAACAGCAAATAAAAGCGGTAAAAGTAAAGTAGATGTAGATTGATATGTTAAGAATAGACCCGGGGGCCATAGTTTTCTCTAGTGGCTTCTCTCATGATAGCGATATTCTATGGCGGGTAAAGAATGTACTGTTGAGAAATTGATAGAAAAGCGAATAATTATGAGACTATCTAGGCATGATCATTGTATATAGGCATCATGTACGAGACAAGTAGACCGACTCCTGCCTGCATCTACTACTATAACTCTACACATCGACCGCTATCCAGCATGCATCTAGTGTATTGAGTTCATATGAACAGAGTAACGCCTTTAGCCAGATGACATGATGTATAGGGATAAACTCAAGCAATATGATGTAAACCCCATCTTTTTATCCTCGATGGCAACTATACAATACATGCCTTTCTGTCCCTACTGTCACTGGGAAAGGACACCGCAAGATTGAACCCAAAGCCAAGCACTTCTCCCATTGCAAGAACTATAGATCTAGTAGGCCAAACCAAACCAATAATTCGAAGAGACTTGCAAGGATAGTATGAGCACACATAAAAAGTTTAGAGAAGAACCAAATATCTTTCATAGATAACCTTGATCATAAACTCACAATTCATCGGATCTCGACAAACACACCGCAAAAAGAGATTACATCGAATAGATCTCCTCGAAGACCGAGGAAAACTTTGTATTGAGATCCCGAGAAAGAGAGAAGAAGCCATCTAGATACTAGCTATGGACCCGAAGGTCTGTGGTAAACTACTCACAACTCATGGTGAGGGTGATGATGATGATGATGAAGGCCTCCGTGATGGATCCCCCTCCTGTGGAGCTCCGGAACAGGCTCCAAGATGGGATCTCCACGGGAACTGAAGCTACGGCGGTGGAATTAGGGTTTTCTCTCTGTATTTGGAGTTTCTACGATACGTGGACTTATATAGGAAGAAGGAGGGCACCGGGGGTCACTTGAGGGGGCCTCGAGGCAAGGGGGTGCGCCCTAGGAAGGGGGCGCCCCCACCCTCGAGGGCCACCTCTCTGTCCCTTGACTTGGTCCTCAAGCTCCGCGTGCGTGATTTTCTCCAAAAATAACTCTCGTGAAGGTTTCATTCCGTTTGGACTCCGTTTGATATTCTTTTTCTGCAAAACCCTAAAATAGGCAAAAATCAGCAATCTGGACTGGGCCTTTGGGTTAGTAGGTTAGTCCCAAAAATGATATAAAAGTGAATGATAAAGCCCATTAAACATCCAAGACTTCATAAATAATAGCATGGAACAATAAAAAATTATAGATACGTTGGAGACGTATCAGGGCCTCATGATGAACATAAATTATAACACCAGATAATAACAAAAGTATTACAAGGATTTACACACCCTCATGGGGCCGTCCATGGGTGTCTCGCAGGGACCAAGCTAAAGAGGGTCGCTCTTGGAGGAATGCGGCCTGGACTCCTTCAACGACGGCGGTGCCGGGAGGATGTTGTTCCCTTTCGGCGATAAGAGCGGCGACTTGGCGGCTCGTAGCTCTTGTCAGAGCTCGAGGCCATCTCAGAGGTAGCATAGCTGCTACCGGAGGAATCGGAGGCGCAACCAATGGCGAGCGCCTCGCCCCCGGCCTCGCTGTCCTGGCAGCATGGGGAATGGTCACCGGCGAGCCCGTCCCCCGTGCCGCACGCCAGCCGACAGTCGTCCGCCCCGAAGACCTTGAAGGTCATCGTGCCCATCCCATCCAGCGCGAAATGAAGAATGTGCCTCCCAGCGGAATGGAAGAAGGAGGATCCAAGAATGCGGAGGGGCTCCCGCCCACACGATAAACTCGCGGGCGTCATCTTCAGTATGGGACGGCAGCAGCGCGCGTGAAATCGCCCATCTCTCTAGGCGGCTGACTGTACCGCCCTAGTCGTCGTCCCCGCTTCGTCCGCCTGTTGCTAGAGCACCTAAGGGAAGCGGGAATCCTAGCTGCGCCCACATGCACCATGTACGGGCGTCCGCCGGTCTCAGGGACGCTCTTGGAGAATCACGACGCTTCTTCTTCGAGGGGAGCTGCTCGGGCTCCACCATCGGGCTCTTCCCCTTCTCCGCGGTCGAGAACCTACATATCGGCGCCATGAAAAGCCCTCGGAGAAGTGGGAGAGCAGGGATTGATCTGCAACAGTCAAGTGAAAGACGCGGCGCCTCAACCCCTGTTTATATGTCAAGAAGATCAATCACCGGCCACTCACACGCGGCCATAATGGCCCTGCCGCCCGCACCAAGGAGTTGTCAAGTCACACTGTTGTCGAGACTGCGTGCGAAGCGGAGTCGCCCACGCCCCATCCAACCGTCATGCACTAGCCTGGCCCGCAGTCTTTTTGGGGCCCGCAACGCTCCATCCCCGGCTAAGGCTTCGCCCCGAAGCCAACTCCGCGCGCGCCTTGGGCCCGGGTGCTATTGTCGGCGTCCTGGGAACCAGGGTACCCAAACTTGCCTGTCTGCGGGCTGCGACGCGCTCCTACCACGGCCTGGTACGGCCCAGCTGACCGACCAGTTGCCCAAGACCCTCGCGAGGGGGCTAGACCTCGCGAGGAGAACGACGTCAAGACCTCCTTAGGAGCGGCCTCGGCAAGGTTGCTCAGGAGGGGCGGAGAATCCAAGGCCAAGCCTGCCTCAGGAGGAGGCAGTGACGTATGTAGTGACGCACCACGCCAGCGGGTGCCAGCGCCCGCCAGCGGCGCAATTGCCGTTTCGGTGCAAAGGAGACAGCGCAGGCGCAGGTTCCCGAGGAGCGGGATAAAGATTTCCCCTTCGGTGCAACAAGACCGAAGACCGCAAGGACGACATGGAGGATGTCACCACCAAGCCCACCACCACGTCACCGCCTGATCCTTTTGCAGGCGAAGACCGCTTTTGTCAGGATAGGAACGTTCTTGTGTTCCCGCTCAAAAATGGCCGTTGTGGGATTCCTTCCCGCCTAAACATTTTGGGGGAAGAGGACCCTGGCCGCCTATATAAGTATCTAGGATCCCCACTATGAAGGGACAATTCGGAGTAGATCCATAAACTCTGCCTTCACGCAAAGGAGCAAGAACTCTTACCTCCTAACCCTCCTGAGCTCTTCTCCTCAGCTCAGGAACCACTATACTAGTCCATATTCAAGCCCTCCCGAGGCCAATCCACCAAAGCAGGAAATAGGGTTTTACACCAAAAGGTGGCTTGAACATGGGTAAACTCTTGTGTGCTTTACTTGTTGTTCGCTTGAATCTCTCCACTGGACAAGGGCGAGACGCTAGGTAGACGTGAGTGGGAGAGATCTTTGTTCACGCCCCTGTGTTCAAACTTCTTGGGTTTGCGGAGCCCGTAATCCGACAAAGATAAAAACACATATAGAAGCGTTATACTAAGCACAACAATACAATAACATACCTAATTAAATTGAAGCGGACAAACATAACAAGAAAACTACAAAAATAGTTTGAAGACATAAATATAGCCATGAAGAAAGAACGAACTACAGAGAGTCTAAGATCAGGGTCAAAACCATCCACAACAAAGATAGTATCTGAGTAAATGCATGATGGCAAGCAAAATAGTATTTACAATCTCAAACCTTGCTGAAAAGGGAGCAGGCGAACAAAAGGTATCATCAAATTAGGAGCCATCTGAAAATAGGGACGGAGAAGTAGTAAGTAGTAGTGAGGCCAAAAGTAGCTCGCAAAATAACATGGGACACAAACATTATTCTAGAGACTTAAAGATCTCAGAGAAAAAAATGTTTCTAGTCTGAGATCCAAGCGTGCCATCTACATTTTCAATAAGTATTTTCAATTTTTTCTTAGAAGTGACATGTGAGACCGTTACATAAAGCTAGCCATGAGTAAAAACAATGCTTTTAAGGTATAATCCAACATCTGAGAGAGTCTGTCCCTGGCTTTTATTGCTGGTCATGGCATAAAAAACCCTAACCGGAAATTGGCAACAATGCAGAGTAAACGGCCATCTAGGATCCTTGGTAGTGAGGCAAATCCTTGGAATGTACACAACATCTCTGATAGTAGAACCAGTCATAATAACAACCTCTATGACGTTCTAACCAAGCTTAGAGACAATAAGATGGGTACCATTACAAAGACCAGTTGCTTGACTTAAATTTCTAAGGAGCATAATGGGCACACCCTTTTTCAAAACTAGTTTACGCTGTGCGAAATTGTTAATTTTAATTGTGTTCAGGTATTCAATAGGATAAAATACATCCATGTTACGCATTGCATCGACAACATTTCCAATAAAATCATAGCTTAAATATTCCCTCTCAGTAGAAGGCATCAAGGTTAGCACATGTTCATTAACTTCCTGAGCGAGATCATTTGTTGTTGTTAGGATAGCCCTTTGACGCAAGTAATTTGGATTTAAAGCATTTTTAGCAAAGTCTATATACACAACACCAACAATAGCATCTATTCTATTATCCTTGGAATGGACCAACATGTCATCAGGAATTTTTACCCAACTTGGTTCATGCTCTCCTTGCCGAGCCACACAAGGTGCTGTACCGTCACCTATACTCAAGATCCAATCAACAAAGGAAGCTACCTCAGCTTGTGGAACAGGGTCTGTCGTTTGCACAGCTAAACGCATATTTATCTTAAGCTGTAGAATTTCTATAAACTGCCACATAGGCGAATTTGTTATAGCAGCATTAATAACCTGGGTGCGAGTCCCACCCTCAATGACTGGTACGAAAAG
>LR738715.1:385484820-385545968 GCA_902687465.1 Secale cereale | reverse complement strand
CGCTGTAAATCCCATGCAAATCTCCGTAAACCATGAAAACCATACTCTTTCTTAAGGAAAGAAGAAGATATAGACTAAGACCAAGAAGCAAGCCCCAACAAGCAAAACTCCGTAGATCTCAACCCACACGGTATTAAAAGGGAAAGGCAACTCAAAGCAACCCGAAGAAAAAGCAGGGAAAGTTTTTCCTGATAGTGTTTTTACGGAAATGAGGGGAAAATACAGAGAAGATAAACAGAAAGCCCAGAAAGCCAAATGGAAGAAACATCCTCTAAAAAGCCCAGGAAGAATCACCAGCTCATAAAACACAATGCCACCCAAAAGGGGAGCTGGGAAGAAAGCCCGGGATGCTATTTTGCATAGTAAAAGAGACGAGCATCCCAAAGGCCTAACCTAAAGAGCACGAACAAACAAGTAGGCCTCCAATTATTCTGGGTTGTGCGGGACCATCCAAGAAGAAGACCAATGGGGCAACCCAAGCATCAGCAACAATGTTGCTGTGCCTACATTTTTTTCTTTCCTCTAGGCCGACCAAGAGTGCATATATAGCGAACAACTTAATCAGGAAGGGACATTTTTTTCTTTGTTAAACATAGAAAGAAGACAGAGCAAGGGCAATACGGCAACCACGTTAAATATAAAAAGCCCGCAAACTTTATTGCGTCCAAGGAATTATTAACCATCAAGTACAAAGCAGGCACATAGGCCTAAGTAACCATCCAATAGAAGAAAGTTAATGAGAACGAAGAGAGGAAAGTAGATGCGCGTACAACAAAGCATAATCGAACTGGGCTAGAAGAGGGTCAATATCTGGGTTAATCTCTACATTTGTAGAAGCATATCGCAATTGCAATAGCTCCCTCTCTTAGCGTGCAACATGCCGAACGACGGAGACCACAACTGTCATAGAAGAATGAAGGGAACTCCTGTAGGCCATCATACAATCATAATTATAGTCTCTCACCACAAACCCATATAAACTCTATAAAAATCTTATGGCCTGGAGGGCAGCCTGTTCATAGGCCTGGACAAAACCACACCAGGCTGAGCTCCAAAAAAACTCTCTTCGTGGAACTGGACCAGAACCATCCCCTGGAAGCTCCAGTTCTACCCAGCAAGAATGGACCCATCCTCTGCGATCTCGCATAGATACAAAAGTGCTGGCAAAGCACACCGAGCTACCATGGCTTCCAAAACTGGTATAACGGCCGAAACAAGAGCACACATCCTGCTCACATGCAACCACAAAATATAAACATGAAACGAAAGTCACACAAAACTAAAAAATAATACGACCCCCGAACAAATCCGGCACAAAAAGACAATTAGTAAATGCACATCATGTAGGAAAAGCTAAATACATCTTGAGCCACAAAGAAAGCACATGCAGCAGAAAAAAAGAGAAAACCTAGAGCAACAATAACAAGTTGCAGGTGCAGGTGCAGATGCAGAAACAGAACAACTCTTGAAACCTACAAAATAAACCAAGGACGAGCCATGAGAGCATAACCATAGCAATGTAGGAACATAAACCAGTAAAATACACATAAAAAAGAGCACATTCAACAAATGCAGAGCAACAAAACGACAACAAACTATACAAGCATCTATTTCCTGGGATTCACAAAAGCTTTTAGCTTGCCAATGAAACCTAAAAATATGCTTGTGAATCAACCTCACACGATGTGCTCTCATTCAAACTAATGGACATAAGCATCATAAAGCCTCTAACCACCCCAATCGCAACAATACGATCGTAAGATAATCTAGAAGAGAGAATAGAACACACTACACCAACATCCACCCCAATCACAACAATATGACTGTAAGATAATCTAGAAGAGAGAATAGAACACATTACACCAACATCATCATTAGCACACAGACACCCAGTACATCCATATCTCTCCACCGACCAAAGAAAGAAGGCAAGCAGCAACACATTACCAGGCCAAAGAAGTACAACCACTACATCAGCAAGCAAACGTACATGGAACGGCAGACGAATAATCTGAGGAGAAAGATAGCCAAATCCCCACAGAGGCATTCTATCGAACACGCCGCATGCAGGCAAACGGAAGGAAGACGAACCTCAATGTAGACGGTAGAACAACGCGTCGGTTGGCACAGGAGACATCAGGGAGAGGATTTCAGTTGCACATGTAGCATACAAAAGGAAGAACACTAAGGTAAGCAAAGTGTAGCGCCAAGAACAAGCACGATCCGAAAGAAGGAAAGCACTGACCTCAACCACCAGCACTGATTGCAGGCACAGACGCCATCATAATGGGCACGTGGACGGATGGCGAAGAATAACAGAGAAATGCAGCAAGTCAGAGAGGAAGCAAAACATGGTGTGGTGAAGTAGGCAAACGACGGGCAGAGATAATGGAGAGCGGGTGAGAGATAAGGAGAAGGAATGAAAGATGTTTAAGGAAGAAAGGAGCGTGCACGACCTCTCTGCAGCAGAGGCAACATCCACCGCATGGGAACAAACCCACCACCACGACAAAGACACACATCCCAGAGAACATACGATGGCCCACTGTCATACAGACACCAGGCCAGTGAGTGAAAGCAGCTCGCGCAAGAGGGGAACAAGCTAAGCACACGGTACGCAGAGGCGGGGCCCAAGGTGCGACGCGCGCGCGCCTGACTTGCCGAGCCGTGCATCAGCCGCACGTTCGGCTGGTGAAGCCGTGCATCAGCCATAGCGGGCCAGCCAGCGACGGGACCTGGCATAGTAGTCACGCTCGCATGACGAAATCTAGAGGGCAAGGCGGATGAGACAACAACTCCCTCCAGCCTTGGACAGACAGGCTGGACACAGGACGAATAGTCGCCACCCACCGATGCGTAGGACCAGGGACAGGGCGACCCACATGCCAGCGGCTATATCCAAATTATCGGCTAGAGCACAAAAAGTCCTCCCGTTCGGCCCACTCGTTCCATCCACGCGGCGACGCACGCCACGACCTCCCGCGCGCACATCCCATCCAGTCGGGGCCCCGCGTAACGTCCCGCGTCCCGTCCCGTGAGCGGCCAACGAACAGAGCCAAGCAAGCCAGCGGACGAGCGGGCCCGGCAGCACTACGAGCCCACATGCCAGAGAGAGCAGGGAACGCCTTGCTTGTACAAACACACTGCGCAACCCATCGCCCAACCCACGCGACTGTCAATGCACGCACAGCGAGGTCAGCATGGAAACACAGCCCGGGCCGCGCGCAACAATACTCGCATTCCACCTGATGAGCGGGCCCAGCTGCAACGTGAGCCCACCTGTCACAGAGAGGAGGGCATGCCAGCCGGGTACAAATGCATTGCCCAACCCGTCGCCCAACCCACGCGACGCCCCATGCATGCACATCGCGGTCAGCGCGGCAACAAGACACACGACGCCCGCCAAGCGGCCACCCAGGAATTTCGAACCCAACCAACCAAAAGCTTCGACGAGTGCACCAGTCATCGAGCCCCACACAAGAATATTCAGTTGAAACAAACGGTGAAAATCCAACGGCAACGACCTACTCGTTGACTTGACCACAGCTAATCGGACGAACAGAACCGACGCGAAATTGAGAATGCCTCGGGAGAGCGGGTCGGCTAGGCTTCTTATATGTTAGAATGTATTTACTTTTATGCAAATAGTCAAAGTTTTCTCTCTATTCCTTTTTATTTTCTCCTTTGGCAAGCATCATGTGGTGAGGAAAGATCTAGTCTCATATGTCCAGTTGAATATGGGTGGCATGAGTTATTATTATTGACATCACCCTTGAGGTGAATACGCTGGGAGGCAAAACTATAAGCCCCTATCTTTTTATGTGTCCGGTTGAAATGTTTTGCTCATGTGTATGCAGTGAGTGTTAGCAATCATAGAAGACTATATGATGGTTGAGTATGTGGACTTGACTAAAGGCTCCGATACGTGACCCTTCCTGAAAAGATGAAGAATTGTAGTTGCAAAGTTGACTGAGAACATAGTTTGTTGGTTTCTACTTTGATTGTGTGATGAACTATTACTTATTCATGAGAAGTCTATGATAAAAGTTCTATTATAAAAGTCATATTTATGCTCTAGCCGATAATTTTGTGCACAAATGTCATATTTATGTGCTCATGTTTATGCTCTAGCCGATAAAAACAATATGATTGGTTCATGAGCAAAACATTTGGTTCATGAGCAAAAAGTCATGTGAACCATTTGTGCTCTAGCAAAGTCCCATGAGCAAAACATTTGTGCTCTAGCAAAACATTTATACTTTGGTTGTGTGATGAACTATTACTTATTCATGAGAAGTCTATGATAAAAGTCATATGTTTAAATTTGTTGCTGTTATAATAATCTAGATGATGCTTCTACGTCTGTATTTTGTTTTTATTGACACCTCTCTCTCAAAGCATGTGGACATATTTTTCGATTTTGGTTTTCGCTTGAGGAGGTCTAAGCTTGGGGGAGTTGATACGTCCATTTTTCATCATGTTTTCTTATTGTTATTTATGATGTTTTTATGCATAATAACGCTTTTTGGAGAAATTGTAATGCATTTTCTCTCATAATTTGCAAGGTATGGACCAAGAGGGAAAATTCCCGTAGCTGGAAATCTGGACCTGAAAAAGCTACGTCAGGCCATCTATTCTGCAGAACTCCAAACAAGCTGAAACTTAACGGAGAAATTTTATGGAATATTTGAGGATTATTGGAGCAAATAAGTACGAGAGGGGGCCCACCAGGTGGGCACAACCCACTTGGGCATGCCAGGGAGCCCAGGCGCCGCCCTGGTCGGTTGCGCTCGCCCAGGCCCACCTCCGGTGCCCCCCTTCTGGTATATAAGTCATTTTGACCTAGAAAAAATAATGAGAGAACTTTTGGGATGGAGCACCACTGTCTCGACGCGGAACTTGGGCAGGAGCGCTTTTGCCCTCCAGCGGAGCGATTCCATCGGGGGAACATCCCTCCCGGAGGGGGAAATCATCGTCATCATCATCACCAACAACTCTCCCATCTTGGGGAGGGCTATCTCCATCAACATCTTCAAAACCACCATCTCATCTCAAATCCTAGTTCATCTCTTGTGTTCAATCTTGTTACCGGAACTATAGATTGGTGCTTGTGGGTGACTAGTAGTGTTGATTACATGTTGTAGTTTATTACTATATGGTTTATTTGGTGGAAGATTATATGTTCAGATCCATTATGCTATATAATACCCCTCTGATCTTGAGCATGATTATCATTTGTGAGTAGTTACTTTTGTTCTTGAGATCACATGAGAAATCATGTTGCAAGTAATCATGTGAACTTGATTTGTGTTCGATATTTTGATAGCATGTATGTTGTGATTCCCTTAGTGGTGTCATGTGAATGCCGACTACACAACACTTCAGCATATTTGGGCCTAAGGGAATGCATTGTGGAGTAGTAATTAAATGATGGGTTGCGAGAGTGACAGAAGCTTAAACCCCAGTTTATGCACTATTCCATAAGGGACCGATTGGATCCAAAAGTTTAATGCTATGGTTAGAATTTATTCTTAATTCTTTTCCCATAGCTGCGGATGCTTGCGGGAGGGTTAATCATAAGTAGGAGGTTTCTTCAAGAAAGAACAACACCTAAGCACCGATCCACCCACATATCAAATTATCAAAGTAGCGAACACAAATCGAACCAACATGGTTAAAGTGACTAGATGAAATTGGCGTGTTCCCTCAAGAACGCTTTGCTTATTATAAGAGACTGTTTTGGCCTGTCCTTTGCCTCAAAAGGATTGGGCTACCTTGCTTCACTTTTGGTACTACTACAATTACTTGCTCGTTGCAAAACTATCTTGCTATCAAACTACTCAGTTACATACAATTTCAGCACTTGCAGACATTACCTTGCTGAAAACCACTTGTCAATTCCTTCTGCTCCTCGTTGGGTTGGACACTCTTACTTATCAAAAAGAACTACAATTGATCCCCTATACTTGTGAGTCATTAGTTCACAACTTGCATGTCGATGAGTACGACAACCGGCATAGCCATAGGGTTGTCTTTAATATATTTTATGACCCGCGTGTCAACTAATAACGCCATGTAATTGCTTTACTTTATCGCTATGCGTTAGCAATAGTTGTAGAAGCAATAGTTGGCAAGAAAACCACGTGAGGGCACGATGATGGATATCATGGTGTCATGCCAGTGAAGATGGAGATCATGCCGGTGCTTTGGAGATGGAGATAAAAAGCATGCGTTGATATTGGCCATATCATGTCACATATTTATTGATTGCATGTGTGTTTATCTTTTCTATGCATCTTATTTTGCTTAGAAGACGGAAGCATTATAAGATGATCCCTTCACAAGATTTCAAGATAAAAAAATTCACCCTAAGTATTCACCATTGTGAAAGTTCGTTGTTTCGAAGCACCTCGTTATAACCGGGTGTGATGGACTCTACGTTTGCATACAACGGGTGTAAGCCAGTTTTACACATGCGGTATACTTGTGTTAAACTTGGTGAGCCTAGCATGTATAGACCTGGCCTCAGAACACGGAGGATCCAAAGGTCGAACATGAATCACATCGTAGATACGATCAACATGGAGATGTTCAACATTGACAACCACCCCATCTCACGTGATGATCAAACATGGGTTGGTTGATTTGGATTATGTAACACTTAAGACAACATAAGGGATGTGGATTTAAGTGGGAGTTCATTAGTAATATGATTAATTGAACCAATTATCATGAACATGGTCTAATGTCTTTGCAAATTAATGTCATAGATCAATGGCTCGCGATATAGCTCCCTTGAATTTTAATGCGTTCATAGAGAAAGAGAAGTTGAAAGATGATGAAGCAACAATGCAGACTAGGTCCGTAATTTTAGGATTACCCTCACTACTTCATAGAATGATTATGTCCTTAATGCATCGCTTGGTGATGCACCCCCTGAAGGCCCGCATGCAGTTCTTATGAACGTCTAGCAGGCACGCTCTAATGACTACTCGATGGTTCAGTGCGCCATGGTTTACAGCTTAGAATCGGGGCTCCAAAGTCATTTTGAGCATGACAGAGCATATGAGATGTTCGAGGAGCTCGAATTGGTATCTTAGGCTCATGCCCGGGTTGAGAGTGTCGGCATTCTAGGAAACAGGGTACCCAGACTTGCCTGCCTACGGCCCATGGTGTGGCTCCATCACCAGCCTTGTACAGCCCACCTTCAGCATCAACGCAGAAAACCCTCGCGGGGGCCCAAGCCTCGTGAGGTGGACAAGGTCAAGGCCTCCAGAGGGAGCAGCCTCTCTAGGCTGGCTCCTGAGGAGCAGGGACTTCTATGCAGGTCCCCACCTCGTGAGGTTCGGATAACGCAAGCCATGACGACCAAGGCCAGGCGGGCGCCAGCGGGCGCTGTCGGATTCAGGGCTCCGCAAAACCCTTGTTAAGTTCGTACACTTGGGTGCGTGTGAAGAAATCAACTTCCCCTATCTTCCTACTCACCATCTCTACAAACTAGCTCGGTGAACAAGAAACAAAATGACACAGAGAAGTTTACCCAGGTTCAGGCCATCTAGCGGTGAGTGGCCCTACTCCTGCAATGTGGTGGATTGCCTCGAGGTGGGCTGAGGAAGAACTAGTACAGTGGCTGAACAACCTCAGGAGGTGTGTTCTTGGGTTTGTGGGTGCTAGTCGATCTGATTGATCTAGATCCGGATCCCCCCTATGGTGGTGGATAAGCAGTATTTATAGAGACATTGGTCCTCTTCCCCAAAAATATAGGCGGGAAGGGATCCCACACCGGTCAAATTTGAAGGGAGACAACTAGTACATCTTATCCTGACGAAAGGTGGTCTTTTCCTGCAAAGCTTCTGATACTTACACCATAGTGGGCTCGGTGATGACCACCATCCTGCCGTCCTGGTCTTGTTGCATGGAAAAGGAAACCTATGGCTGATTCCTTGGGACTCCACGCCTGCGTTCGCCTCTTTAGCACCAAAGAGGAAACCTGCTATCCTGCGCCCGCTAGCGCCTGCCTGGCCTAATTCGTCATGGGTTGCGTCATCCGAACCTCATGAGGTGGGGGCTTGCATAGATATCTCTGCTCCTCGGGAGCCAGCCTAGTGAGACTGCTCCTTCCGGAGGTCTTGGTGTCATCCGCCTCGTGAGGCTTGGCCCCTTGCGAAGGTCTTGAGTGTCGATGCTGAAGATGGGCCATACCAGGCCGGTGAAGGAGCCATGTCATGGGCCGCATCTAGGCAAGTCTGGGTACCCTGGTTCCCAGAACGCTGACAGTAGCCCCCGGGCCCAAGGCGTGCTCGGACTTGGCTTTGAGGCGAAGCCAAAGGGCAAGGGCGAAGTGCCGCAGGCCCCAACCACCTGCGGACCTGGTTGATACTTGGCACCCGGATGGGACATGGGCGTCTCCACTTCCCCATGCTGCCTCGGCAACCGTTCGACTTGACCGGAGTCTGCTGCATGCAAAAAGATCATCATTACCTGCGATAATGGAGACCGACAGTTCGCCTCTCTCTTGCTATAAATGAGGAGGGGTAGAGCCCCCTACTCATATCCATCTTCCTGCCGGTTGCGCCTTCTTGCTAAGGTAGCCATGGTAACGCTGAGGAAGCTCTCCGCCGTAGAGAAGCGGGAGACTCCCAACGAGGGGCCGGATGCACCGCCACCAAAGAGAGGCCATAGACGCCCCCGTAAGCATGTCGTGACCCCGGTGGTGACCCATCAGGGGCATGAGGGTGCTTCTTCGAGGGAGGGTGTCGCCTCTAAGAGCCACGGCGGCGCATATTCGCGTGGTGGGGGCCACCACAGGAGAGGCGGTTCCTGCGACGTGGAGAGATGCGCCATGGTCATTCGAACTTTGTGTCCATGCTCTCGCTCAGTAGATGCCTTCCTGGAGTTTGTCGTGTGGTCGGAGAGGCCCGCTGGTACCTGGCTTCCACTCCCGTGCTTCTTTGTGAGGGCGCTGCCGTCGGGACTTGACGGCCTCTGGCTGCAAGCCGACGGCCGCTGCAGCAAGGCCTCTTAGGTGGGGGTCGAGGTCACCGCCGCAGGCGTGTCCTTGAACCGTGGTTGGCAGACATTTGCCCGCGCACGAGGCTTGGCGAGAGGTGCACCCTCCACTTCAAGTACAATGGCCTCACGACCCTCTATGTGAGGGCGTTCGGAGAAGACTGCCGGCGTGCGGGGTGCTTCCCGGAGTACAGCAACGACGACGATGAGCTTGCCCTTCGCGACGTCCATGGATCTTCCAGCTCCAACAGCTCCTCCTCCAAGGAGAGCGCCGATGGCAGCGACTATGACGATCCAACCCACCAGCGAGCCCATATCCGAGAAGGCGACAAGGCGCCTTGCCGTCGTGCCCCGGTGAAGTGGGAGGGGGGCTCGCCAGGCCTCGGGAGCTGCTGCGGCTGCTCGTCCCATTTTAGATTTTCCCTACATTTTCTGAAAAAGAAGGTAGAAGACCCCGCCGGGGTGTGTGATGAACTATGGCACTCGTGCCAACATGCTATGCTTTGTTATTCATATTATGACATGAGTTCTATGCTGGTACTAAGTGCGGATAAGATAGCTTAGCTTGGCGTGCTCATGGTAGATTCCCGTGCCGCGAGGGCGCGCCTCCCGGGGGTATTCTCCCGAGGCTTCCTTCTTGACGTTTGTTGAGTCTTTGAAGGTGTTGTGTAGCTGCGGGGCTAGAGGACCTCATGAGGCATCTCGTTCCTCCTCGCACTTCTCCCGAGCGCAGGTTAACCGTGGCCGATGCACTTCATCGCGATACCCAGAGGCACTGACTTAAAGAGAGTGCGCACGCCCGTGAGCTCGTTTGAGGGCGTCTCATGAGGATTTAAGACATCGACGTTGTGGGGCACCAAGGCTTTGGCGAGGTGTGGTTGCGGGCTACCCCAAGCGTACACACCTACCTAGCCCCCGTACGCGGGACACACGAGGAGGAGCGACGGGCTACTGCTGCTCTCCTTGAGGCAAGGGTGGAAAAGTGAATAAAAAGGAGGGGAATTCAAACCTTTGAGAACGAAAAGCACGAAACCTCCAAATTCCATTCCAAGAAAAACAAGCCAGCTAGAGAAAGCGAGTAAAAGAACAGCCGCCTCCGGCACCTAAACTAGTCTTCGTCTTCTCACAATGCGGAGCTAAGTGCTGCCACTAAGACATGGGAGGGGAGCCCCCATGAGGCCCAAGGGCGGCACCCAGGAGTTTCTGGGGCGTGTACATCCCCAACTCAATATTACATGAGAGTGTCACGAGCGGAGACCTTCACAGGCACAGGGCCTTGCTTCATGGGTAGAACTTTCGGAGGTGCTGGATGTTCTAGGCATTCTGGATGGGGATCCCATCCTGCGTCTCTAGGCACGCGGCGCCTAGCCTAGAGACACGGGCGATCCTGAACAGGCCCTCCTACATGGGGGAGAGCTTATGCAACCCTTCCCTGGAGAGCACCCGTCTCAGGATGAGATCGCCCACCTCGTGCGTCCTGGAGCGGATGTTGTGGCAGTGGTACCGCCGTAGTGCCTGCTGGTACCTCGCTGCTTGGAGCGAGAGTTGGTGACGACGCTCCTCCCCCAGCACAAGGTCAACCCCTCACGAGGCATCCCGGTATGCCTCGTCAAACGCCAAGACCCGCGGGGAGCGATTCTTGACCTCGTGGGGGAGAACCACTTCGGCTCCATAGACAAGGAAGAATGGAGCCCGTCGGCTCGGTCGCGGTGGTGTGAATGGACAACAGCATGGACAGGAGCTCGTCCAGCCAGCCCCTACCGCAAGCCTCTAGCTTCTTCTTGAAGGTCCTTGCCTTGAGGCCTCTCGGCTCCTCCGCGTTAGCGCGCTCGGCCTAGCCATTGCTTCACGGGTGCACCCCTGAAGCGTAGCGTATCTGCGTTCCAAGGTTAGCGCAATATGTTTTGAAGAGATTGTTGGTGAACTATGAGCCATTGTCGGTGATGATGCGATTCGGAAACCCGAAACAGTTCACGGGGCCCTTGATGAACTTGACTGCCGAGCCGACCAAGATGGTGCGGACGACCTCTACCTCCGCCCACTTGTTGAATTTGTCGATGGCGACGTAGAGGTAGCGGTAGACCCCAGGCGCTCGGGGGAACGGGCCCAAGATGTCCAGCCCCCCAACCGCAAATGGCCAGGATAATGGGATGGTTTGGAGGCCCTGGGCGGGCTGGTGGATCTGCTTTGCATGAAATTGACAAGCTTCACAAGACCTTACCAGTTCGGTGGTGTCATCGAGTGCTATGGGCCAGTAGAATCCGCTACGGAATGCCTTGCCCACGAGGCTGCGTGAGGAGGAGTGATGCCCGTACTCTCCGCCGTGTATGGAGGCAAACAGCTCGCTCCCCTACTTCTTGGAGATGCATCGCAGAGAGACATCGTTTGGCCTTCTTCGGTAGAGCTCACCATCCTAAATGCAGTACACGGTGGCCTGCCGGACCACACGCTCTGCATCTTCTTCTATCTCCGACAAGGTTCCTTGGAGTAGGTACGCCCTGAACTCCTTAGTCCAGCACCCCTCCTGAGGTTCCAGTCTGAGAAGCAGGCGGTCCCCAGATGTCGGGCCGCAAGCCGGGGCGGCTGAGGTGGGTGTTAGAGCAAGCTCCTCATGAGGCGACGCCGGCTCGACAGCGGGGGGGGGGCTGCCGATTGCCTAAAAAGCCACTCTTCAAAGATGCCGGACTCTTGAGGCAAGCACTGAGATTCTCTCTTGGTGATGTCATCCACCTCCTTGTTCGTTCCACGTGGTACGTGCTACAATTCCAGGCCCAAGAATCATTTCTTGATTTTACGTACCTCCTCAAGGCATGCCTCCATGTGCTCGTCCTTTGGTGTGTACGCCTTGTTAGAGAAGTTGACGAGGCGCTGGGAGTCGCCCTTGATGGTTAGGCGCCTCACCCCCAGTGCCGCCGCAGCCTTGAGGCCAGCAATCAGGCCCTCGTACTATGCGATGTTGTTGGAGACCTTTTCACCATTCTGGAAGCATATTTGCACAATGAGTAGAGCTTGTCCTTAGTGGGCGAAATGAGCACTGCTCCATCCCCCGTTGCCTGACGCACAAAGGCACCGTCGAAGTAGATGACCCAGCCGTCCGATGCCTCATATCCATAGGAAAGAGGGTGATCCTCGCCCACTTCCTGGTCGGGGGCTTCAGTCCATTCTGCCATGAAATTAGCGAGGGTCGCTCGCTTGATGATCTGGGTCGTGCTGAACTCCACTCGAACGCTTTTAGCTCAATGTTCAATTCGGCGACTCTTCCTACCACATTAGGGTTCCGGAGTACCCTTTCAAAAGGGTAATCTGAGACGACCTTGATTGGCTGACCTTGGATCTAGTGGCGCAGCTTCCGAGAGGCGATGGGGAGCGCTAGCAGGAGCTTCTGTAGCATGGGGTAGCGCGCTCGTGCGTCACGCAACACTGTGCTAACGAAGTATACCGGGAGCTCGACAAAGGCGGAGGCATTGGCAGAATCCTACAGTTCCTGAGGCAGAGGGTCCTCGGGAACCTTGTCGCCCACCAAGGCGGCTGAGGCCTCAAGACCACCACCCTTGGGAGCCTTGCTATCTTGAAGGTCGGCCAAGGCCCCAAGAGCATCATTGATTGGTGAGGTGGTCGTGGCTTCAGGAGCACCGCCATGAGCTCATTGTGCCCTGGTCGGGCGTGAGGTGCTTCATTACTGCGGGCCCTTGGTTGGGCGCTCCTCCCAGACCGCCACCAGTGCTGCCCTGGCAGAGTGTGGCATGGCAGCCAGATAAAGCACGAAGGGTTCACGGAGGCACGACACTACCATCACCGGAGGGCTGGTGAGGTATCTCTTGAGGTCTTCGAACGCTGCGTCAGCCTCTAGAGTCCACTCGAACGGGCCATTCCTTTTCATCCGCTTGAAGAAAGGAGGGTGCGTTCCCCTAGCTTGGAGATGAAACGCACGAGCGACGTCACGCGGCCTGCTAGCTTCTGCATCTCCTTAAGGGTTTTCGGCTGACTCATCTTTTCTATGGCGTTGACCTTCTCGGGGTTAGCTTCGATCCCTCTGTGCGACATGAGGAAACCCAGCAGCTTGCCTGATGGTACGTTGAACACACATTTTTCCGGCTTGAGCCACATGTCCACTTTGCGCAGGCTGGCGAAGGTCTCCTCCGAGTCGCCCATGAGAGTTATGGCCTCCCGAGATATGACCACTGTGTCATTGACATATGCTTCCGCGTTCCTCCCGAGCTGCTCCCTTAGGGCGATGTGCATCAATCGCTGGAAAGTTGCTCCTATGTGACTCAACCCGAAAGGTATACAAGTGTAGCAGTATACCCCACAAGGGGTCAGGAAGGCCGTCTTCTCACCATCTTATATCCTCATCTTGATTTGATGAGAGCCCGAGAAGGCGTCCAAGAAACACAACAGATCGCACTATGCGGTTGTGTCGACGATCTGGTCGATGCATGGGAGAGGGAAAGGGTCCTAAGGGAAGGCCTTGTTGAGGTTGGTGATGTCGACGCACATGCGTTCTTTCCCACCTTTCTTAGGGACAATGACCGGGTTCGCAAGCCATTCCGGGTGCCGCACTTCTCGAATGACGCCCGCCTCCAGCAACTTGTGGGTCTCCTGGGTGATGAACGACTGCTTCTCTGGAGCTTGCAATCGTGCTTTCTGCTTTACTAGGCGTGCGTTAGAGCACACCATCAAGTGATGCTCGATCACTCCTCTTGGGAATCCGACCAGGTCCGCCACTTTCATGCGAACACCTCCTTGTTCGCGCGCAGGAAATGGACCAAAGCCTCTTCTTGGTCTGGGGGGAGGCCGGCGCCAATGGTGAAGGTGGAGCCTGACCTTCCGTCTTCATCCACTAGCACCTGCTTCGTTTCTGCCTGGTATTGAGAGAACAACTACTTTTTCTTCATCGGTGCAGCTCTTGTGGCCTCTGGAGCTCCTTCCTTGCCGTGTTGCGCGGCTGCCACGGATCTAGCAGCTAGCTTCAGGGCCTAGAGCATGTCCTTGGTATTACCTACCATGGTGAGGACACCGCTGCTCCCCGGCATCTTCATGAGGTTATAGGCAGGGTAAGTCGCCGCCGTGATTTTTGCCAATGCCGGGTAGCCGAGGATGGCGTTGTACAGTAAGTTGATGCGGGTGATGTCAAAATCGATGAGCTCGGTGCGGTAGCTATAGCGCGTGCCAAAGGTGACTGGGAGGCGGATCTACCCCAAGGGGCAGGTGGAGCCGTCGATGACCCCGGAGAAGGGCTTGGTGGGGAGGAGTCAGCCATAGGGCACACGGAGGAGGTCGAACGCCTCAACGCAGAGGATGTTCAGCCGGCGCCACCATCGATGAGGGTCTTGGTGACAGCCACGTTGCATATGGTGGGGGAGCAGAGCATAGGGAGTGCACCCACGCCTACCGTGGACGTAGGGTGGTCACTTGAGTCAAAGGTGAGGTCAGACTCGGGGGCCACCCAGCCCGGGGGCGACTGCGCAACCCCCACCTATCGGATGCATTTCTTGATGTGGCGCCTTGCTGCCAGCGCCCGCGAACCACCGAGTAGTGCCGCGGAAGCGTTGGGTACAGGCACTGTGAAACGTGTGACGAACAAGTCACACAGATCTTCCGAAGAGGTCACCGAAGAATCTGGCAAGTTGAGAAACTAGGCGCGCGGCTCCCCCACGAGGGCCATGGGGAGCCAGTTCGCCATTACCTTGTCGTCACCGCCAGCTGCCCAGACGGCCTCTGCGTAGGCCTGGAGGAACGCCACAGGGTCGGCCACGCTGTTGTACCATGGTGGAGCGCCGACCTGAACCTTGGTGACCACCGCACTTGTCACGGAGCAGGGGAGAGGGCCCGAGGGCCCGTGCAACCTCCAAGCATGGCCTGCGGCCCAGCGGGTGGGCGACGCCTCCCATGGTCGGAGGCTGGGCGGTGAGGGTTGAGCACGACAACGGCGAAGGTGGTTCCTCGATACACACCCCTACCTAGCACACCAAATGTCGGATTCAGGGCTCTGCAAAACCCTTGTTAAGTTCGAACACTTGGGTGCGTGCGAATAACTCAACTTCCCCTATTTGCCTACTGGCCGTCTCTACGAACTAGCTCGATGAACAAGAAAGAAAATGACACAGGGCAGTTTACCCAGGTTCATGCCATCTAGCGGTAGTGGCCCTACTCCTGCAATGTGGAGGATTGCCTCGAGGTGGGCTGAGAAAAAACTAGTACAATGTTTGAGCAGCCTCAGGAGGTGTGTTCTTGGGTGTGTGAGTGCTAGTCGATCTGATCGATCTGGATCTGGATCCCCACTATGGTGGTGGATAAGTTGTATTTATAGAGGCTTTGGTCCACTTCCCCCAAAATGTAGGCGGGAAGGCATCCCACAATGGCCAAATTTGAAGGGAGACAACTAATACGTCTTATCCTGACGAAAGGTGGTCTTCGCCTGCAAAGATTCTGATCCCAACGCCATGGTGGGCTCGGTGATGACCCCCATCTTGCCTTCCTGGTCTTGTTGCATGGAAATGGAAACCTTTGGCTGATTCCTCAGGACTCCGCGCCTGCGCTCGCCTCTTTAGCACCAAAGAGGAAACCTGTTGTCTTGTGCCCGCTCGCGCCGGCTGGCGTCCGCCTGGCCCTGGTCGTCATCTGAACCTCATGAGGTGGGGGCTTGCGTAGAGATCTCTGCTCCTCGGGAGCCAGCCTAGTGAGACTACTCCTTTCGGAGGTCTTGGTGTCATCCACCTCACGAGGCTTGGCCGCTCACGAATGTCTTGAGTGTCGATGCTAAAGATGGGCCGTACGAGGCCGGTGAAGGGGCAACGTCATGGACCGCAGGCAGGCAAGTCTGGGTACCCTGGTTCCTAGAACGCCGACAGGCGCAGTTAATCAGGTTTCCTCTTTGCTGCTAAAGAAGCAAGCGCAGGCGCGAAGTCCCAAGGAACCAGCCAAACATTTCTGTTTCCATGCAACAAGACCAAGATCGCCATGACACCAGGGCGAAGATCATCACCGATCCAACCATGGCATCACGGCCAGAAGCTTTGCAGGCGAAGACCACCTTTCGTCAGGATAAGATGTACCAGTTATCTCCCTTCAAATTTGACCATTGTGGGATCCCTTCCCGCCTTCATTTTGCCGGAAGAGGACCAAGGCCACTATAAATATAGCCTAGCCACCACCATGGAAGAGGACGGATCATTCAAACCACCCTCACCACCACACAAGCAAGAACAGACCTCCTCAGGTTGTTCCACCACTGTACTAGCTCATCCTTAGCCCACCTCAAGGCAATCCACCACAAAGAAGGAGTAGGGCATTACACCGCGAGGTGGCCTGAACATGGGTAATCTGTCGGATCTAGGGTTCCGGCAAAACCCTTGAGGTTCGAACACTGGGGTGCGCACGAAGATCTCTCCTTCCACCCTAGCTCGTCTACTCGATAGCCCTAGGCCTAACTCATCAGATCTGATGAACAAGAGACACAAGATTTATACTAGTTCGGGCCACCGTTGTGGTGTAACACCCTAATCCAGTGTGTATGGTGGATTGCCTTGTAGGCTGAGGAAGAACTAGTACATGGATGAACTCCCTCCTGAGGGGAGGTGTTCTTGAGCTTGGGTGAGCTTGTGGTGTATGAGAGGTCTCGATGATCCGGTCAACTCCAGTCCCTCTCTATGTTGGTGGCTAGGTCCTATTTATAGTGGCCCAGGTCCTTTTCCCAAATATTGAGCAGGAAGGAATCCCACAATGGCCAAATTCGAAGGGAGACAACTAGTACAAGCTATCCTGACAAAAGGTGGTCTTCGCCTGCCAAAGGCTCTCGTGGTGACGCCGCCATGGGCACCGTGATGACCTCCTTCCAGCCGTCCTGCTAGTCTTGGTCTCGTTGCACCGATATGGAAACCTTTGCGTGATGCCTTGGGACTCCTCGCCTACACCTGCTACTTTAGCACCAAAGAGGAAACTAGCACTCTACGCCCGCTGGCGCCCACCTACCATCGATCGTCACTGCTCACATCACGGGGATCTCGCGAGGTGCCCCTCGCCTCGATATCTCCGATCCTCACGAGCTGGCCTAGCGAGGCCGCCCCAAGGGATGCCTTGCGTCGTCCGCCTCGCGAGGCTTGGCCCCTCACGATGGTCTTGAGTGATTGCTGAAGATGCTGGACCGTACCAGGCAGCCTTGTGAGCCACGCCCTGGGCCGCAGGCAGGCAAATGGGTACCCCCATTCCCAGAACGCCGACAATAGCCCCCGGGCCCAAGGCGCGCTCGGGCTTGGCTTCACGGCGAAGCCAAGGGCCAAGTGTAGAGCGCCGCAGGCCCCAAAGCCTGCGGCCTTGTTTGACGCGTGGCGCTTGATGGGATGTGGGCGTCTCCACTTCCCCATGCAGCCTCGGCGACTGCGCGACTCGTCAAGTCTCTGCGTGCACAGCGGACCATCATTACCAGCGTTTATGCGGCCGGCGGTTGGCCTTCCTCTGGCTATAAATAGGGTGGCAGACAGAGTCCTTGCCACCCATCTTCTTCCTTCGTTCCCCTTGCCCCTTCATCTGGCCGAACCGCCCATGGCACCGCCCAGGATGTACTCGTCCATGGAGAAGGGGAAGGCTCAGCAGGAGGGGCTTAGCTCATGACCAACTAAGAGAGGATGAGGCCGTCCTCATAAGTGTGTCGCGACCCCCGTCGGGGCTGCGAGCGGGCGTGGGCGGACTCCCACAGCGCCTGTGGCCGCCCTTGGTAGCCGCGGTGGTGGTTCTTTGAGTGGCGGGAGGCGTCGTGGCGTTGGCAGTCCGGTGAACATAGGGAGGCGCTCTGGGGTTGTCAGACCTCCCCAGCTGCACTCCCACCTGGCGGAGGCGGCGCTGGAGTTCGTCGTGTGGTTGGAGAGCCTAGCCGGCTGAAAGATCGTGGATGTCGCCTAGAGGGGGGGGGTGAATAGGCGCTTTAAAATAATTACGGTTTAGGCTTGAACAAATGCGGAATAAACCTAGCGGTTAATTTGTCAAGCACAAAACTTACAACAACTAGGCTCACCTATGTGCACCAACAACTTATGCTAAGCAAGATAAACAACTAGGTGATAGCAAGATATATGACAAGAAACAATATATCTATCACAAAGTATAGTGCATAAGTAAAGGGCTCGGGTAAGAGATAACCGAGGCATGCGGAGACGACGATGTATCCCGAAGTTCACACCCTTGCGGATGCTAATCTCCGTTTGGAGCGGTGTGGAGGCACAATGCTCCCCAAGAAGCCACTAGGGCCACCGTAATCTCCTCACGCCCTCGCACAATGCAAGATGCCGTGATTCCACTAAGGGACCCTTGAGGGCGGTCACCGAACCCGTACAAATGGCAACCCTTGGGGGCGGTCACCGAACCCGTACACTTTGGCAACCCTTGGGGGCGGTCACCGGAACCTGTCAAATTGCTCGGGGCAATCTCCACAACCTAACTGGAGACCCCGATGCTTGCCTGGAGCTTTACACCACAATGATTGAGCTCCGAACACCAAGGTTGGGGATATCTCCCCAACGACACCACGAAGCTTCACCACAATGGAATATGGCTTCGAGGTGACCACAACCGTCTAGGGCGCCCAAGCACCCAAGAGGAACAATCTCAAGGGTACCAAGCACCCAAGAGTAATAAGCTTCTCAACTTCACTTCCACGTATCACCGTGGAGAACTCAAACCGATGCACCAAATGCAATGGCAAGGGCACACGGAGTGCCCAAGTCCTTCTCTCCCAAATCCCACCAAAGCAACAAATGCTACGGAGGGAAATGAGAGGAAGAACAAGAAGGAGAACACCAAGAACTCCAAGATCAAGATCCAAGGGGTTCCCCTCACCTAGAGGAGAAAGTGATTGGTGGAAATGTGGATCTAGATCTCCTCTCTCTTTTCCCCAAAAAACTAGCAAGAATCCATGGAGGGATTGAGAGATAGCAAGCTCTAAGAAGGTCAACAATGGGGGAAGAACACGAGCTCAAAGGATAAAGTTCATTGGGGAAGAAGAGCCCCTTTTATAGGTGGGGAAAAATTCAACCGTTATGCTCACAGCCCGCACAGAGCGGTACTACCGCTAGGGCATTAGTACCCCTTAGAAAAACAACAGCGAGGAGGCAAAAAGGCCAGAAAAACCGTCGGAGCGGTAGTACCGCTTGACCTCACGGTACTACCGCTAGGGGTAGCGGTAGTACTGCTAAGGGTAGCGGTACTACTGCTTGCGAGCGGTAGTAAAAAATTACATCCGTGCCTACCACCGCTGGACTTGTGATGAGTTTTTGGTCCCGAGCGGAAGTAGCCACGGAAGTAGCCACGGTAGTACTGCTCCAAGCGGTAGTACCGCTCCCGAAAGCAGTAGTACCGCTTCCGAAAGCGGTAGTAAAAAATTACTTCCGCTCCTACCCGCGGTAGTACCGCTGAAGCCTTTTCAGTACACCAAAACGACAATAACTTTTGCATACGGACTCCGAATTCGATGAAACCAAGTTTGTTGGAAAGCTAGCGACAAGGGCCAACACAATATTGATATAAAAAACCCATAAGAAGCAAATTAGAAAAGGCCCATAAGAAAATGGTGAGAACCCTTCCCCGGATAAGACCGGTAAAACACCCAACACCGAAAACATCATAGAAGACACATGTGAACTCCGTTTTCGATGAACTCAAGCTTGTAATCAAGATGACCATAAGTTCTAAGACTCACAAAGAGAACCAAACAAGAACCAAGAAACATGATGCAAGGATGCAATGGTTTGAGCTCTCTACTAACGATACGATCAAGCTACCAACTTGAGAGCCCCCCTTGATAGTACGGCAAACGATCCTATAACCCGGTCTCCCAACTACCACCACGAGACCGGTAAAATAGAAAACCTATCAAGGGAAAACCTTTGCTTTGCACAAAGTCCACTTGAGCTAGATGTAGACGATCTTGACTTCTTAACGTTGGACCACTTATCTTGATTTCGTTGTCTCGGTGAAGACAAGTAGATTGCTCCCCCATACTCCACTATGGGTGAGCCACTCTTCGGCATATCTTCACAAGTCCATTGTCACCACAATGAACGGCAAGCTTCAAGCACTTGATCTCTTCGTGATGCTCCACTTGAACTTGCACACCGCAACCTAACCCCACAAAGAACTCTCACGAAGACCATGGGTTAGTACACAAAGCGTGATTGACAATGCTTACCATACCATAGGATTGCTTGATCCCTCTCGGTACATCTTCTACGCTTTGTGTGTTGATCAACTTGATTCACTCCTTCACTTAGTCTTGATCAACCTTGAATCTTTCCAACTCTTCATTTGGATGATGTCTTGAAGGTAAACATGAATGATAACACACTCTTCTTCTTAAAGACATGCTTGCAATAAGCTCAACACTCACAAGACCAATTTTGGATAATTCCTTAATAGCACCTTGGTCATCACAAACTCTCCTTGAAACCAACAAATGAACTCCAAGAAAAGCCTATGGACAAACCCATTCAAATATAACTCAAGGAAACCATTAGTCCATAGAGATTGTCATCAATTACCAAAACCAAACATGGGGGCACCGCATGTTCTTTCAATCTCCCCCATTTTGGTAATTGATGACAATCACTTTCAAGAGAGTTTATATAAGGAATTATGCATCACCATACCATGCAACAATAATGTATGCGCATGAGATGCAAAAGCTTAGGAACAAAACCAAAGCAAGAAGAGCAAAGAGACAACTCTCTAAACTTCCTCACAAAACTAAACTCTCTGAAACTTCTCCCCCATTGGCATCGATTGCCAAAATGGGCGAAAAACTTAGAAGGTCAATATAAATTGTGTTCCTCCATAAATTATGTATTCCTCAAAATAGAGAGTGGAATGCAATACATATATCCAACTGTAAATACTTGGAGGAAGACAAACTATATTGAGGCCCAAAGATTGCAAAAGAATGATATGCCACAAAGGCATAACAAAGGGAGAAAAACACGCAATCAAGCAATCAGAGGATACCAATTGAATTAAGCTATCAAAAGATACCAATTGACCCAACTAGACCAATGATCCTACATGCCAAATGATTAAAAGATATTATGATAAGAGCAAAGGAGTGTTCTAGAGAAACTAGAGAAGCTCCCCATGATTTGTGCACAATTTAATTTTGTATTTGGATACAACGAGCACAACATAGGATCGTCGCTCCCCCAAGATCAATAGAACTCATGACATAGCAACCGAGTGTTCTAAAGACACTAGTGAAGCTCCCCATAATTTATGCACTCCTTCGAATATTTTCATTAGGATACCAAATGCACAAAATAGGATCATCACTCCCCCAAGATCAATAGACACTCACACCAAGTGGAAGTGAACATGAAGGAAACAAAGGCTAGCACTTGCAACAAACAACTGGTTGAGCAATATATAAAAGAGTCAACTTAAGAGTAGGCTCAACCAAAAAGATGTGTGTGAGTCATGGCAAAGCACTTGAAAAGATTAATGTATGGATGAACATTAAGCATCAATATACTCTTGAGTGAATGAGATACACAGTGCAAGGCTATCATTCCCACATACAACAGCAAATGGGTTCACAAGCTCACTACTAATCATATAAGTAACCTATGCTTGTGACAACTTGTGGTGAAGATATAAAAAGGATAGCTTTGTCATGAGGAGGGAAACCAACAGAAATGGCAAAAGCCTCGTCAAGACAAGCAAGAGAAAAAAAATGATCTTCACCACAAAAGAGTGCATCAAGATGCAACGATATAAGATCCGCACTCAAGGCAAAGGCTTTCACAGAGCCACCAAAGAAATGATACAAGAAAGACAAGGTGGTCGTGAAAGAAAGGATATCTTCTAGATATGTAATTTCTCTCAAGTGTATAAGATTCTAGGTAGATGAAAATCATGATGATATCAATCCACAAAGAAGAATGTACACTCGAAATAGTTATAAAAAGGAAGTAATAAGATATCCGCAAGTAAGTCATAATTATACCAATAAGATATTTTGCGTGAACGCGTAGCACATGGCTAGATAAGGTCTTATTGAATAAACATGAATTCCAACCAAGCAAACATCAAAGACATCACAACTAGCAACAAGGCATCATTGTTGGGATGCTTTGAGAAAGGAAACAAATATCACAAGAAGGAATGACTAACATGCCATGATGCAACCTACACAAGGTTGGTGCAAGAAATATGTGCATGAAGTAGATGATGTTACTTGTTACCGAGATACCATTGGAAGGATGTAGTAGATACCAAATGAAGGTAGATAGTAGTTCATTGATCATCCTAATTTGACTCCAATAAGCACATGGTGACACCACCTTCCTTTTGAATGAGCCGAGCATCCAATGCATCTCCAATTCTTCCTAGAACACCAATACAAACAAAATGGTACCCGAACTCATTGGGACCAAAGAGTTAGAAACACCAATACATAGGAAAAACTCCACAAACATATGTGCATTTATATATGAAAATGAATTTCATGCACATCTCATCCAAATTGAGACTAGGTGGAGTTTCCCTTATATATTGGGTTAAAGAAAGAAAGCATGCCAAAGAAAATACATGAAGTAAATATGCATGCTCAAGACTTTCAAGAAACGAAACAAAATAAAAGGAAATACCAAGTGAAAATAGGATACCAAATGGAAAAATCATCACTTGGAAGATATCTATTAGAAGATAGATCAAGGAATGAGATATCCATTGATACACGCAAAAGGAAAGATATCAGACTCCCAAAAGAGAGGATGGTTCCAAACAAACCAACCCATCTACAAAGTTTCATGATGGCACAAGTACCAAAAAGAAACGGCTTGCCTTCCAGCAACACACACTTGATATGGATCACAAGATGAGTGTTCTATCGAAAATAGGATACCTCCCCCACGAATTATGCATTTAGAGAGATTTTGGATTCAAGTACAAAATGCACAGGGTGGGATCACCACTTTCACTATATCTAGAAAACACTCGACGAAAACAATAAAACACGAGATCCATAACTGACATGGAAGGAAATGGGAGTTGACACAAACTTGGCAAGAGATAAGACAAATAAGACCAAAAGACAATGTAAAGATGATTAATAATTTCCACCACATAAATGATTACCAATTGTCAAAGACAAGAGGTGTTTGGAAATAATTCCCGGTGATAGATAGCAATGATATCCAACATCATCTTCACACCAAACACAAGCAAAATGCAACTTGTAGAGCTAACATGCCACCTAGGAACAACATAATTTATACTATCAACTCTAGGTGACAATATCTCAAATTTACACATTTTCTAGGCTTGTAATATGCACATAGAATATTACTCCCCCATAATGTGATACCAATGAAAAACTTACCAAGATGCAAAAGAGAACCAACAAGAGATAATTAATGGAACATTTAGAATTTGACTTTCTCATGAGAAGACATACCACATAGAGACTAGATAATCTTGTAATATCAATACTAGATGGTATTCCTCATGTACACACATTTATAGGATTGTGAGGTGCACAAAGCACATCACCCCCCCCCCAAATGGGATGTTCCATTAATCTCTCACAAGAGCCAACTAAGATAAAAGCAAGAAGCACACAGGCTCAATGCACGACACACACATACATGATGTGCAAACCAATATACACATACTTGATTTCTCAAGATATACAAATTGGACGCACATCATATACAAACACATGCAATGAACAAAACCAAAACATGCAAAGGGGCAAGTAACTTTCAATGTAAACAATTTAAGCACGAGTTACCGCAAGGAGGAACATTGGATATAAGATAGAAACTTGATCATCCGAATGACTTGGCTTGAGACAATATGAATGATGAAGACCCCTTAATTCTTCATAATGTACCAAGTCTCCAATGCCCTCCAACAATGCCTATTGATCAAGTTTTAGCTTGTTGGTCCCCAACCAAGTTGGGTCCTAAGAGGTTAGTCACAATAGGCTTGGCCACCCAAATGGTTCTTTTCTTGACACCACTTTGAGTACCAAAAAACTTGGCAAACACATTGCCAACATTATCCTTCCCAAGAAAATAGACATCATCAATAATAATTGGGTTGGATAAGTTACCACTAGTGCATGAAGAAGCAAGGTGACCCTACTCACGGCATAGGTAGCAACATCTACTCTTTACTTTCTTTTCATTTGATTTCTCAAAATGAGAAGCATTACCATGAGTCTTCTTGGGAAGCGGCCTTTCTCCAACTTGCGGTTGAGCACGAGAATGAACTTGTGGCCTCTTCCCTTGTTGCTTGTCACTAATGGCCTTCTTCTTCAATGGGCAAGATCTAACATGATGCCCTTCAATTTTGCACTTGAAGCAAATAATCTTGGACGAATTCTTGAGTTGTTCTTGGCCCTTATTCTTCTTAATGATCTTGGACCTTTTCTTCTTGTTGGAGTTGAATCCAAGTCCACCTTTGTCATTGGGAGATTTTTGCACACTCAAGATATTGTTGAGTGTGGACTTCCCTTCATGACATTTTTCCAAGTCTTTCTTCAAGGAAGAGACTTGGGCCTTGAGCTCTTTGATTTCCTCTACATGGTTAGTATCAACACAAGTACTAGTGGAAGTATAGGCTTCATTGTTAGAGCAACAAGGCAAGGAAAGCAATTCATCACAATATGTACCAATGTTATGCATAGATGAATTACGAGGACTAGCACATGGCAATATAGCATTTTGACTAGAAGTAGTGCTAGCAACCACATGAGATTCACTAGATGTTACCTTGATAATCATAGCCTCATGGGCTATCTTTTGCACATTGTGGGATACTAGAAGATCATCATGAGAGCTTGTGAGCTTTACATGACTTTCTTTCAATTTCCCATAATTGCTAGATAACAACTCAAGTTGAGCCCTTAGCTCAACATTCTCCTTCAAAATGGATGCTTCACTAGAAATAGAGTTAGTAGCACAAGCATCATCAATAATAGCAAGAGGAGAAGGCAACTTGGCAAGCTCTTTAGAATATGAAGCTTTAAGTTGAGCATGAGACTCGGTGAGTTTGATGAGCTCACTCTTAATGACCCTTGAGCCATTTTCAAGGTGCTCAAAATCCTCAAGGAGTTTAGCATGTGCAACTTCAAGCTTCTCATTTTTAGTTTCAAAATCATTAGCCACCTCGAGAGCTCTATCACGGGATTCTTTTATTCTAGATAGTTCTAGAGCAAAAGTCACCTCAAGAGATTCCTTGGTGGTTTGTTCAAGTTCAAGAGCTTGTGAGAGGTCGGCGATCTCATTAGCGTAATCACGCTCATGACCTTCCATTTTCTCAATGGTGACCTCATGCTCCTCTAGATGAGATTCCAACTCATCAATATATTTCTTTCCCTCAATGGCAATAGACATGATTTCCATAAAGTTGGAACGAGCTAATTTATTCTTAAGAAGAGCTTTAAAAATCATTTCCCCCTTAATTTTTAAGGAGGCAACATTATCATTCTCTTCATCATTTTCTACATCATCATCATTGTCATCATCACTATCATCACAAGATATATTGGGGTTCAAAGTGGGAGATACCTTTGAAGCCTTAGCCATAAGGCAAAACACAATAGATGATGATGTAGGATCCCTTGAAGCACCATTCAAGACTACATCTTGTTTCATGGGGTGTTGGGTTTCCTCTACATTGTTAGCACAACAATTCGAGGAAATAGATGCATTTTTATCATGGCAACAAGACATAGCAAGCATATCATCATGAATTTTAGTCAAGCAATTTCTACATGATATGCAAGGACTATCAACACAAGCATGTGAAACATGTAGGGTGCTCGAAGTGTTAAAGTCCAAAGAAGATGCATTGCAGTAAGATAGTGATGAAGGATCATCCACAATAAGCATACTATCATCATTGCAATGACCAACACTACTCACCATATCATTACCTTGTGGCAAACCACATGTAGGTGAAGTAGAAGAAGTTGAGAAGACAACACGGCCGGAGGTGGAGGGAGAACAATCATTCCTACAGTTCTTGGACACACCATATTTATCTTGAAGCTTTGTCCACAACTCATGAGCATCCCGGAACGGCATGAGTTGAAATATAACTACATTGCTCAAAGCATCAAAAATCACATTAGAAGCTTGAGCATTGAGATAAGAGTTTTTCTCATCCTCTAAAGATAATCTTTGTGCATCCTTTGGAGGAGAAAAACCCATATCTACAATTCGCTCTAAATTTGGGTCCATGACCCTAAAGAGATTAAGCATGCGAATTACCCAAACATCAAAATTTGTGCCATTGAAACTAAGAGTGTCAGAGAAACCTAAACCCCTAGTCGACATCCTTACTCTCTAGGCGGTAAAGCCCTATAAATAGAGACGAGGCTCTGATACCAATTGAAAGATCGTGGATGTCGCCTAGAGGGGGGGGGGTGAATAGGCGCTTTAAAATAATTACGGTTTAGGCTTGAACAAATGCGGAATAAACCTAGCGGTTAATTTGTCAAGCACAAAACCTACAACAACTAGGCTCACCTATGTGCACCAACAACTTATGCTAAGCAAGATAAACAACTAGGTGATAGCAAGATATATGACAAGAAACAATATATCTATCACAAAGTATAGTGCATAAGTAAAGGGCTCGGGTAAGAGATAACCGAGGCACACGGAGACGACGATGTATCCCGAAGTTCACACCCTTGCGGATGCTAATCTCCGTTTGGAGCGGTGTGGAGGCACAATGCTCCCCAAGAAGCCACTAGGGCCACCGTAATCTCCTCACACCCTCGCACAATGCAAGATGCCGTGATTCCACTAAGGGACCCTTGAGGGCGGTCACCGAACCCGTACAAATGGCAACCCTTGGGGGCGGTCACCGAACCCGTACACTTTGGCAACCCTTGGGGGCGGTCACCGGAACCCGTCAAAATGGTCGGGGCGATCTCCACAACCTAATTGGAGACCCCGACGCTTGCCCGGAGCTTTACACCATAATGATTGAGCTCT
Organism: Secale cereale; assembly: GCA_902687465.1. Taxonomy (NCBI): domain Eukaryota; kingdom Viridiplantae; phylum Streptophyta; class Magnoliopsida; order Poales; family Poaceae; genus Secale; species Secale cereale. The sequence continues at coordinate 385,518,972 of LR738715.1, read as the reverse complement.
GAACACCAAGGTTGGGGCTATCTCCCCAACGACACCACGAAGCTTCACCACAATGGAATATGGCTTCGAGGTGATCACAACCGTCTAGGGCGCCCAAGCACCCAAGAGGAACAAGCTCAAGGGTACCAATAACCCAAGAGTAATAAGCTTCTCAACTTCACTTCCACGTATCACCGTGGAGAACTCAAACCGATGCACCAAATGCAATGGCAAGGGCACACGGAGTGCCCAAGTCCATCTCTCCCAAATCCCACCAAAGCAACTAATGCTAGGGAGGGAAATGAGAGGAAGAACAAGAAGAAGAACACCAAGAACTCCAAGATCAAGATCCAAGGGGTTCCCCTCACCTAGAGGAGAAAGTGATTGGTGGAAATGTGGATCTAGATCTCCTCTCTCTTTTCCCCCAAAAACTAGCAAGAATCCATGGAGGGATTGAGGGATAGCAAGCTCTAAGATGGTCAACAATGGGGGAAGAACACGAGCTCAAAGGATAAAGTTCATTAGGGAAGAAGAGCCCCTTTTATAGGTGGGGAAAAATCCAACCGTTATGCTCACAGCCCGCACAGAGCGTTACTACCGCTCCAGGAGCGGTACTACCGCTAGGGCATTAGTACCCCTTAGAAAAACAATAGCGAGGAGGCAAAAAGGCCAGAAAAACCGTCGGAGCGGTATTACCGCTTGACCTCACGGTACTACCGCTAGGGGTAGCGGTAGTACCGCTAAGGGTAGCGGTACTATTGCTTGCGAGCGGTACTAAAAAATTACATCCGTGCCTACCACCGCTGGACTTGTGACGAGTTTTTGGTCCCGAGCGGAAGTAGCCACGGAAGTAGCCGCGGTAGTACTGCTCCAAGCGGTAGTACCGCTCCCGAAAGCGGTAGTACCGCTTCCGAAAGCGGTAGTAAAAAATTACTTCCGCTCCTACCCGCGGTAGTACCGCTGCAGCCTTTTCAGTACACCAAAACGACAATAACTTTTGCATACGGACTCCGAATTCGATGAAACCAAGTTTGTTGGAAAGCTAGCGACAAGGGCTAACACAATCTTGATAGAAAAACCAATAAGAAGCAAATTAGAAAAGGCCCATAAGAAAATGGTGAGAACCCTTCCTCGGATAAGACCGGTAAAACACCCAACACCGAAAACATCATAGAAGACACATGTGAACTCCGTTTTCGATGAACTCAAGCTTGTCATCAAGATGACCATAAGTTCTAAGACTCACAAAGAGAACCAAACAAGAACCAAGAAACATGATGCAAGGATGCAATGGTTTGAGCTCTCTACTAACGATACGATCAAGCTACCAACTTGAGAGCCCCCCTTGATAGTACGGCAAACGATCCTATAACCCGGTCTCCCAACTACCACCACGAGACTGGTAAAATAGAAAACCTATCAAGGGCAAACCTTTCCTTTGCACAAAGTCCACTTGAGCTAGATGTAGACAATCTTGACTTCCTCAAGTTGGACCACCTTTCTTGATTGCGTTGTCTCGGTGAAGACAAGTAGATTGCTCCCCCATACTCCACTATGGGTGAGCCACTCTTCGGCATATCTTGACAAGTCCATTGTCACCACAATGGACGGCAAGCTTCAAGCACTTGATCTCTTCGTGATGCTCCACTTGAACTTGCACACCGCAACCTAACCCCACAAAGAACTCTCACGAAGACCATGGGTTAGTACACAAAGCGTGATTGACAATGCTTACCATACCATAGGATTGCTTGATCCCTCTCGGTACATCTTCTACGCTTTGTGTGTTGATCAACTTGATTCACTCCTTCACTTAGTCTTGATCAACCTTGAATCTTTCCAACTCTTCATTTGGATGATGTCTTGAAGGTAAACATGAATGATAACACAATCTTCTTCTTCAAGACATGCTTGCAATAAGCTCAACACTCACAAGACCAATCTTTGGATAATTCCTTAATAGCACCTTGGTCATCACAAACTCTCCTTGAAACCAACAAATGAACTCCAAGAAAAGTCTATGGACAAACCCTTCAAATATAACTCAAGGAAACCATTAGTCCATAGAGATTGTCATCAATTACCAAAACCAAACATGGGGGCACCGCATGTTCTTTCACCGGCCGATGCACCCTTCACTTCAAGCTCAGCGACGACTCGACCCTCTTCGTGAGGGTGTTTGAAGAAGACGGGCTACACGCCGATTGCTTCCCCGAGGACAACGGCGGCGGCGGGGTGCTTGGCCTGGGTGATGGCCGCAGCTCGCCCAGCTACGGCGGCTCCTCCTTTAGCGGCAGCTCCAGCAGCGGTTGCTATGACTAGCTGCCACGCCTCCGCGCCCGACTGTAAGGCGGCGCTGGGTCGTCTCGTCGTCATGCTCGGGTGAAGCGTGAAGAGGGCTCCTCCTGAGCCCGAGGTGTAGGTCCTCGCAAGCAATCGTGCCCCGAGGGTCACCGTCAGCCGTTCCTAGTCCTTCTTCTTTTTGTCCTGCATCGTTTGATCAAACAAGCATGGAGCCCTAGGAGGGCATATAACGAACTGTGGTTTCATGACATTTAGCACCATGCATAGTGAAAGATCGTGGATGTCGTCTAGAGGGGGGTGAATATGCACTTTAAAATAATTACGATTTAGGCTCGAACAAATGCGGAATAAACCTAGCGGTTAATTTTTCAAGCACAAAACCTACAACGACTAGGCTCACCTATGTGTACCAACAACTTATGCTAAGCAAGAAAAACAACTAGGTGATAGCAAGATATATGACAAGAAAAAATATGGCTATCCGAAAGTAAAGAGCATAAGTAAAGGGCTCGGGTAAGAGATAACCGAGGCACGTGGAGACGATGATGTATCCCGAAGTTCACACCCTCGCGGATGCTAATTTCCATTTGGAGCGGTGTGGAGGCACAATGCCCCCGAAGAAGCCACTAGGGCCACCGTAATCTCCTCACGCCCTCGCACAATGCAAGATGCCATGATTCCACTATGGGACCCTTGAGGGCGGTCACCGAACCCGTACAAATGGCAACCCTTGGGGGCGATCACCGAACCCGTACAAATTTCTCGGGGCGATCTCCACAACCTAATTGGAGACCCCGACGCTTGCCTGGAGCTTTACACCACAATGATTGAGCTCCGAACACCACAAGGTTGGGGCTATCTCCCCAACGACACCATGAAGCTTCACCACAATGGAATATGGCTTCGAGGTGAACTCAACCGTCTTGGGCACCCAAGCACCCAAGAGGAACAAGCGCAAGGGTACCAAGCACCTAAGAGTAATAAGCTTCTCAACTTGTAACTTCCACGTATCACCGTGGAGAACTCAAACCGATGCACCAAATGCAATGGCAAGGGCACACGGAGTGCCCAAGTCCTTCTCTCCCAAATCCCACCAAAACAACGAATGCTAGGGAGGAAATGAGAGGAAGAACAAGAAGGAGAACACCAAGAACTCCAAGATCTAGATCCAAGGGGTTCCCCTCACCTAGAGGAGAAAGTGATTGGTGGAAATGTGGATCTAGATCTCCTCTCTCTTTTCCTCCCAAAACTAGCAAGAATCCATGGAGGGATTGAGAGATAGAAAGCTCAAAGAAGGTCAACAATGGGGGAAGAACACGAGCTCAAAGGATAAGGTTCATTGGGGAAGAAGACCCCCTTTTATAGGTGGGGAGAAATCCAACCGTTATGCTCACAGCCTGCACTGAGCGGTACTACCGCTCCAAGGAGCAGTACTACCACTAGGGCGGTAGTAGCCCTTTGAAACACAATAGCGAGGAGGCAAAAAGGCCAGAAGAACCCTCGGAGCGGTAGTACCGCTTGACCTCATGGTACTACCGCTAGGGGTAGCGGTACTACTACTAAGGGTAGCGGTACTATTGCTTGCGAGCGGTACTAAAAATTTATATCCGTGCCTACTACCGCTGGACTTGTGACGAGTTTTTGGTCCGGAGCGGAAGTAGCCACGGAAGTAAAAAATTACATCCTCTCCAAGTGGTAGTACCGCTGCAGCCCTTCTGGGGACACCAAAACTGACATAACTTTTGCAAACGGACTCCGAATTCAACGAAACCAAGTTTGTTGTAAATCTAGCGACATGGCCTAACATAATCTTGATAGAAATAACAATAAGAAGCAAATGAGAAAAGGCCCATAAGATAATGGTGAGAAGCATTCCTCGAAAGAGACCGGTAAAACCTCCAACACCGAAAACGCAATAGAAGAAGCATGTGAACTCCGTTTTCGATGAACTCAAACTTGTCATGAAAATGACCATAAGCTCCAAATCTCACAAGAAGAAAACCAAACAAGAACCAAGAAATATGATGCAAGCATGCAATGGTTTGAGCCCTCTACAAATGATATGATCAAGCTACACACTTGAGAGCCCCCCTTGATAGTACGGCGATCGATCCTATAACACGGTCTCCAAAGTACCAGCATGAGACCGGTAAAATAGAGAACCTATCAAGGGCAAACCTTTGCCTTGCACAAAGTCCACTTGAGCTAGATGTAGATGATCTTGACTTCCTCAAGTTGGACCACCTTTCTTGATTGCGTTGGCTCGGTGAAGACTAGTAGATTTCTCCTCCATACTCCACTATGGGTGAGCCACTCTTAGGCATATCTTCACAAGTCCGTTGTCACCACAATGGATGGCAAGCTTCAAGCACTTGATATCCTCGTGATGCATTACTTGAACTTGCACACCACAACCTTGATTTGATGTCATCCTCCATGGGTTGTATGCGATCTTCCTCTTAACGCAAGCCCATGGAAGATAACCTAACCCCACATTGAACTCTCACAAAGACCATGCGTTAGTACACAAAGCGTAATTGACAATGCTTACCATACCATGGGATCACTTGATCCCTCTCGGTACATCTTCTACGCTTTGTGTGTTGATCAACTTGATTCACTCTTTCACTTAGTCTTGATCAACCTTGAATCTTTCCAACTCTCTTCATTTGGATGATGTCTTGAAGGTAAACATGAATGAGTGTTGTAGCTTATATTTATCTTGCTCCAAAGTTGCTATGTGGCTGTTAACTTCAGCTTGTTGTTATATCTTGTTTCGAGTGTATATGTTGAACCGTTGCTCCGTTTTGAGTGTGCCCTATATGAAACTTGTGTGATTTTACATGTAGAACCATAATATCATGATGTTTTCATGCTTGGAGTGTGTTTGCTTGATGTTTGGGTGCATCTTGCACCGTTGCCTTGCTTGTCTTGTTTTGCTCATATCTTCTAGGCCGTAGCTCCGAATTAAACAAACTTTATATGAAACTTGACTAGAATTTCGTGTAGATCATCATGGTGCATGCTAACTTGCTGTTTAAAAACTTTAACTTAAGGTTTGTTCAGATCTGGACTAATTTCAAATTATGCATATGAGGACTTACCGGATTTGTTATATGTTGATTCCGGCCTCATTTAAACTTGTTGTTTGGTGTTGTTCTTGTGTGCTTCATCCCTTGCCACGTATTGCATCATATATTGACTTGTCTTGCATCATACTTGGTTGAGCATCTTGTCATGTTCTTGTGTTGGGTGTTTACCTTGTTGTGTGCTTTGTTCTCGCTAGTTCTTTTCCGTTGCGATCATGAGGATTCGTTCGTCTACACGTGGTTCGTCTTCGAGGCTTCTTCTTAGTCTTCTTCATGGATCCGTTCTTCTTCCTTGCGGGATCTCAGGCAAGATGACCATCACCTTGGATACCTTTACTATCATTGCCTTGCTTAGTTGTCTCGATGCTATCGTTACTTGTCGCGCTACCCATCATTATTGTCAGCCCCTCCCCTTGTTGCCATGAAACCTCTAACCTTTGACACCTTCCTAGCAAACCATTGTTTGGCTATGTTACCCGCTTGCTCAGCCCCTCTTATAGCGTTGTTAGTTGCAGGTGAAGATGAAGATTGATCCATGTCGGATCTTGTTGGTTGAATATCACAATATCTATTATTATTATTATTATTATTATTATTATTATTATTATTATTATTATTATTATTATTATTATTATTATTATTATTATTATTATTAACACACCTATATACTGGGCATGGGTGGAAGGCTTGGCCTTTTGCTCGGTGTTTTGTTCCACTCATGCCACCATAGGAGCCGATAAACCGGCATTATGTTCCTTGATTTTGCGTTCCTTACACGGTTGGGTATATGGGGACCCCTTGACAGTTCGTCTTTGAATAAAACTTCTCCAGCAAGGCCCAACATTGGTTTTAATTTGCAACATAATAAAAACTTAATTAATTAATTAATAACATAGGGAGTTAGCGCTACCCGAGGATTCTTTCTACATAGCAGGGGGGCCAGTGCTGATGGTGTTGGTCCCAAACGGGGAGACTGCGGGGCCACCACGGGGAAACTCGAGGATTGGCTCCCGTAGGCTCACCTATCCAGCCGTGGCCTGAAACGAGATACGCGCGGCTACTATCAGGGTGTCGGCACGCCGGGAGATCTTGCTGGACTTGCTTTACCATTGTCGAAATGTCTTGTGCACCGGGAATTCCGAGTCTGATCGGGCCTTCCCTAAGATAAGGGGTGATATTATTATTACTTCTGCTGATCGTGAGAGCTTGTGATGGGCTAAGTTGGGACACCCCTGCAGGGATATGATCTTTTGAAAGCCGTGCCCGCGGTTATGTGGCAGATTGGAATTTGTTAATGTCTGGTTGTAGAAAACTTGACAGAGGATCCGAAGTAAAACACACAACTGTGTGAGTAGCCATGACTGTCTCTTTTCACTTTGAGAAGAGAACACGGTGGGGTTATGTTTGACTCGTAGGTAGTTCAAGATCATTAGAGATCACTACTAGTTTGCGACCGTTTGCGTAGGTTCTCACCTTATTCTTGTACTCGTAAGTTAGCCACCATACATTTTGCTTAGCCGCTGCTGCAACCTCACCACTTAACCTCTTCCTACCTATTAACCTTTGCTAGTCTTGATAACCATGGTTATGGGCTTGCTGAGTCCTCGTGGCTCACAGATACTACAACAACAGTTGCAGGTGCAGATTTCTGATGACTTGACGTGAGAGCGATGTACATTGTGTTGGAGTTCTTTCTTCTTCTTCTTATTCTTCAGTCTTGGGTTAGGTTCCTGGTCGGCAGCCAGGGATAGCAGATGGATGTCATTGTGCTTTTCATGTTTGCATGCGTAGTCGGATGCCTTGTATTGATGTTGTTGTATTCATGTGACTTGTATGTATTGTTGTATCCCCCATGTATCTATGTAATGGTACGATGTAATGATATCCATCTTGCTAAGCGCCCGAAATGCGGTTGTGCCCCAATCACGTAAGTGTCACGTGATCGGGATAGAATCGCATCTTGGGCCTGACAAGTTGGTATCATAGCCTCGACCGACCATAGGAGCCCCCTTGATTGATCGTAGCTTGGCCGTTGTTGAGTCTAGCAGAAAACTTTTTTTTGGAGTCTAGTTATATCGGAGAGTAGGAATTCTGTTACTCCTCAGCCCCTTCGTCGCTCTGGTGAGGAATCTTGACGTAGGTGTTTTGAATTACTCCTCTTCCCCTTCAATTTTTTAGGATAACGTGGTTAGTTTTCGTTCGTTGCGTTGTCAGTTCTTCCATCTGGTGCATCTCTCGTCAAGTGGATTCGACCCTCTTCTTCTTTGCAAGTTCAACCTCAGTTCTTTTCAACCGACGGTGTTTCCCCGTCCGTTGTGGTCTTTTCTTTTCCCACCCGCCCACCCTTTTCTTCTCGGAGCCGGAATCATTAATCGAGTATCCATCCTACTCGTGTGAATCCTTTGCTTTCTTCCTCAGTTATTTCAACCGGTGAATTCTCTGCTAGTTCGTCATCATTCATCTCCTTTATTCTCCGATGAATTCTCCTCTCGGTTGATATTCTTCATCTCTTTTCTTTCCGGTGGTTCCAATTCAATTTGTATTCAGTGCTCATCATATTCTTTCAGCAGCTCAAATGTTTCCAATTGCTCGTTCACCTCTCGCTAATTAATTATCTGGAATTCTGAAGACATCTCAGGAGATTCGTCTATGTTCTAATTTATTCGAGGTTGTCACCTCATTCGAGTCTTTGAATCATTTTCGGTGCATCATCTCCTCTTGTCAACCAATTCTCAACGGTGTTTTCTCTTTGGTGGTCTCATAACCCACATGTCTTTTCCCAGGATCTTACCTGACTCTTCTAATTTCCCAGAGTATTCCTAAATTCTTCTCAAAATATGACATAAGTATGCATTCCATCAGTCATATGCCTTCTCCAAGATCGCTTTCAATTCTTTTCATCATTGGTTCAACCTTTCTTCTTGTCATTCTTCCGGAGTATTTCAGGAATTCTTTTTCTATTGTGTTCCTCCGAAGGCCATCATTTCAGAAGATTTCTTCGTTCTCAGTTTTCAACTTCGTCCTCCAAATATTCTTCATTGATGCCTCTAAGTTCGTCTCACATTCGTCTGGTGCTTCCTTCAAGTATTCTTTAATCAGTTCTCGATCTCTTCGTTCTCGTCATTCTAATTTACTCAAGTGCTTAATCTCCCGACGATTCATTGTATTCGCTCAATTTCAATTCTCTACGGTGCTTTTGTTCTCTTTCACCATTCGATTTTAATTCTTCCCGGGGGTTCGTTTCTTTCTCTTCATTCGGCTTTAATTCTTTACGGTGATTCGCTCAACAGTTCTTTTCCGGTGTTATCTTATCAATCCATTCATTTTTATTCCAATCCTAACGGTGTTTCATGAAGATTTTCGCAAGTTCGCGATATATCCCTCTTTAATCATTCCAACGAGAATAAGTAGTATGCGAGTCCATTGCTTCTCATCAATTTATTGGTGGAGGATAAGCATAATAGAATTCTTATTCTTTTTATCAAGTTGACTTAATTCCTTCCTTTGGAGTTATTCTTGATGAATACATTCTAGTTCCAAGTGCTTTCATCTTTTCTTTCACGGAGTTCAAAGTTTTCTCGGCTATCTCGTCGGACCCCATCTAAATCATCGCAAGGCTTTATTCTTATTCTTGAATCCTTCACTTCTATATCATCATCCTTTGCTACCGGAGTTCTGGTTCTTCATCATTTAATTCATTCTTCAAATATTCATCAAATTCTTTTGGATCAATCTCAAGCATTATTCTTCGTGCACCTCGAGATGCAAATAATTCTCCGTATTCTTTTGAACTGGAGTTTTGCATTTCGTTCTTCTTCTCATCTATTCAATTTTTGGTTGCGGCATAATTCACCTCAAGTCTTGAGATGTTTAAATAAGTCCACGACAAGCTTATTCTTTTGTTGATCTTTTCAACAACTCCGTTCAAGCCTTTCTCTTGATGATTCTTTATCAAATTTAGTCGTAATGGAAGTTATCATCTTCTTCTCCGTTCTTTCCATTACTCCAATTCTTCCGGTGGCATTGTGTTGTTGCTCTCGTCGAGTATCATTTCATCTTTTCATTTCTCGTTCCATTCCATTCATGTTAAACCGATGTGTTATTTCTTCCATTTTCAGCCGAAGTGCTGCCCGAATTCCTTCGTGGATATTCCTTTCTATCTCTTACTAACCGGAGTGGTTTCGAATTAATTCTTGTTCCTTCAACTCGTGTTTCATATCCTTAGCCTCCTTGATTCTCGTCGTATTCCTTGCTCCTATTGTTTAACAAAGTCTTTGCAACTTCGTTCATCTCCGTTGTACCCTTCTCTCATATTGTTCAACCTCTCAACATTCTTTGGTTTCACTCCTTTGTCCTCGAAGAACTTGTGTTCTTCCTTTTTCTCTTCCGTCTCGTTCCTAAGATCTCGGGACGAGATCTCTTGTTAGTAGGGGAGTGTTGTGACACCCCGAGACCGGTGCGCCAGGTGTCAGCCAGTTCTTCGTCGTCGTTGCCATGTCATCTGCTTGCGTGTTGCATCTTGCCATGTCATCATGTGTGTTGCATCATCATGTTTTCAAAACTTGCATCCGCCCGAGTTCCCTCGTCCTCTCTGTTGTCCGTTCTGAGCCCAGACACACTCACACGCGCCTGCGGCGCCTCCGAATATTTATTTTACGGGTGGCCAAAAATGTTCTCGGAATGGGGTGAAACTTGGCGTGTGGTCTTATTATAGTGTAGACAGGCCGCCTGCCAGATTTCATCGCATTCGGAGCTCGTTTGATAGCCCAACGGATATATATAGCGGCACTAGTTGCCGGTTTAATCGTCGGACGTTTTCGGTTTCCGAAAACCCCGCGGGCCTCTTTTCCCTTCTCTCCTTGCAGCCCGAGACCTCTTCTACATAGCCCACTTCCTCCACCTAGGCCCATCCTACCCCCTCTCTCTGTCCGGAGCCGTCGAATCGCGATCGAGGGCTCCAAACACCCCCAAATCCCTAAACCCTAGCCCCCCTACTATATATATAGACTCCCACCTACCTAAAATGGACTAATCCTAGTCTAAACCTAGCTCCTACCCTTCCCCTAACCTCCAGCCGCAGCCACCCCCATCTCCCTCGTTTTCAGCGCCGCTCCAAGCCCCCATCGCCACTTGGCGCACTGCCAGTGGCTGGCGCCGCCACCTCAGCCGCCTGCGGCCAATGGACGAGCACCATCTGGCCTCATCCACGTTGCCTCAGCCTCCTTCCCCACGCGGCCCGCCTGAGGCCTGGGCCAGGCCCTCCCCCGGGCTGATTTGGGCCGAGCGCCCCGCGCCCCCGAGCCTTCGTCCCTACCGCCGCTTCGCGAGGCTCCGCCGCCAACCACCACCTCCGCCGCTGACGGGCGCTCGCCGCCGTTCTGCCGCAGGGCTCCCGAGCATCTGCTCCGCCGCGCCAGCCGGCGACCGCGCCTCCTTGCCCGACCCCGCCCCGCAGAGCTCCGCCGCGCCGGCCACCGCAGTGCTCGCCGCCGGCGGCAAGCCCCGCCGCCGTGGCGCTGCCAGCACTGCCGCGCCGGAGGCCGGCCAGCTCCGCTGCCGTCTCCCGGGTTCGCCTCGCCGGACCCGATCCGCCCCGCTCCGACCCGCTCCACTTTGGCCAACCCGCTCCGCCTCTGTGAGACTGCCAGTGGGCCCCGCGCCGCCGCCGCTGACGGACATGTCCGTCCGGGCACGGACATGTCCGTCCACCTCGCCTGTGCCACTGCCCCGTGGGCCCCAGCCACCGGACATGTCCGTCTGGACCCGGACATGTCCACCCGAGGTTGCCTCTTTTTCCACAAGTCCCAGAAATTGCATATTTTGGTGCATCTTTGTATGCCTGTAACTTTTTGTGTGATGATCCGTTTGGAGTGAATAATATGTCAAAATGATCGCTGTGATATGCTCTACACTTTGTTCCATTGTGCCATGCTTATTTGAGATCATCTTGATGCCTTAATCACTGTTGCAAGAATGCTACTTGTTATAAACTGCTGCTACTTGTTAATTTTATGCCATGTTTGAGATATGATAACTTTGTGCATGTTTATCCAAATGGAGCATATGATATGTCAAAATGTTCATTGTGAAGTGCTCTACATGATGGTTGTTGTAGCATTCATGTTAGGTGCCATATTGCCATGTTAATCTCTGTTGCAAAAGTGCATGTGGCTGTTAAGTGCTGAAACTTGTTATGAGATGCTGTTTTGACTTGCTCATTGCTATTGATGTGTTTTTCTTCATGCCACATGTCTACATGTTTTAGAAGCACAATCATATGGTCTTTGCTGTGGTGCAATCATATTTCCATGATATGCCTTGAGGTGACTTAAGCAAGCTGGTAAACATGCCATGTTGTTGTTGCTGTTTTATACTTAGTGAAAAAACTGCTAAGTCCGGAATCTGTTATAACCTGATGCTATATTTGGTTGATGCCCCACTCAAATCCATGCTTGTTTTGGAGTGGCCAATGATCATGTCTTGTTGTCCATCCATTCATACCCTTACTTGCTCATATGACCTGCTGTAGCTTATTTATTTCTTGCTCCCAAGTTGCTATAAATTATACCTGTCAGGATTTTATCAACATGTTCAATTTGGTGGAGCTTGTTGCTATTGATCCATGCCTCCTATGGAGTTGCTCCAATGGAGTTGTTTGATGTATGCTATGTCTACTACATGTCCATGCCATTTATATGCTTAGTAAAGTTGATATGCTTGTTGTTTTGTGCCTCCAAAGGCAGCATCGTGTTGATGTTTTTTGCCTTCCCAGATTTTGGCTAAGTCTGGATAATTTTATTGCAACTTGCCATGCTTGTTTAAATGTGTTCCATCAAGCTTTTGGGTGGGTTCTAAGTTCATGCTTGTTGAGTAACATGTCTACTTCACATCCATGCTTCTTGTTATCATGTTTGAGTGCTGTAGCTTATATTTACCTTGCTCCAAAGTTGCTATGTGGCTGTTAACTTCAGCTTGTTGTTATATCTTGTTTCGAGTGTATATGTTGAACCGTTGCTCCATTTTGAATGTGCCCTATATGAAACTTGTGTGATTTTACATGTAGAATCATAATATCATGTTGTTTTCATGCTTGGAGTGTGTTTGCTTGATGTTTGGGTGCATCTTGCACCGTTGCCTTGCTTGTCTTGTTTTGCACATATCTTCTAGGCCGTAGCTTCGAAATAAACAAACTTTATATGAAACTTGACTAGAATTTCGTGTAGATCATCATGGTGCATGTTAACTTGCTGTTTAAAAACTTTAACTTAAGGTTTGTTCAGATCTGGACTAATTTCAAATTATGCATATGAGGACTTACCGAATTTGTTATATGTTGATTCCGGCCTCATATAAACATGTTGTTTGGTGTTGTTCTTGTGTGCTTCATCCCTTGCCATGTATTGCATCATATATAGACTTGTCTTGCATCATACTTGGTTGAGCATCTTGTCATGTTCTTGTGTTGGGTCTTTACCTTGTTGTGTGCTTTCTTCTCGCTAGTTCTTTTCCGTTGCGATCGTGAGGATTCGTTCGTCTACACGTGGTTCGTCTTAGAGGCTTCTTCTTCGTCTTCTTCATGGATCCGATTTTATTTCTTGCGGGATCTCAGGCAAGATGACCATCACCTTGGATACCTTTACTATCATTGCCATGCTTAGTTGTCTCGATGCTATCGTTACTTGTCGCACTACCCATCATTATTGTCAGCCCCTCCCTTTTTTTCCATGAAACCTCTAACCTTTGACACCTTCCTAGCAAACCATTGTTTGGCTATGTTACCCGCTTGCTCAGCCCCTCTTATAGCGTTGTTAGTTGTAGGTGAAGATGAAGATTGATCCATGTCGGATCTTGTTGTTGGAATATCACAATATCTATTATTATTATTATTATTATTATTATTATTATTATTATTATTATTATTATTATTATTATTATTAACACACCTATATACTGGGCATGGGTGGAAGGCTTGTCCTTTTGCTCGGTGTTTTGTTCCACTCATGCCACCTTAGAAGCCGATAAACCGGCATTATGTTCCTTGATTTTGCGTTCCTTACACGGTTGGGTATATGGGGACCCCTTGACAGTCCGTCTTTGAATAAAACTTCTCCAGCAAGGCCCAACATTGGTTTTAATTTTCAACATAATAAAAACTTAATTAATTATTTAATAGCATAGGGAGTTAGCGCTAACCGAGGATTCTTTCTACATAGCAGGGGGGCTAGTGCTGATGGTGTTGGTCCCAAACGGGGAGACTGCAGGGCCACCACGGGGAAACTCGAGGATTGGCTCCCGTAGGCTCACATATCCGGTCGTGGCCTGAGACGAGATATACGCGGCTACTATCAGGGTGTCGGCACGCCGGGAGGTCTTGCTGGACTTGTTTTACCATTGTCGAAATGTCTTGTGCACCGGGAATTCCGAGTCTGATCGGGCCTTCCCTAAGATAAGGGGTGATATTATTATTACTTCTGCTGATCGTGAGAGCTTGTGATAGGTTAAGTTGGGACACCCCTGCAGGGATATGATCTCTCGAAAGCCGTGCCCGCGGTTATGTGGCAGATTGGAATTTGTTAATGTCCGGTTGTAGAAAACTTGACAGAGGATCCGAAGTAAAACACACAATTGTGTGAGTAACCGTGATTGTCTCTTTTCACTTTGAGAAGAGAACACGGTGGGGTTATGTTTGACTCGTAGGTAGTTCAGGATCTTTAGCGATCACTACTAGTTTGCGACCGTTTGCGTAGGTTCTCATCTTATTCTTGTACTCGTAAGTTAGCCACCATACATTTTGCTTCGCCGCTGCTGCAACCTCACCACTTAACCTCTTCCTACCTATTAAGCTTTGCTAGTCTTGATACCCATGGTTATGGGATTGCTGAGTCCTCTTGGCTCACAGATACTACGACAACAGTTGCAGGTGCAGGTTTTTGATGACTTGACGTGAGAGCGATGTATGTTGTGTTGGAGTTCTTTCTTCTTCTTCTTCAGTCTTGGGTTAGGTTCCAGGTCGGCAGCCTGGGATAGCAGATGGATGTCATTGTGCTTTTCAGGTTTGCATCCGTAGTCGGATGCCTTGTATTGATGTTGTTGTATTCATGTGACTTGTATGTATTGTTGTATCCCCCATGTATGTATGTAATGGTACGATGTAATGATATCCATCTGGCTAAGCGCCCGAAATGCGGTTGTGCCCCAATCACGTAAGTGTCACGTGATCGGGATAGAATCGCATCTTGGGCCTTACATAGGTTCACCCTGAAGGGTTTCGGAATATTTGGGAATTTATAGGGCAAAGAAGGGGTACGGGAGGCCACCGAGGTGGGCACAACCCACCTGGGCGCCCCAGGGGGGACTGGCGCGCCCTGGTGGGTTGTGCCCCCTCGGGGCACCCCCAGGTGCAGCTCTGGCCCAATGGGTGTATTCTGGCCCCAAAAAAATCTCCAAAAAGTTTCGTGGTGTTTGGACTCCGTTTGATATTGATTTCCTACGATGTAAAAAACATGCAGAAAACAGCAACTGGCACTTGGCAGTATGTCAATAGGATAGTACCAAAAAATTATATTAAATGACTATAAAATGATTGTAAAACATCCAAGAATGATAATATAACAGAATGGAACAATCAAAAATTATAGATACGTTGGAGACGTATCATGGATAAGGGATGCGTACAGGTGCCAAATACCCTAAGTTGACAAGGGGTGGCCCCACACAGTACTCTAGTTTGGACCAACACCATCATCACCGCCCCCTCATATTATGTGTATAACGAACCTCGGGTAGCGCTAACTCCCTATGTGTCAAATTTAATATCACCTTTATTATGTTGGGTAAAAGTTAAAACCAATGTTGGGCCTTGTTGGAAGAGTTTTATTCAAAGAGAACTATCAAGGGGAGCCCATAAACCCCGACCGTGTTAGGAACACAAATCAAGGAACATAACAACGGTATGACGAAATCTATGGTGATCAGAGTGGAACAAAACACCAAGCAAAAGGCCGAGCCATGCACCCTTTACCAAGTATATATGTGCATTAATTAAATAAGAGATATTGTGATATCCCAAGATATCCACGTCCCAACATGGAACAACCTTCAACTGCACCTCCAACTAGCAACGCTATAAGAGGGATCGAGCAAAGAGGTAACATAGCCAAACAACGGTTTGCTGGGATAGTGAAAATGTTAGAGGCTGTTTCATGGCATATTGGGAGGCTTGATAAACAAGAGGTTGGTAGCACGACATAGCGATAACATCATGAGAACCAACAAAGCAAAGATAGTAGTGAGATCCAAGGTACCGGTCATCTTTCCTAAAATCCCGCCTGGAAGAAGATCGAGTCCATGAAGTAGTCGAGCCAACATAGTCGAACGCATCCTCACAATCGCAACGGAACAGGAACTATCGAGAAGAAACACCACCGGAATGAAGCAAACAACATGGTTAACATACAACACATAACATGACATGATGCTCATCCAAGTATGATGCATGACAAGGGTATATGATGCTACTCATGGGAAGAGATGAAGCAAAGAAGAACCCCACATCAAAGCAAGTTTAAATGAGGCCGGAAACAACATATAACAATTCTGGAAACTCCCCATATGCAAATTTCGAAATTGGTCCAGATATGAATAACACATTATGTTGAGCTTGTTAAACAGCAAGTTAACATGCACCATGATGATCTACACGTCTTTCTAGTCAAGTTACATATAAGGTTCATTTAATTCGAAGCTACGACCTAGAAGATATGAGCAAAACAAGTTAAACATGGCGTAGGTGCAAAATGCATACAAACATCAAGCATGCATACTGAAATCAAGGATGTAACAAGATATTAAGGAACTTCGTGCAATTTCAATCAAGTTTCACAAATGACTGGATCAAAACGGAGCAACGGTTCAACACATAGACACGAAACAAATTTAAATGACAATCTGTCCAAAACAGCAACTAGGTATATTGCAAGCAAGAAAACAACATGCTACATGAACCATATGAGCACAAACTGATACACACTCAAAGTACAGATTGCATGCTTCAAATATCTTTATAATTAAGGTTCATAGGCATCAAGATTAATCCAATATGATCCATGCAAAAAGCAACTTCATAACACAGATTAGGACTTTGTGAAAAACTGGTCATACATGTGAGCAAAGTTAACATGATGGCATGTTGGAGGCATGAAACGAAGATGCTACATTGCAAGATAATGGAAAAACAAAGCATGGCATGCTAGTACATATCTTGGATCTCAAATAATACAACATGATATATACATGGGAGCAACATATTCATGGGAATCATCACGACAATATGCAACCATGCATCTAAAAATATGGGAACACAAACATTAACATCATGATGCTGACTTGAGATGCACATATCAACAAGCAAAGTAATCTTAACATTTATGAAATTGACATGAGCATATACTAGACATGTAATTCTACAAATTGCTCCATGGGAACAAAATCATATGATGCATAGATTAATTATTATGATTTTTACGAAATGAAACATGCTATTAATAGGTTGATAGATTTATCATGAAGGCAAATTGAGAGTAAGAAAGAGACATGCTACAACAACTTTACATGGCAACCAAGGGCATGTCATCAAAGTACACATCACACAGAGCAAATCACATGAAGAAATAACATGCACAGGACTCATGAATTAGTGGCAAAAATCCTCACAAGATTGAAAGTTATAACAGTTTTCTGAAGTTAGAGGCAGATAACAACACATAATACTTTCACAACAGAGATAATGGCATGAAGATTAACTCTATTATGCATGCAATAGGAACCATCATGTAGAGTACAGAGAATAGACCAATTTAATATGTGGCACACTCCAACCGGATAAACATGCACAAAGTTATAACAGGTTAAACATGCATATGTGATGTTGGAAATCGAGATCCAGACGGCCGTGGGCATGCGTTTGGATGGAGGGCCGAGGCCGTCCCGGGTTGAAGTGGGATGAGGTTGGATGACGCGGTGCCGGGATGATGGCGTACTGGGACGGCGCGGACGCGAGCCGCGTTTGGTTCGAGGTTCCACTCGGATCCAGGGGCGGGGAGGTCCCGCATGGGGATGGAGGAGGCCATGGCCATGCCCGTGAAGTCTGGCGAGGCCGGCGCTCCGGGGAGCACGGGAAGGAAGAGGAAGCGTGGATCTGGCCGACGGCGGGGCTACGGGCTGGAGACGGCGGGGCTGGAGATGCGGGGTGGCGTCATGACAGCGGCGGTTGGCGCGGGCGACGGCCTGCTGGTCGTTAGGGGCGGCGACGACGGAGCTCGGGGAGCGCGCGATGCTGGAGTGGTTGTGGGGGTGGCCGGCTCCAGCGGCGGGGTCGGCGAGGCGTAGGCGTGTGGGAGATCTGGCGCGGCGGAGGAGGGGCACTCCCGGGCGGCTTGGTCTCCAAGCGATGGGGCAATTTCAGGCCTGGCGGGCCCGTTCCAGGCCTAGGCGGGGCTGGCTTGGCGGTAGGGAGCCGACATGGCGTTGCCACATGGTCGGCTGTGAGTGGCTGGAGCGATGGCTGGGTGGCAGCACGGCCAGTAGTAGCGCGCCAAGTGGCGGCGGGCGAGGTGGCTGGCGTGGATTTGGAGAAGGGTGGCGGCGGTTGAAGGTTAGGGGAGGCCTAGGGGCTTGGTTTAGACTGAAATGGAAGGAGGGTGCTGCTATATATAGCAGAGGTCTAAGGATTAGGGTTTGGGGGAATCTGGGGGGGTGTTTCGGACCTTCCGATGACGATCGGACGACACCGGTTGCAAGGGGGGTTGTAGGCTGGTTTAGTGGGCTGCGTAGAGTGTGAGTGGGTTGAGAAGAGAGGGAGATGGCAGCCCGACACGCGTTTTCGGATATCGAAAACATCCGACGAATAAACCGGCTATAGTGTTGCTATCTCTACGCTCATCGGTTAATTTTCGTCCCATCAAGCCTGGGTTTTTTCGTCCTCCCTCCCACCTCCCACCTCCCAGCGATTCCCCCTGGACCCGCGCACCCACAAGGTGCAAACCTCCGGTGGATCCTAAAAAAACGGTGTGAAAAAAATCTACGAAAAAAACCCTACGAAAATTAACCAGTCCCTCGCACGTACGTACAAGCGATTCCTCCTGGCCTCGAAACACTCGCACGCACGAGTCATTCGCCACTGCCCCCGTCTCCGATCTCCCTGCTGCCGCCCCGTCTCCGATCTCCTGCCATGGACCCTTGCCGCCACCCCGTTGCTGATCTCCCTTGGCCGCCGCCCCGTTGCTGATCTCCCTTGGCCGCCGCCCTCGCACATCAAGCCGCCGCCGATCCATGCGCTACCTCGACAGGAGCCATCGATCTTCTTCAGGAGATGCCGCCGATCCCATTGATGAGCCGCCGCCGACCATGTCCAGGATCCGACACCGATCCCCTGAGCCGCTGGCGCTGGCCAGGCTCTAGACCGATGGACACGCCTGCTCGCCGCTCCTCGGGGCCAGCCCCTCCAGTCACGTCGGATCACGCATCGGCTTGGGGACCCCTCGAGGATGCCGCCGGTGCAGGAGGCATCTGCGACAGTGCGGGTTGGGGACCGAGTGACTGGGCACGCCGCGTCCAGGGCTTGGTCGGGCTGGCGTGAGCCGCCGTCGATGAAATTTTGGCTGATTGGCTGCACGTCGCTTCGGATTTGGTCCCCATCTCTCTCTGAGACACACAGACCACTTTCTCTCTCTCTCTCTCTCTCTCTCTCTCTCTCATAGTGTCCCATTTCTGTGTGTATGCGTGCACGCGTGTGATGTGCCGCTGACCGATTTATGTGTGCTTGTGGCGATGCTGCCTGTGAGTGTGATTTTTGCAGCTATCCTGCATGATTCTTGGTGCCTCGAGGATGAGAGGAAGCCTGTGCCGCTGACCGATTTATGTGTGCTTGTGGCGATGCTGCCTGTGAGTGTGATTTTTGCAGCTATCCTGCATGATTCTTGGTGCCTCGAGGATGAGAGGAAGCCACCCAGAAAATGGCCAGAAGGAAGCACCGTATGTGCAGGTGTGCTCATGTGTGTTACTCCCTTCGTTCCCAAATATTTGTCTTTCTATACATTTCAAATGGTTACAACATACGAATGTATGTAGACATATTTTAGAATGTAGATTCACTCATTTTGCTTCGTATGTAGTCACTTGTTGAAATGCCTAGAAAGACAAATATTTAGGAACAGAGGGAGTAGAAGGTGAGTTTGTGCTTCTAATTTCCTAAACATTCCTATTACAAACAGAAAACAGCTATGGTTGGTGATAATAATTATTGGTGAACATTGTTATTGGTAAACCTGCATGCTGTCCATCTGCCTCTTCTTCCTGTTGCAACTATTGATGGCCATTATTATTGCAATTTTATCCTAATTTATGTTCAACTATTACCAGGTTCTTTGATTGAATCGTAATTCAAACTTCTAACATATGCAATACTTTTTGTGCAGTTATAAGATGATGCATACTCTGACAGTGCTTTGGCCACATAAAAGGTAAATCCATCATTGTGGAGATGTCAAAGTCATCACAAAAACAAGCATCTGAACTTTCTTTTTGGGATGAAACAAATATGCAGACTAACAGTATCATGTTTTTGTTTGACATCAACCAATATCATCGGTTGGTTCAGGACTTCAGGTATATATCTCCAGCATAAAAATCTATTAACATAGCAATTGTTACTTTTTCTAGCTACTCTCAGATGCTTCTCTATTTTAAATACCTATTAAATGTTGTCACAATCACCCTATTTCCACCGCACTGAGGGATGTGGCGGGAAGGAGCCCACCGTCGGCATCGCCCATGGCCAAGCAGACTGAGGACCCAGCGCCCTCAAGTACGGTGATGTTCTTTCTATTGCGACTTATGGTGATGACTGATGAGTTTTGAGATCAATCTCGATCTGCATATGACCGTGACCGGGAGGCGAACCCGGTTGCGCTTAGAGACAATTGATTAATGGAGATCCTCCAGCCACCGAGCTCCTAAAGGACACCTAGGCGAGAAATCCACGCTTGTCCATACCGGTTGCCTTTTAGGCGAGCAACCTCGTGAACTTCGACCCCGTCATGCTGTAAATATAAATAGTTTACAAATTAACTAAATTTTTAGATTGGATATTATTCCACATCTGTGCAACTTTTTGCTTACTGCAGTATACATCTAACACTTGAAAATGAGTTGTTGAAATAATCTTTACTAATAATCATTGGTCTATAGGACAAGGACTCGGCGGAAGATTCCTCCTTGACTTTCTACCAGCTGCGCCCCTGACTGTGTCCATAGCGTCCCGACACCATGTTCAAGACCAAGTTCTAACCCACATATCCAATCTCCCTCCATGGATCTTGCCTCTCATCGACCAAGAGCAACAATTCAACTTAATTTCAGATTTACAAAAGAGATGGACCTAGAGCAAACAACCTATGAGGCTTGGTTCGTGTACATCGACAACGTTGTATGGTGGTGAAGCTTCTTCACATCCCCTGACCAGACGCTGCATGCTCTGCTCGCTGAAGGTGTCCGCTGTTTGTGTTTGGATGTTGTTGCTGACATATGTCAAGGTATGTAGCAGTAGCTTTTGTTATCCTTTCCACACCAGCGAATGTCCGAATTTATCATGTGGGCAATTTTTTTGACTGTAGTATGAGTACAAGGTTCATGGAAGTTCAGTCATTTAGTATCTCACATATTGTCTAGGCTTTAAATTTAGGAGATGATTTGGAAGCTCAACATAGAAAATTATTTAGTCTAATGCAGATTGCATATTAAATGCCTTTTCAAACCAGATTGCATATTATTTAGTCTAATGGAAGAAAATGTGGTGAGCTCTCCATGAGAAAATTTAATATAACGGTTTCTTTCACTTGAAGGAATATTTGCAGATTTTAATCTATAGAAAGTTTGAGGGTATATTCTTTGCGAAATTGATGCTCTTAACGTCTGTTAGTAATGGACACTCCTATCATTCTATATATCATTTTATGCAACTAACTAAGAAGGCTTTCTAATTGTTGAGGAGGCACTCATTGTTCCGAGCTCGACTCTTCCTGATTAGCTTGTCACCACGCTCGCAACTGCGGAATCATAGGCGCGAAGTGCTTTAGTGTGTCCGCCAAAGCCCGTGTCATCGAGCAGAAACTAGGCTCGCTCAATCAAATTGCACGTGTCATCGATGCACGGCGAGGGCACTCGGAATCTGGCGTTTGCTCCGTTGCGAAGCATGCGATGTTGAGAGAAAAGAGGGAGACTGCACCGGAGGAAAGCGAAGCATGGTAGCAGGTCTGAAGATGAGAGCATGATGTTCTCTTTTAGCAAATGATCCATGTGTCTATTTTTTCGTCCCGTTGCAACGCACGGGGACCTTTGATTTGATTTAGTTTTATCTTCTACTATAGATAGGGAACTCTGGACACTAAATATCCATTTCTTAGGTGTCAACCTGGTACATTAGGCTGTATAGTACATGGCAGAGTTCTTCCAGCTACTAATTCAGGTAATCTGATTCATGTCACTTTGCTTTAAGCATAGTCAACTAACAGGAAGGACATCACATATGCACTTCCCCTACAACCTATGTCAACGGTACCTACTGTAATGATTTTGCATATAAACTTGCTAAAAATAGTACTGCTACCTTGAGGTTGTCAAATAATAATGCCACTAAATTGGCAGCAATTTTGGATCTGTCATCTTTTTCCCCACTAGGGCGCTTCCTTAAAAATTAGTCCCTGCGCCTGAAAATACTTGTCAAAGAAATGAATGTATCTAGACATATTGTAGTTTTAGATACATTCATATTTATTAATTTCAACGACAAGTATTCCCGGACAGAGGGAGTATTACTTTAGAGACATGAGGATCCTCAAGTTAACACACTTTATTCTTACTGCTGCTTATGCATCCGTGAACTTCAGTTAAATTTATGATTATCTGGGTATTTCCTATAACTTATCAAGTGTAGGGTTCTTAAAATAAGGACATCCGCCAAGTACAGTTCTGAAGCGGAGAGTTACTTATGTATTTTTTTATTCATGAATGATATGATCAAGGAGTCAGGTGTAAAAATGCTTTATAAATCATGTGAGACAACATGCTAAAATTTTGTGGCGATTAGTGAAGGAAAGAACTATGTACTCTTGTTTCAAGTGGACTTCATCGCTTTATTGTTAGATTCAGCTTCACCTCCCATTGTTATATTCTTTACTTGAATATATTAGTGCCCCCCCCCCCCAATTTATGTTGTTGAAAATGGCAATTGCTTGATCTTTGAATCATGTAGCTGCCTATCTACATATCATAGATGAACAGATAAACGTACTGATATATCCAAATATTGTGTATCCTGCTTGTACAATTTCTTCCTATTTATCCTTTTGTCATTTTTACATATGGGCATCTGGTGTTTGCGGCATCTCAAAGTTTGCCTTTTTAAACTGATATATTGTACTTGTCAGGATTTTGTTTTGTGCCTCATAGTTTGCCCTTTTACAAGTAATATACTGTGTATTTTGCTGATGCTTTGTTGCTGAGATATATAATAAGTGATAATCATGCATTTCGTGTTTGCTCCTCTATGTTAGGAGAGGAATGAAAATATGGTTAAATTCTAAATATGATATTATGCAGCATGATCAAAATATCACATCTTATTCATCCCTTTCTCTTGGGAGTGTGCTACATCTGGTCGCTCAACGCCAAGGAGGTAATGAAAGGCTTCTTCATAAGTTTTTAGCTCTCTGATTCAAGTCCATATAGCTTGCAAGATGATGGCATAGTATTATCTGACATTTTATCTGTATTTGATTAAATGTCTTTCCCTTAAAGAAATATAGTGCAATGGAATTAAATTTTAGAAACAACTGTTGGTTACTATTATTTGTGAATTCTATTTAATGCTTCAAAATTTTTGAATAGTTTAGTTTGTGCTTGCTTAACTGTCTATCCGCATATATATACTATTCTTTTTGAAAAAAATTCTTAATAATTGCTCAAAAACAAAATCTAGGTCGAAGCTATGCTAAAGACTAGGTGTTAATAATGGCATCATTTATATGTTTGGAAACTACTAATAATCCACTTGATCATCTCAAGTAACAAACTACTAACTAATTAGCCATGCATCGAGAAAAGGAGAAGTTGTTCATCTTAATAAAAATAATCCAAATTACCATATTTATTTATTTAAAAATGGTTATATCCTAACCCCATGCCATTTCCAAGAAAGCAAATATCATTGCATTTTTTTTCTATTGGTACTTCGGATAAGTGTGGGTGGACTTGATAATTGACACGAGGAAGCTGCTAAAAGCAGAGCCTCTAATCAATTTTCTAATTTTTTTCTAATGGTTTCCTTCTGGTTTATCTGGTGGGAGTGTTGAAATATTTTCATGAGGAAAAAATACGATCCCCTTGCTCACTAATCGATGAGCATGAGGACGATAGTTGCAAACTCCATTGCTCGGGAGGAACGCGCACTGACCCAAGTTCATAAATGGACATGATCTACGTCCGGTAGTGTGTAACTCAACAAGGACACCTCATTTCACATTGATGGAGGCAACCGACCCTATGGGCTATTATTCGTGACTTATTTTGGGCGCTTCGTTGCAAAAAGTGCTTGCAGCTACCGGACTTCACTTCTCTTGATATTTGAAAATTTTGAAAAACACACTTCGGTTGCTAAAAACAATCTTAAATCAAATACATGAATGCATACACACATTCGTAAGGCCCGGTAGAAATCTGAAAAAAATGTTGTATTTTGGTAAATACAAAAAAGAGAAAATTCTGACAGGAAGGACTCATCTTTTTTCCTGTATACTGTCAGAAATTTGTTTTTTTTCTATAGCCAAAAACAAAACGAGATATCTACCAAAATTAACTTGCCACGGGTATTCGGAATGTGTATATGTATCCCCGGAAAAAAAAACAACTTTTTTTGAAACTTCAAAACACGAATTTTAAAATGTTTAAATATAGAGAGCACTGGAGCTCGGGTGCTGCAACCACGTTGCTTCATGCAGGTACAAGCGGTCAAGGTTGGACATTCCATTGATGGAAGCTGAAGCATTAATGATGGGCCTGAGGTTAGCAGAAAATTGGACATCCACTCCCTTGCGGTGGAGAGATTCAATGAAAATTATTCAAGCCGTGAAGAACCCGTTGGAGTACCGCACTTTAGAGGCAGTTGTCACTTATGATTGCCGGAATTTGATGGCAAACTTTAGAAGGGCGAGGATGATGCACTGGGGGCGAGAAGCAAATGTATATTCACATGAATTAGGTCGATTTTGTTTTATTGAGAGGGCCTGATAGGTCTAGGGGAACCACCACCCTTATTTCCCGATTCCAGTCTTCTAAAGGATATGATAATCATTTAAACAAAGTTGTCAAACTTAAAGAAAAATAATCTTTGACTACTGAAAAACATTAAGGATTTGCACATTTGTGCTTGATCACGAAGTGAAATGGACCACAAAAGGACATTTTAACTTGTTTTATTGAGAGGGCATGAGAGGTCTGGAGTGACCATCTTAGTTGGCCCGTGATAATACAAAAGGTGTCTTTATATATATGTTTGTTTTCACAAAGTATGAGAGAGATGGAGATGAATTATGTCGACGTCCAAAAAGAATAGTTTGAAGACCCTTCCAAGGACAAGGGTCTTCGGGCAATGCCTTATGGCATTGCACGTGCACCTAACATATTAAATTTAGCTTTGACCTTCTTATTTGTTTGATTCATTTATATGCATGCATTGTAGCCCGTAGCAACGCATGGCAGTCTAGTAGTATGTTTAAAGGTTGGGCTATCAAAAGAGCTCCAAATGCGACGAAATTTGACAGGCGGTCTACCTACAATATAACGAGACCGCATGCCAACTTTGACCTCATTCAGGCAACATTTTTATGGGATTTATAAAATAATATCTCGGAGATGCCACGGGCGCGTGCGAGTGTGTCTGGGCTCAGAACGGACAACAGAGAGAACTGGGAGAACGGGCAACTATGAACGGATGCTGTTTTGAAAAGAATGAGGACATGAGTGCTGATGCAAATGCGTATGATACAATGATGAATGCAACAACCAGATGAATCACACGGCAATGAGGAAAATAAATGGAAGTGATCCGAAGCATCGTTCTCAAGGCGTCACAACACTCCCCCACTAACAAGAGATCTCGTCCCGAGATCTTAGGAACGAGACGGAAAAGGAATAGGAAAACAACATTCCTTCTTTGATAAACGAGTGAAACCAAGGAACCTTAGAAGGTTAATCAATTCCAAGGAAAGAATACAACTGAGATGAACGACGTTGAAAACACTCTATTAGAAAAGAGGAACAAAGAACATTATGAGAACCTTGTAGGTTGAAATACATGAAACAAGAGCTTAACGAAACAAAAAAAAATTGAAACTACACCGATATAACGAGATAGCCAAGGGATAAGAATGAAAGAATTTGGACAACACTCTAGTTGAAGATGGAATGGAATAGAATGTGAACTTGACAAGATGGGGTAGCACTTTACGAGAGCAACAACACCACGCCTCCGAAACCATTAAAGGGTGGAATGAAAAGAAAGGAGAAAGAACTACATCTTCTAGCACAACTGAATTTGAAAGCATTATTGCGAAGAAGGGTTGAACGGAGTTGTTTGAGAAAATTAACAACAAAAGAATGAGCTTGTTGTGGACTTATGGAAAACATCTCAAAACTTGAGGTGAAATTATGCCACAACCAAATAATTAAATTAGTTGAGATGAACGAAGAAATGCAAAACTCCACTTCGAAAGAATACGGGGAATTAATTGCACTTCGAGACGCAAGAAGAAGAATACTTGTAATGCCTTATATGCGGTTATATCCCTTATGTGTCCGCGCACGAATTAGGGGCATAAACGCATGTATAAGTGGTTAATCTTTACACAACCCATGTACTGAAAAGATAGATAGAGAATAGTTGGCTTACACTCGCCACGAGTAACACAACATCATCAAGTATAATACAATCATTCAAGATGAACACATGGTCTGACTACGGACAAAGACGAACGAATAAAAGACAACCACCCTTGGCTAAGTCCTGATCGTACCTACTTGGCACCACTACTGATCGTCTGGTAAGTGACATACATCCGGCCACGTTCTTCATCTAACTCCAACTAAAGTTCCTGTCCATCATTAGCATCAAACTCGGAGGTACCTGCAGCTGTTGTTGTAGTAAACTTTGAGCCACGAGGACTCAGCAATCGTATTCCCGGGTATCAAGACTAACAAAGCTTTTAGGTGGGGATTGGTATTTGGTGGAGTTGCAGCAAAGCACTAAGCATATATGAGGTGGCTAGCTTACATTTTTAGAACGATATGAGAACCTACGCTCACGGTCGACACCAGTAATGATCACTAGGTGATCCTATCTACCTACATATCATACATAACCCCGCTGTGTTCTCTTCCCGAACTCCTTCAAAAAGAGACCATCACGGCTACGCACATAAGTTGTACATTTTATTTGAGGTTTTGTGTCAAGTTTTCTACAACCGTATATCATAAATTTCCAATATTCCACATAACCATAGGCACGACTTTCGAAAGATCAAACCCTACAGGGGTGTCCCAACTTAGTCCATCAGAAACTCTCACAATCCACGGAGGATAATCCTCCATTCTGGTACAACCCGATCAAGCTCGGAATCCCGGTTCACAAGATATTTCGACAATGGTAAAACAAATCCAGCAAGACCTCCTGACATGCCGACACCCCGATAGGTACCGCACATATCTCGTCTCATTCCATGATCGGATAGGTCAAGCTACGGGTAAAACCAAATCCTCGAATTTCCTGTGGCAGCCTCAGAGGCTGCCCAGTTTGGAGCAACACTCATCAGGAGCATTGGCCCGGGTTGTTGATTAAGAATCCTTGGGTTAATTACTCCCTATGCAATTTTAGTTGTTATTGGGCAAGTGGTAAAATCCAAGTTGGGCCTTGCTGGAAGAGTTTTATTCAAAGTGAACTATTGAGGGGGGGGGGCATAAACCCCGAACGTGTTAAGAACGCACAATCAAGGAACATAACACCGATTTATCAGAACTAGGGCGGCATGAGTGGAACAAAACACCAAGCAAAAGGCCAAGCCTTCCACCCATTACCAAGTATATATGTGCATTAATTATATAAGAGATATTGTGATATTCCAAAGATAACCATGTTCCAACATGGAACAACCTGCATGCACCTGCAACTAGCAACGCTATAAGAGGGGCTGAGCAAAAGCGGTAACTTAGACAAACAATGGTTTGCTAAGAAGGTGGGTTTAGAGGCTTTCATGGCAATGTGGGGGGCTGACAAAGAAGTAGTGGGTCGCATGACATAGAGATAGAATCGAGACAACTAGCAAAGAAAATATAGTGGTGATATCAAGGAATGGTCATCTTGCCTGGAACGTCCTTGGTGGAATCGAGACCTTGCTCCTCGTAAGCGTACTCAACGGGTGTCTCGACCTTGGACTCAAACTTGTCTCCCGGTGCTACCCAAAGAAGAACAAGCATCCACATAAACACACATGACATGGAAAGGAACACATGCTACATGCACAATGAACATGAATGCATAAGAGAATGCAAAGAACGAAGCTACGGGTCTACCCATATGGAGGATATGATGTCAGGAAGGACACGGTTGAAGGCATGATGGATAGGGGAAAGCTCTTGGAAATCCAAGTATGCCACTTGAAATTTTGGGAGTTTCTGTTGAAAACGATATAAGGATCACCAGAAAGGGATGCACGGTTTGCAAATGACGAGCAAAACAATATGTAATGCAAAACTGATTTAAACAGCAACATGCCAACTTGGATGCAAAGTTTAAATATGCTACAACAACCAAACATGAAAATATAAGGCATGTCAATGAAGTACATATCATCCACTATAAAACATGATTACTGAGCTACTGCTAAAACTCAATAGATTAAAACAGCATGGCAAAAATGCAAATGATAACAATTTTTCAGCCTTGGTGAAAATTACTGAACATGCAAAACAGATTCAGATAGCAATGTTTGGAGCTACCAAACTATATGTTACATGAACATATTAAGGCAAACAAGAGCATGGAAGGCTAGTACTATATGCACTAAACAAAACTCCCTCACTGAACTTTGTCCAGAGCCTTATGGAAAAGATGGTAGCTTCAATGCAAAAGGGGTACATGATATAGACTGGTTCACACTAAGCAAAACTACTAGCATGGAAAAAACAGATTCAAGTAGGAATGTTTGCAAGCTTGTTTAACTCACTACAAAGCATAATATGGCATGTACATAATTCTAACAGAAGGTAGACATGATGAAGAACATGTTTATGCAAAAAAATACCTCATGGTATAAAAGTAATTAAATGCACAAAAATGACAATGCTACAGGCTGCAAATATAACATCAACACAAACTTGTTCAACAGCTGAAACTAATGCCACCACTAGATTCATTTGATTTTTCTTGCCCAAAACATATATAATATGCCGGGGTCGTCATAGAAAAATCTTCACAAAAGCACAATACAAAACCCTGCCTAATAAGGAATATGACATAATTGGCAATTTCCATAATTGGAAACGCCCAGAAATGGGCTTGCCCGATTTGGAATCTAGGCCCTTGCCGGAAATGGAATGCGCTGGATCAAATAAAGAAAAATAAAAAAGGAGGGGTGCTAGGGGATGACAGGTGGAGCTAGGCCGCTGTGTTGCTGACCAGTGGGCCCACCTGGTAGTGGCTGAGGCGGAGAGAACAGAGGAGGAGAAGAGGAGGTGGCCGGCGGTAAGCGAAGCGCGACGGAGGGCTCGCCCGAGTTGCCTCCGGTGGCCAAACGGGTCGGGGGAGGGCTGCTACGGGATCACTAGACGACCCCGCGCCCGCGGGTGCTACTGGCTAGACTAGACGACGGCGGATGCGTCACCGGTGACGATCTACAGAGGCGGCACCGACAGAGACGAGCATGATGCGAAGGCGGGCCTAAGCGAGGAGATGTGGTTGCTGATCGACGTATGCGACACGGCGAACACGACGGGCACGCACAGAGGGCTTGCGGCGGTCGGAGCACTCACGGAGCGGGGTCCGACGGCGACGGGCTCGGACACTCGTTGCGAACGGTGGTAGAGCATGCGAAGTAGGGGAAGAAGGACACGAGGCGATGCGAGTACTCACCACGAAGACGCACGCACGTTCGGACGAAGGCGACGAGGTCGGGGATGCCAGAGTTTCGCTGGAGAAGAATTGGTGGCCGTCGGTGAAGAAGAGGAAGAAGTCGGCTTGGACTTGGCGTCCCACGGGCCGTAGGGGAAGGACTCGATGTAGACGATGATGTCGGACTTGACGAACATGGTCTCTGGGATGGAGAAGGAAGGGAGCACGCCGGCGAGAACGCACGCTCCTAGAAGTGTTCGAGTAAGGGTTCTAGTTGTGGATCTGGTGGCTAAATCACCGGACAGCGGTGACGAGAGGGAAGAAGAAGCCTAGAGGGTTAGGTGGGCAAGCAGAGGGGCTTAAAGGGGGCCGAAGGCGTAGAGCTGAAGCTCGCATGCTCTCGGCCTGTCTCATGTGTGTGCACGACGAGGAGGACTGAGTTAGGGGAAAAGGTGCGTGCGGCGCGACTGGTGACACTGACGAGCGAGGCCGGGTTGGGGAGAATGAGGGAGAGGGGGGGTGCGCGCGGGTCAGATGGTATGATGGCGCGGGGCTATCTGGGCCGGCCAGGTGGCAGAGGTCCAGGTGGACTGCTGCTGCTACCGCCTTTTCATCGTTTGCTACCTTCCTCCAAATAGAAAAAAACAATGAAAATGGTCAGGTCCATAGGAGAGGAATTTGAGAAATATGAAAATATTCCCATGATCCTGGGAGTATGCCCTATTTGAATAATTTTCTTTGGGCATTTTTAGAGGTAGGAAAATAAAATAAGTTTGAATAGAATTCAAACTTTAGGCATTTTTAGAGGTAGAAAAATAAAATAAGTTTGAAAAGAATTCAAACTTTAGGCATTTTTGAACCTAACCAGAACAACTCCAAATTGAATGAAATTTGGTACAGAGGTTTTGGACATGATGTTTGATTTTTGAGGCAAAGACGAACATTAATTGAGGCTGAAATAAAAGGCTTGCATAAAATATAAGAAAGAAGAAGAAGACGGGGAAGTTTGTAGGAGATGGCATGGTAGGTTATGCACTACACCCCAATGACCATGATGCGCATGATGAGGATGGAAATGCAATATGACCTTAGTACAAGCAACACTTGACATGATCATTTTGGGGACCCCGACTCATAAGTAAAGATCACCGAATGCACGTGTAAAATGATCCCAGAGATCAATGCTCACTGAACACACATAAGCTAAATAAGAAGAGTCTTACATCCATACATATCATCTTACAAAAATTATGACCATTATGGTCAAGTCATACACAGATAAAGCCTCAAGGGCTAAACATCAAATGAAACACTAGCAGCGGAAATCTTCGTTGATAAGTAGAACCCATGCCATCTACCTTAACCATACAGGCATTCTGACTGGGAAAGGGTCCTAGTTCGCGTGTTCGTCACGGAAGTACTCTTCCTCATATTCCTGCTCTACCATGCCTAGCCAATTAAATAACTAGTGGCAAGCCAATGAGTACTTTGAATGTACTCACAGGCAACCCATGTTTTGGAACAAGTATGACACGACATGATATAGCACTAAGTAGGAAATGTTTGCAGAAAGCCAATTATGAGTGCAATGTCATGTACTACCTACTTGTGAAGCATGCATCATAAGAATTCAATTGTCCGTGCAAACATGTTACATATATCAACATAAACCGAGTTTAGATCATCTCCAACTCAGTCAACACGTCGTGTCATTTGACTTGACTCAAACAACTCTCTTCACACACACACACCAGGCTTCGCAAACATTGGACGTAGCCCAAGAGCAGTTCCCAACTGTTCTTGAGCGTGGACATGACTATTCGAATAGTTTTACACTCTGTAGAGGTTTCAAACTTTACCCACAAGATCCGGTAAGCTTTCATGTCACCCATGATCCCACAGTACTTCCAGTACTCGGGGGAGGCACTCGATCATTATCTTTCCATAGGCGACACTAACATAGGGTCCACTCGTTGGTACACGACCCTTGTGTATAAGCATAAGATCTTGGGAATCTTCCCTTCTCATTGTCACACATACACGAAGGGACCAACGGTGTGTCTGATGCCCTGTGAAAACAGTCATGGCCACCTATCCAAGCATGACCCCATCCCGAGAGTGACCTCATGTCACCCCCATCACTAGTAATGCAGGCACCATGCTAGTATCGGACTAGGTAATTAATAATGCCCCGTCCCATAAGGGGTAGAGTGGTTGTACATGTAAGGTTGGAGTAATGTTTGCAACTTAAACCAATCCGTTTTCAAAAAACAACACACTCACTTGCCTCGGTACACCACTTCGTCATCAAGTGGTTACTTAGCTCATCATCTCCCTCGGGCATTAGTGGCACCCGACGGGGTTTTCGAAAAGTATTTTGAAAATACTCTTGTCTCCATCACCATGCATATTCCCGTCCCATTTGCATAGCCACTACTTTAGCATCCTATCTACTCCCACCTGCATAACCCTCATAGGAAGGTAGGGTTATGCACAATGTAAGATTCATCAAGGAAGCATCGGGGGCAACCCACCCAAGTGGTTACCATCTCATCATGGTTTCGATGCAACAATAATAAAGTGCTATATGACATGTAGAAGAAGGGTTTCATAGCCATGGTCAAAGGATTGCTTGCCTTGGTTGGCTTGATCTTCGAATTCTTCAAGTCCTTCTCCTTCTTCTTCTCCAAGTACTTCATTAAATACGGGATCTATTCATCGCAAAAGAAACAATGAGGAAATAAGGCAATAGCAAAACAGAAAATCAAAGTGCTCACAAAAATATCAAATTATTTTTGTTAAATAATAGGATGAAATAAGACGGAAAAAAAATCTTAGTTTTGCATTTGGGGCTATAGAAATAGAGTAATGGATTTTAAAAGAAGGATTTAGATGATTAAATTTGAATTTAAATTTGAACAATACAGAAAAGTGTGATGGATTTGCATGAAAGTTACACCATTAAATAGGTAGGATTATTACAAGATTTTAGGAGTTGTAATTATTGCTTTTGGATAAATAATGTGGCCTATAGAATTTTTGGAAACCCACTGTAAAAAGAAAAAGGGAAAAGATTGGGGTTACTTGATACGTCTCCAACGTATCTACAATTTTTTATTGTTCCATGTTGTTATATTATCATTCTAGGATGTTTTACAATCATTTTATAGTCATTTTATATAAATTTTTGGTACTAACCTATTGACATAGTGCCAAGTGCCAGTTGCTGTTTTCTGCATGTTTTTACATTGTAGGGAATCAATACCAAACGGAGACGCAGCGAAACTTTTGGATTTTTTTGGACCAGAAGACATCTAGTGGGCCAGAGAAGCACATGGGGGAGCACGGCCCACTAGGGCGTGCCAGGAGGCCCATGCGTGCCCGGGTGGGTTGTGCCCACCTCGGGTGCCCCCGCACCGCCTCTTTGCTCTATAAATACCCCAATATTACAGAAACCCTAGGGTAGTCGACAAAAATCAATTCCAGCCGCCGCAAGTTTCAGAACCACCAGATCCAATCTAGACACCATCACAGATGGTTTCACCACTTCCATTGGTGCCTCCCCGATGATGCGTGAGTAGTTCTTTGTAGACCTACGGGTCCGTAGTTAGTAGCTATATGGCTTCCTCTTTCTCTTTTGATTATCAATACAATGGTCTCTAGGAGATCCATATGATGTAACTCTTTTGTGGTGTGTTTGTTGGGATCCGATGAACTTTGAGTTTATGATCAGATCTATCTTTTTATATCTATGAAAGTTATTTGAGTCTTCTTTGATATCTTCTATCCATGATTGCTTATAGCCTCGTATTTCTCCTCTGATATTTGGGTTTTGTTGGGCCAACTTGATCTATTTATCTTGCAATGGGAAGAGGTGATTTTTAGTGGGTTTGATCTTACGGTGCTTGATCCTAGTAACAGAAGGGGAACCAAAATGTATGTATCGTTGTGTCGGGGGAATGGCACCTATGGGATCCCGGGGACCCCTACTATGGTTGGCGGGGCGTAGAGTGGGGCAAAGAGCAGGTCTAGACGATCAACGCGTGGGCATTTTTACCCAGGTTCGGGCCGCAAGATGATGCGTAAAACCCTACTCTTGCTTGTATGCGTATATTTGGCGTTCTTGAGCTCTTGAACTGGCTACTATGCGTGACTGTCCAAAAAGTGTGAATCCTCTCTCAGTATGCCTCAGGCCTCCTTTTATATGACAAAGGGGTTGCCACAGCGACACACATGAGGTGGAAAGATACTACAGTGTACAAGGTTATCTTCTGACCTCATAGGCCAAACGCATTTAACGCGCCGCCTATGTGTCCTCTAGCTTTATCAGGGACGGCAAGGAAGATTGTCCCGGGCGTTGCCGCCTCACCTCGCTCCAACACGCGTCCGAGATGACGAGGCATGCGGCGCCACGCTGGCTGCTGGCTGCTGTGGTGACAGGGTCTTCACGAAGACCTGCATGTCACCACGCAGGTGCTTTGCTAGTCAGCTTAGGGGCTACATGCTGCCACGCAGGAACTTGTCTAGTTGGCGAGTTGGCCGTCGCGTAGGAGTGGCCGCGGGGGG
>LR738715.1:385409418-385484776 GCA_902687465.1 Secale cereale | reverse complement strand
GGGGGATGTATCTGGTGCACCAAGGCAATTGGTTCTACCGGTACTCCAGTCGCCCGTTTGACATTCAAAAATGTTTGAAAAAATCAGGAATTTTTTTAGTGCATTGACACAACATCAATGTACATTGTCACAAAAATTTAAATAAAAATTCGAAACATTGGTTGAGATACAAAAATGAAAAATTTGACACAAAATAGTACATAATATAAGTTGGGCTTCAGTTTTGGCCCATTAGCACATTGACGTCAAATTTGTCATTTTGGTATATTGAGCATTGTTTTGAATTTTGATTTGAATTTTTATGACAACATACATTGATGTTGCGTCAATGCACTACTTTGTTTTTGGAATTTTTGAACATTTTTTAATGTGCAACGTGGTCCGGTGCACCGGTAGCACCAATTGACTAGGTGCACCAGATACGTTCCTGGCCGCGGGGCTGCGAAACCTTGGTCGGCGCTGGTCTGGATGTGGCCCCGCAGACGCCCCTGGGAGGGGGTCTTGTCGAGATCTTGTGGCTGTCCCCGACAAGGACCTTGCCGGGGGTCTTCGGTCACCCCTGGCAAGGCTCTTGCCGGGGGTCTTCGTATTCTGGTCCCTTGTCTAGGTCTGTAGGCCCTTGGTCCCACAAAGATCTGCATGCCAGTACGTGCGCGCCCCTTGAATCTTGGTCTTGACATTGTCGATGGTGTCAGAGCTCTCAGACCCAAGGGTGGTGGCTTTGCTGGTGTTTGGGCAGGCTGCCCCGGCAAGGCTCTTGTCACGGTCACGTAGGCGGCCCCGGCAAGGGTGTGCTGGGGAGGAGTCCACCTTGCCCCTCTGTCCTTCATGTCTGTGGCTTGGGCGTTGCGTTGGTAGTCTCATGCTTATCTTTCTCCTTCTCCACCAAGCGTGGCCGCGAGCGTGGCCAAAACTACCCGTGCACAAGTAAAGGGGTGTAAAAGGACCCCCTACTTTTGTACACCGATAGGAGCCCCCGGGCCTGGGCCACACATAAGCACGGAGCATCGTTGGGCCAGGCCCAGAACAATGCACGGGCA
Source organism: Secale cereale (assembly GCA_902687465.1). Classification (NCBI taxonomy): domain Eukaryota; kingdom Viridiplantae; phylum Streptophyta; class Magnoliopsida; order Poales; family Poaceae; genus Secale; species Secale cereale. Next base: position 385,483,736 of record LR738715.1, on the reverse strand, counting down.
CGCGTGGTAGGGTTTTAACTGTGGTGATTCCTTTGCCCGTTGCGCTTCCACACGACTCGCATTCGGCGCACGACGTGGGGGTCGTGCGTGGAGCGGTTGCAACGTGCTTGCGTCACGTCGCGGTGAATAGTAAAGAGGCGGCCCATGTCCTCCCCATAAAAGGAGGAAAACGCATGGGCGCTGCTCATTAACGGTCGCCCCACTTGTCTTCTTGATTCTGGCTTGCCAGCCACGTGCCCTCATGCCTCAGGGAGGGTAAGCTACGGATATGGGGGGGCACGAGCATTAACGCCAAGGCGGGAAACCGAGCGTCGCTGATCGGAGCAGCGGGTCGGTCCTGATTCCTTGCACCTCTGGTGGCTGGATTGGTCGAGTGGGCGGCCGCTCTGAGGTTGGGGTGGGCGAGCCCCGGCCCCGCCCCTCTATAAAAGGGGAGAAGGACGGCGTCTTCCTGCACCCATCTCCTCCCTGCTCGATTATTCTCTTCCATTCGCCATGGTTAGAGGGCGCGCCGACACTCCAACGCCGGCAACGAAGGCTTCTGCTCGACAACGTTTCCCTTCTCCTCCGGAACTCGTGGCGGTAGAGCACGCCGTGAGAGGAAGACGGAGGGGCGAGGGCGAGGCTGCCGTGGCGCTCGGGGGGAGAGGAGGACGGGGTGGCGCACCGGCCGCGCTCCCACCAGCGCCGCTTCCCCCAATGGAGGGCCATGTCGGAGACCAGCCCCGCGAGTTCTTCATCAGGCTGTACAAGCCAGTGTCTGGTCACCTCCGCCTCCCCAGCCTGTTTGCTCGGGAAGTGGAGCTTGACCCACCGCAGGCCTTGAGGCTGCATATGAGGGGCTGCGGGAATGGCAGCGCGCGGGTCGACGTCGATTTCCCCGCCCCTCACATCATGTATCTTCGCCGTGGGTGGAAGACCTTTGCCCGCGCTCACAGCTTGTCGGAGGGGCACGTTCTCCATTCAAATTAATGGAGGACGGTCTACTCTCCGGCATGGTCTTCGGATGCTCAGGAATCCGCTTAGGGTGCTGCGTGGAGAGCTCCACTGATGACGAAACCTCCTCCTTGAGCGATAGTGATGAGGAAGACAACGATGGTGAGGACGACGGTAGCGGGCGGGAGGACGCCGATTTCGACTCCGAATGACCGCTGGTGGCAACACCATCGTTTGCACCGCCCTCCTCCCTCGGCCATGCGTCTCGCCGAGGGTCACCCTCGTCATGCTCTCCATGGGTGCGTTCCTCATCGCACTTCCCTTGCCTTCACCCACGACACCTAGGAGGAAAGGCACAAGAACGGAGATTACGAGGCGTTTATCTTTCTTTTAGCATGTAGGCACTCGTCGAATCTTAATTCTTAAATAATGTAATCTCTCGAGCCCATGCATGTGTTCTGTAACATCAGTACTTGCATCAGCATGTTAATGAAAGAGACAAGCCTTGCCGGGGACTTGTGCATGTATACGTCCATGCAGAGGCGAAATGCCTCTTTAATGTAGATAAACGAGTTCTATCGGCAAGCTGCCCTACCGGCGCCCCCGTGTCTGCCGGAGAATCACATCCGCCGGGTTGCAGACAGAGGGTCTAGCCCCCCGCCAACCTTCTTTTAGTAAAGGGTACTGCAACCGCCCTGACCTAAGCAGCGTTCGGGTCAGGGACGGGAGCACCCAACTTTAAAAGAGAGCGGCAGGGTTTTCTAATGCACAAGCCACAGGTTACGAACATGAACAGGAAATAGGTGAACTTTATCTGTTTGTTTTGCCGGGAGTCGCTGTGCTGGGAAGTCCCCCCAACTTCTCGCCGGAGCTGGGTCCTTGGCGGGATCGAGGATCCTTGTCGTGGCTGGAAAGAAGAGAGGACAGGAGCATGGAACCTTGGCGGTCCATTAACACTTGATGAAATCAAAAAGTAGTACAATACCATGGACAAGCATGTATATACGCATATATATAAACATGGAAATCAACGGGTCACTATACATACTAAAGGGTTTCTTTTCCCTGACTGCGAACAGGTTCTGCGCTACATAGGGTTACATGCCTTGGCCGCAAGGCTAGTACAAAAAGGGGGTTGCTGGGGCTCCCGGCAACCGCGCCTTAGTGGTAAAACTTGCGGAGCTATTCGATATTCCAGGAATTGCTCACCGGAATGCCATCTCCGGTCTCCAAGCGGAGTACGCCGGGCCTGGTGACTTGTATTACCCGATAAGGGACTTCCCACTTTGGCGTCAACTTGTTTGAATTCTTGGCGGATTGGATTCACCGAAGAACAAGGTCATCTTCCTTAAGGCTTCTAGCGTGAACCCTTCGGCTATGGTAGCGGCGCAAGACTTGCTGGTAGCGAGCAGCTCGCACATCAACCTGAAGATGATCTTCCTCAAGGAGCATCGCGTCATCTTGGCGCAGCTGCTCTTGCTCAAGCTCATCGTGAGCGAGAAGTTGAGGTGACCCGTATATGAGTTCCATGGGGAGAACTGCTTCTGCCCCGTATACCAGGGCAAAGGGTGTCTGGCCAGTGGCTCGATTTGGTGTCGTCCTGATTGACCAAAGAACCGTTCGCAACTCATCAACCCAGCGTCTTCCGCACTTGTGCAGCCTATCGAAAGTCCTGATTTTGAGACCTTGCAATACTTCTGCATTCGCCCTCTCAGCTTGGTCGTTACTTCTGGGATGAGCAACAGAAGCAAAACAAAGCTTTTTGTCGAGGTCTTGGACGCACTGCATGAAAGTGTGGCTCGTGAACTGTGTGTCGTTGTCGGTGATGACTCTGTTTGGCACACCAAAACGGCAGACTAGTCCCTTAAAGAAATTGACGGCTGATTGTGCTGTCACCTTCCTCACTAGTTCCACTTCCGGCCACTTTGTGAACTTGTCGATTGCAACGTACAAGTACTCAAATCCCTGACGGCGCGGGGAAAGGGGGCCAATAAGTCGAGCCCCCACACCGAAAATGGCCTGGAAAGAGGGATCGTCTGAAGAGCTTGAGCTGGTTGATGAAGCTTCTTTGAATGGAACTGGCATGCTTCATATTATGTTACTGGTACAGTTGCATCCTGGAGGGTGGTGGGCCAGAAAAAGCCTTACCGGAATGCCTTGCCGGCAAGGGCTCTTGACCCTATGTGGGAGCCACACATGCCTCCGTGTATCTCTGCCAACAGCTCCAGTCCGGCCTCCCGTGGAATGCACTTCAATTTCACGCCGTTCAGTCTCCATCTATACAGGCCATATCCACAAACGGGTACATGCTGGACCGACGGGCTACTTTCTCTACCTCTTCTTGTTCCTCAGGGAGTTCTCCTGTTTGGAGGAAACAGACGGTGTGTTGTACCCATGCCGGAGCCTGGGGCTCGACGGCAAGGACAAAAGGCTCATCTTCTGCCGTGGGAGCTCTGCAGGAAAGTACTTGTCAGGGCCCACCTTCCTTCGTTTGTTCTGCCCCGCATATGGCTCAACGGATGGTTGGATTAATTGAAGCACAAAGGTACCTGGTTCCACAGGTAGCTTGAGGGCAATGCATTTGGACAAGTCATCGGCGATGTTGTTCTCTGCTTGGGGAACATGCTCTGCCAGCAAACCGTCAAAGCGCTCCTCCAACTTCCTCACTTCATCCACATAGGCCTCCATCAATGGGCTCTAGTAATCTTTGTTAACTTGCCTGACGACAAGCTGCGAATCACCCCTGACGATAAGCTTCCTGATTCCGAGGTCTGCCGCGATCCTAAACCAGCAAGTAGTCCCTTGTACTCAGCAGTGTTGTTTGTTAATTGTTCTCGGGGAAAGCGCATTTGGACTACGTACTTGAGGTGCTCTCCGGTGGGTGCGATGTGTAGCACGCCGGCACCAACACCTTGAAGTGAGAAAGCTCCATCAAAGTACATAATCCAATCACGGCTCGTCTCCTTGCCGGGAAGGGTGATCTCCTATACCTCTTCATCAGGCGTTGAGGTCCATTATACAATGAATTATACCAAGCCTCGGCTCTTGATTGTTGAGGTGCTTTCAAACTTGAGGCCAAAGCTTGATAGCTCCAACGCCAAATCCACAATCCTACAAGTTGCATCTGGGTTGTGCAAGATCCGTTGCAAAGGGAGGCGAGTGACAACGGTGATCTCATGCGCTTGGAAATAGTGGCACAACTTTCTCGAGGCCATGAGGAGGCCGAAAAGCAGCTTCTGCATACCAGAATACCTTGATCTAGCCCCTTCAAGAGGGAACTGACAAAATAGACCGGGTGCTGCACCATCTTCTTCTTGTGTTCGGCCTCGCCTCCTCGCGCAGACTCTGCCTTGCCGGGACCAAGATTTGCCGGGGTCTCTGCCTTGCTGGCATCAGGACCTGCCGGGGATAGCTCTGGCCCGTCATCCGACGTACTTGTGGATACCGCTGCTTCTTCCTCAAACTCCCTCTGCGCTACTAGCACAAAACTGACCACTTGATTCGCTGCCACTAGATATAGCAACAACGGCTCTTGTGGTTTAGGTGTGACTAGTGTTGGCGTGGAGGAGAGGTATCTCTTCAAATCCTGCAGCACTGCCTCTGCCTCTAGAGTCCATTTCGTTGGACCCGCCTTTTTCAAAATTTTGAAAAAGGGGAGCGCACGCTCAGCAGATTTGGAGATGAACCTGCTTAGTGCAGCAACGCAACCGGCGAGCTTACGGACGTCCTTGACTCGTTTTGGCGCCTCAATCTTCTCAATCGCTTTGATCTTGCCGGGGTTTGCTTCGATTCCGCGTTGAGACATGAAGAATCCAAGGAGTTTTCTGGATGGGACACCAAACACGCACTTCTCTGGGTTGAGCTTGAGGTTGATCTTGCGCAAGTTTGCAAATGTCTCCTCTAGATCTTGCACGAGTGTGGTCTTGTCCTTGGTTTTGACCACTATATCATCCAAATAGGCTTCCATCTTTCTATGTAGCTGGGGCTCAAAACCAATTTGTACTGCTCGGGCAAATGTTGAACCAGCGCTCTTCAACTCGAAAGGCATCCATACAAGGCAGTACGTGCCACATGGGGTGACGAACGCGGTTTTCTCTTCATCTTCCTTCATCATGAAGATCTGGTGGTACCCTAAGTAGGCATCGAGGAATGATAGCAGGTCGCACCCAGAAGTGGAGTCCACTATCTGGTCAATGCGCGGCAAAGGGCAAGGGTTCTTCGGACAGACTTTATTGATATCTGTATAGTCGATACATAGCCTCCATTTCCCGTTGGCCTTATGCACTACTACCGGACTGGCCAACCATGTGGGGTGGATGACTCCCCTGACCAAGCTGACCGCCTCCAACTTCCTGATTTCCTCAATGATAAACTCTTGGCACTCCAAAGCTTGCTACCTGACCTTCTGCTTGACGGGCCGCGCATGGGGACAGGCAGCAAGATGGTGCTCAATCATCTCCCTGGGAACCCCGGGGATGTCGAACGCTTGCCATGCAAACACGTCGACATTCTCCTGCAGGAAGGTGACGAGCGCGTCTTCCTATTTGTCATCGAGGGTGGAGCTTATGGTAAAAGTCCCACCCATGCCGTCTTCCTTCACGGAGACCTTCTTGGTGTCTGGTGGGGCCACCCTAGACCTCTTGCTCCCACTGGTGGAGCTCTCCGGCACGTCCTCAACGGGAAGGCGGCGCTCCGAAGAGTCGTGTTTGCCGGAGGGGAAGCTGGAGCTCTTGCCGGGGTCAGAGGCCTTGCCGGCAAAGGCAAAAATCCTGCCGGTTTTCTTCTTCCTCAGGATCTCAGTGGTAGGAGCAAGTGCCTTGGCGGCGTCTGCTGCAACTGCCTCTCGGTAGAGCTGGTCGGCGCAGATGAGTGCATCTTTCTTGTCGGAGGGGGCGGTGATGATGCTTATTGGGCCGGAAATCTTCAACGTGTTGTTGGCATAGTGTGAGGCCGCCATAAACTTTGCCAGCGCTGGGCGGCCAATGATCCCATTATAGGGCAAGGGGATCTTGGCAACGTCAAATACAATCCTCTCCGTCCTATAATTCAGCTCGCTCCCGAACGTAACGGGCAGAGCGATCTTCCCTTTCGGTTGACTCCTCCCTAGGTTGACCCCTTGAAACATGCCCGTCTCTTTGAGATCTCCATCGGGGATTTGTAGCCTCTCGATCACGGCGGGCGAGATCTGGTTCAGACTAGCCCCACCGTCAACTAGCACTTTCGTCACCTTGAGGTTGCGCATCGTTGGTGAAACCAACAACGGTCCGACCGCAGTTGTACGGTCAGGGTGATCCTCGGTGAGAAAAATGATAGGCGTGCTGGACCACTTCAATGGCCTCTGGGCGTCAACGATGGCTCTGTCGCAGTGACATCACGCGCCCACTGTTTTAGTTGGTGGTGAGAGGTATGCAGCAAGGCTCCACCATCAGTGCACATGGCCTCTGTAGCTTTCTGGACCTCGTGCTCGCTGGACTTGTCATCCTCGCCATGATCATCGTCTTCCTCTTTCTTGTCGCGGCCCCGAGCGGGCCTCTCTGGTTGGTTATCTTGGCCGTGGCAACCACCTCAGCCGACACGCTTCTTGCTGGTAATCTCAGCACTGTCAGGGCCTTTCTCCTTATCACGCCTCTCATACTCAGCTTTCTGCTTCGCTGCAAGCAGCTTGACCTGCCGGCAGTTCTGGAGGTCATGGCCCATGGTGCGATGAATCTTCCAGTACTGCTTGTCGGAGCCCCCTGGCTTGTCCGCAGCCGCCAAGGCCCGGCAGGCGGCGCACCTGGCAACTTCCATGCCGGGGTTGTCAGCCTTGGCCTTTTTGGTGGAGTCGGGGCCGTCAGATCCCTCTATGGCAAACACAACCTTGCCCTTTCGCTTCGTGTTGCAGCACCGGCCCTTCTTCTCCGGGGCGACGGCATCTCCATCTATGGAGTCGGTTTCTGCGCCGGCATCTTCGCCGGGGTACTTCCTTCCTTCTTCAGCACGAGCGCATCTATCATCCAGAACATAGAGCTCGGCTACATCTTTAACCTTGTTCATCGCGAGCTCTTCACGCATCTTGCGGTTGCGCACATTCTGATGGAATGCGCTGACGACGGCGGCGGGGTGAACATCTAGGATGTTGTACTGCACACGGCTGAACCTTGGCATGTACTTGCGCACAATTTCGCCGTCCTTCTGGGGGATGACATGCAAATTGCTTTCCTGGCCAGGAGCTTGGTGGCCCCCGGTAAAGGCGCCAACAAACTCGTGGCACATACCCGACAAAGAAGAAATGGAACCCATGGGCAGGTGTATCAACCACGACATAACATTGGGCTTAAGCACCAACGGAAAGTAGTTGGCGAGCACCTTGTCGACGCGAGCCCCAGCAGCCTGTATCGTGATGGTGTAGATGCTGAGGAACTCCGATGGGTGAGTCTTGCCATTGTACTTTTCTCCAACCTCAGGCTTGAACATGCGGTGAGAGGGCCACTGGAACTTCCACAGCTCACGGGTAAAGGCCGGACAACCCACCTTGTAAGGTAAGTCTGCAGAGCCCCCCAGTGCCGGGTGGTCCCTAGTGGGCTCTGCACGCCTGTCTGATTGGTGGCGCGCTTCCCGCCGTCGCTCGATAGTGGTCCGAGGATCTTCCTGGGCTTGCTCCTGAAGGACTTGACATTGATTGCGGCGGGCTCGCGGGTCGGACGACGCCGAGGAAAGGTTGTCACGAGCGTCGTCCCGATGAGCCGGCGGCTGTTGTTGCTGGCGTTGGGGAGGAGAGTGCACCGTGGTCGGAGCAGCTCCAGTCCTCCCACCACCAGCGTGGGTCGGCTCACTAGAGCGCCGGCGCGAGGGTTCCGCTGGTCGTGGTTCGTCTTTGTTGGCGAAGCCGATGAGGCTCCGGATGGTGGATCTCCACTCGTCGAGCTTCTCAGCAGCGGGATGGAAGTCGAGATGCAGTTGTACGCGCGCCAGTACTTCCGCCGGCGTGGGCGGTGGTGAAAGATTCATGGACTGTGACGCGCTCTCACTCCCAACCACGTTAGAAGGAGCTCTATCACGGTCCCGCTATCGCATGCCACTTCCGCCAGTGTCTGGACGTGCATGCTGGCCCGGTGCATCTTGAGAGTGGTGCATAGGTGTCACATCCCTAACTTCTGGCCTTGCACTAGTACTAGCCTTTGGTGATGCATCATGTTTACTTTTCACAGAAAGTTGAATTGGGGTTTGCCTAAACCCTAGCATTAAAGGAAATCACTAGGTTCACCCAAAATATTTTCAGTAAGTCCAAATGGCTTTAAAAAATGTTCATCATTTATGGAAAATGTTGTAACAGTAACCAGAGGTGATGCACATTTTTCCATGACATATTTGGGCTCTAAATTAAATCATACTCTATTTGCATTTGGGCATTTAAATTCTATAAAATATTTTAAATGCTCAAATAATCATAAACTAAAATGTTTGCTGTTGGATTTATTGTAAACAGTAGCCATGATTAGTTTCATGATTTTTACAAATGACCCGGTATTTTTAATAAAGCCCTAAAGTCTACAGAAATTAGAAAACAGAAACAATTTAAGAGAGAGAGAGAGAGAGCACCTACCTGGGCCTCACCAGCAGAACCAGCCCAGCCCACCAGGGGCATACTTGTCTTCAACCTCTGCCTACTGGCAGAGGCGAGAGCGAGCACGGCGCCCGCGCGCGCCGGCACGCAGCTGCCTGCCTGGCTCCCCTCGACGCGCCTAGACGACGCCACAGAGACGCCAGAACCCCCCTGCACCTCTCCCTCTCTCCCCCGAACACTCTCCCCCTCCTCTGTTCTCCTCACCGAACGCGCCCGCCGCCGCCGGCGAGAACCACCGCACTCCCTGTCCCTCTCATGGCTCCCCGGTGTGTCCAGAAGGACTGTTGCGACGCCCTCTTCCTCCTCGCTGAGCCACGCTTCGCCGGAAGCCCTGCACCGCCTCCATCTGGTCGTCTTCAACCTCGGGAACCGCCGGATGTCGCCGGTCGATTCGCGCCGACGAGGACGCCCCCGAGCACACTGGCCTTCCCTACGGAACCGCTGTGAGCTTCCGAGTGTTCTCCCCTCCTCCCCGCGGTCAAACCTCCCTCTAGCCTGCCTTGCCGCCGGAGCCGAGAGCTCCCCGCCGCCGGCCATGTCGCCACCATGCACACTGCCACCTAGGGCCATACCCGAGCACACCACGGAGCTCAATGCACCCCCAGGAGCCTTTTGCACCCCCTAGCTCCTCCCCTACTGCACCGCAGTGCCGTTTCCATCGTTGCCCGAACTCCGACGGCCACAAAGAGCTCGCCACCGGCAGCTCCGTCCACCCCGGCCCCTCCCACTTGCGTGGATGGATGCGGGCAAGCAAGGGCTACGCCCTGGTGCCCTCAGCAAGCCAAAACGCCGCCCGTAGCGTGTTCCCGAGCCGCGCCGCCGTCGATTTGGTCACCGCCGGCGAGGTTCCGGTGACGCTGACGTGGCATCATTAGATTAGGGACCAATCTTGTTTAGTTAGTGCCCCCTGTCCATGACATACGGGCCCCACTGTCTAATTAACCACGGCTTTTATTCCTGTTTAGTTTAAGTTAACCACAGTGGCCCCACGCGTCAGTTTTGACCTTGCTGACGTGGGCGTTGACTAGGCCCACATGTCAGCGACTCTAACCAGAACTGAGTCACTGACACACGGGCCCCACTAGCAGGTTTGACCTGGACCCGCTTGTTGACTTGCTGATGTCAGCATGACCTAGTGCTGACGCAGTAACTATTTTCTGTGATTTAAAATAAATCAGAAATGATTTATTTATTTCAGAAAATAGCCAAAACTTCTAAAAATCACAGAAAATAATCTATAGCTCAGATGAAAATAATTTATGTATGAAAATTGATCAGAAAAATCCAAGGAATCTGTTTATGGCATTTTCATGCATGTTTGAATAACTTACAGCCATTGTTTAGGACAATTTGAATAAATGGCATTTGAATACTCACATATGGAATTTGAATTTGAACCTTTGGTTCAAACCAACTCCATTTAATATGGGCTAGTTGCATTAGCCCAATCAACAGCATATTGCCATGTCATGATCATGCATCATATTGTCGCAATGCATTGATTGTGTTCTTTCTCTGTTGCCGGTGTTTGTCCCCTCTCAGTAGACGCTGTTCCGACGATGTGATCGATGACACCGATGAAGACCCAATGTTATCTTCAGAAGTGCCAGGCAAGCAAAACCCCTTTGAGCATTCCGATACAATCCCACTCTCTCGCTCTTGCTCTCTTTTACTGTATTAGGACAACAACGTTTCAACTGTTACCCGCTGCGGTAGTTGAACCCCTTTCCACTACATGACCTGTCATTGCCACAGTAACTAGTTGAAACCCACTAGTATGAGTAGGAGTTGTTTGAGCCATGTTGTGCCTACTCATTCATTCTTTCTGGTTATGCCTGCTATTGCTTAGAGTTGTGTCAGGTCTGATTCATCGGGGATGAATTGGAAGGGTGATGAACAGGTCCTACTGTGTGATAGCTAAGTGTGGGAACACGATTTGGTAAAGGTAGCGATGAGAGGCCATGTAGGAGTACATGGTGGGTTGTCTCATTGCAGCCGTCCTCAAGAACCGAGTTTTGTGTTGGTTTATCCATGAACAGTTACTACCACGCATTGGGCTCCGGGCGCTCCAAGCTCTCTCGACTTATTAACTGCCCTTGTCCTCTGTCCAGGAGTTGCAACTAGTTTCTGGTGTTTGTAGTTTACTGGAGGTCGTGCGCAGCGCTGACCCTCGGGGTGGGCTGTGACGCGGCAGGTACGTGGCACGGTGTACCGGTCGCCCGTTTGGTGATGCGGGAACCCTGTACACATCGTTTGGGGCCGTGAGCGACACCTCGGCCGGATCTCCCCACGGATGGAACCCAAATATGCGATAAACCTGGACTAGGGACTTGTGTGGTTAGTCAAGTCGTGGCCGACACCCTCGCTGGGCCTCCGCTTGAAGGTTGCCGAGTACATGTCGTGTAAACGGCGGTAAGTGGTGAGAGCGTTTGTGAAGAAGTACACCCCTGCAGGGTTATATATGATCTATTCGAATAGCCGTGTCCGCGGTAATGGACTTCTGGGTTGCCTATAACAGTTCATAGACAAGTGGAAGTGGATACTCTAAAACGCGCAAGATAAGCGTGAGTGCTATGGATGGCCCTCTCGTAGGGGAGACGGGAGCGGATCCATAGTGGTGTATTGATTGGTGAATATGTGGACTCGTGTGCGCCACCTCAAAAGAGTTACTTGCAGTCGTAGTTCAGGATAGCTACCGAGTCAAAGCTGGCTTGCTGCAGTCAAACTCCACCACCCCTTTGTTGATACTGATGCATATGTAGCTAGTTCTGATGTAAGTCTTGTTGAGTACCTTTTTACTCATGTTTGCTTAATTTATGTTTTTGCAGAGAGACTTCAGTCTCGCTAGTGATTCCGCGTGGACTTCGACGTTTAGCTTGTTACCTCAGCTACGATCTTGTACCCTTGGGAGGGTCTTGTAGATAGTCAGGCTTCTCAGCCTTTTTCATTTGTAGTTGTCTGTACTCAGACATGTTATGCTTTTGTTGCCTGTATGCTCTGTATGTTGGGTCATGTGACCTCTGTTTGTAATAAATGCTATGATGGCTCTTCTGGGCCTTTATCTATATGAGTTGTTGAGTTATGTTGTGATGCCATGTTGTACAACACATACTTGCATGTTATGCGTACGTGTAATGTGTATTGCTATGTGTGGGATCCGACACCTAGTTGTTTACCCTTGGTAGCCTATCTTACAGGGAAATGTCTCCTAGTGCTTCCACTGAGCCTTGGTAGCTTGCTACTGCTCCGGAACACTTAGGCTGGCCGGCATGTGTCCTTCTTCGTTCCTGTGTCTGTCCCTTAGGGGAAATGTCACGCGTTGTTCCTTTAAGTCCTTGTAGCTTGCTACGACTTGGGTTCAAACGTTGCTGACCGACACGTTCGTTGCTGGGTCATGTATGCCTGTCTCTGTAATTTAGTGCCACTTTTGGTTTATAACTAGTCATGTCGGCCCGGGTTCTCTGTCATATGGATGCTAGCGACACCATCATATACGTGTGCCAAAATGCGTAAACGGTCCCGGGCCAGGTAAGGTGGCACCCGTGGGGATACCATGCGTGAGGCCGCAAAGTTATATGATGTGTTACAGGCTAGACCTGTGTGACTTAGGATCGGGGTCCTGACAATAGGGCTCGAAGGCACCGACGTCGTGGCATTGCTCATCACGTGCGAGCTGGGAAGACCGAGGAGCGGGCACTGGCGGAGGTGCCCTGGAGGTCGCCGTGCCGCCTGTGGGCAGCATGGCGACACCCTTGGACCCAGCGGTGCGCGGCTCGTCACCTTGGGCACGAACGACGCCGCTCGGCTCCGATGGCTAGAGTGTCTGGAAACTCGCGGGTCACGCCTCCACCACCATCCGCAGCCGCCCCATCACCCGCCCGTGATGGTACGAGCGGTTCGGCCCCAGATGGACCGATCGCTGCGAACCCCTTCTTCTTGGGAGCCATGGCAATGAAGAAGTCGATGCACTAACTCCTAGACCAGATTTTCACAACTCGTTCCCCCTACCTGGCGCGCCAAAGATGTTGGGGGAACGACACCTATGGGATCCCGGGTGTTGGTGTACAAAAAGAGGGGGTACACTTTTTGTACCCCTATGACTGTGCACGGGCAGTCTGAGCCACGGGCGCCACCACACCAAGCACGTCAAGGGAGGTGAGCCAGGGTAAGACCGAAGCTCGATGGGATTGAAGCCCAAAGCCAAGACCACAAAGAGCAAGGGGACGAAGCAGATTCCCCCGGCAAGATACTTGCCGGGAGCCAGTTTCAGCAGCCCCGGCAAGATCCTTGCCGGGGCCGGCTTTAGCAGCCCCGGCAAGACCCTTGCCGTGGCAATTCGCCCCACGCCTGCGGAGCGGATCACCCTTGAGTCCACTGCCCCCAAGGGGCAAGGATTCAGGAGATATCCCTGTAGTGGCATGCATATCTTTGTGAAGACATTCAAGATGAGACACACACTGAGAAGACGACGACCCTTGGCGGGATCCCAGCCAAGGAAGACCACAAGGCCTCCGGCAAATACCTTGCCGGGGATGACAGCAGGCGCCGCGGCAAGGCCCTTGCCGGGGACATCCGCAGGGCCACCATCAGGCCCGCACCAACTAAACTTCCACCGCCCTATGCAGCTGCCGACCCAACCAGCTGGGCAGGCACCTGCATGGCGGCATGCAGATCTTCGTGGAAGACCCACCATTGTGCCACCTCAGCTGCCTGCCTGCCTACATGGCATCTTAGGCATCGCTGGCCAGGGCGCGTGTCAACACAAGAAGGAGCGGCGACGGACAAGATGGATGTCTCCCCCGTCCCTGATAAAGCAAGGACACCTAAGCAAGACGCATTAAATGCGCCTTCTCATGTAATGCGAGGGATAACCTCGCATCACTGTACCCCTTTCCACCTCCTGTGTGCCACTGTGTCAACCCCTTTTCCCTATAAAAGGAGGCCCGAGGCGACCAGGAGGAGGATTCGGCTTTTTGGAGCTCCTCACGCCCCGTAGCTAGTTGAAGAACACAAGCATATAATCCACCAAAGCAGGAGTAGGGTTTTACGCATCCTTGCGGCCTGAACCTGGGTAAAAGAACCATGTGCTATCTGTTTGATCCGCTCTTCTCTCAACCCCGCGCCTCGCAACCATAGTAGGGATTCTAGTGATCCCATAGGTGTCGTTTCCAAAACACCGACATCTTTGGCACGCCAGGTAGGGGCCTGCGCAGTTGTGAGAATCGGCTCTAGCAGTTGGCCCAGCGCTCCTTCGTCTTCGTGGCTCTTTGAGAAGGAAGGAGGCCGAAAGATCAACACTCGAGCGGCTACAAACAGAAGCTAAGTTACATTGAACCCCGGATATTTCCATTCTATTATTTAAGGTTATTATCCTCGGAGCTACCGTTCTTTGTACAAAAGAAGCCTGCACGCAAATGGGGCCCTTCCCGATCGGCAAGGCCTTTGTTCCGTTTCGAGTCCGCTCAACGGTTCAAACGGCTGCGTTGGAAACGGTAGGGTAGCCTTCCGCAATTGGCAAAGCTCTCGACTCTGACTCGAGTCAAACTCAATAGTTCGAGCGGCTGCGTTAAGGGCGGCAAGGTGGCTCACCCGGCAGCACGCTCGCCCGGCAGGCCAATGGGGACCCGTCCCCACGATGCCGCCTTGTGTTTTCCGCGCCGGCAAGCCTACCCAGCTAGCGTAGGGTGGACGTACAAAGAAACAACAAACAGGAAAATAGCATGCATAATTCCAAAAGTGCCTCAAAGTTTTATTACATCATATCACTGCTGCGGTTCTAACTAAAGATAAAATTTGTCTTGGTCGTGAACCCACAGCGGCAAAGAAGAACAAGATGCCTAATCCCGGCACTGGCCTTCCACCCTCTTGATTTCGTCGATGCAGCTGATGACGGGCTTGATACGCTCCTTGAGCACCGTGAGGTCAGTACCCTCCAGCAAGCTATCCATCGCGGCTTCGAAGTCAAGGGCGGGATTCCAGAACGCCATCTTGGTGAGGACCTTGGTCATGACCCCCTGGCAAAGTCGCCGGGCCTCCCCGGCCACCGTAGCCGTTCTATTGGAGTGAAGATCAGCCAAGGCACTGAGGACGCCCTCGAAGAACAGGGTCAGCTTGGCGTTGACGGTCCCGCTCCACTCAGGGGCATACCTCACGTTTGGCATCCCCATGAGGGCCAACTGCGAGGTGACCCTGCCGGCGACGTCCTCCAGCCGGCTGATCCATCTGTTCTCACCCGCCACGTATTCCCGGTGGGAGGTGGCCTCATCCACCCGCAGCTGTTTCTCCTCCTCCAGGCTCCTGGTCAAGGTCTCCTCCCAAGCCAAGCTCTCCGACAACATCTTCTCGAGATTCTCCAGCTTCAGCTTGAGATCTCTGATGGAGTTTTGTGCCTCGGAGAGCTCCCCAGCCCTGCCGATGGCTGCTCCGTGCGCCTCTGCCAAGGCACAGTTGAGCGTGCCCTTCTCGTCGGACAGCTTGAGGGCCTGTTCCTTCAGCTCGTCCCGCTCTACCTTCAGCTCTTTCCCCTTGCCGGCGTGGGCCAGAGCCTGGGCATCGAGTGCCACCTTGTGCCTCTGCTCCAGCTCGCGAGTCCGCCGCACAACAAGGGCCTCGAGCTCCTCATCCTTGCCGCGGAGCGTTGCGGCAAGCCTCGCCTCACGCGCGGAGATGTCTTCTTCCTGGGAATCCAAGGCGGCTTGATGCTGGTTCCGGGCGGCCTCGGCCGCGGCAGCCAAGTTTGCCGCCTCTTCCTGGGCCTTCTCGACGTCAGCCATCTTCATGGCAAGCTCTACTTCGCGCCTGGCCAATTCCCCTTGGAAGGCCCTTTGCTCCTCGCGGGTCTGGTGAAACCAGGTCTGCGCCTCGGCAACGCGCGCCTTGAAGTCCACTTCCGCCTCGTCCACCGTTGCCATCCTGGACTTAACCTTGTCCAGACGGGCATGATAGAGCGCTTGGAGCTTCCGGAAATTGGCCCCCATAGCGCGGAAGAGCTGCTCTTCTGGGGAACCATCGCCGCCGACGCCCGGTTCATCGACCACCTAGAGCCCGGTGGCGGCGAGCACCTCGCCATCAAAGACTTCCTCTCCGGCGGGCGCTCGGGAACTTGACGCCCCGGCAAGATGGACGAAGAGATCATCGCCCACCTTCAGATACCTGCCGGGGCCCAAGGTTGCGGAGGAAGAAGGCTGATCATCAACCACCTCTTCCTCGGCTGTGTCCTTGCCGGCCTCCCCGGCAGGCCCACTGCCGGCACCCTCGGCAGAAGCCTCGCCGGTCGCTTTGGTGGCCCCTGCAACGGTGTCCTCGGCAGCGTCCTTGGCAGCCTCCTCGGCGGCAATCCTGTCGGCCTCCGCCGCGGACTCCTCAGCAGTATCCCCGATGACGGTGTCCACGTCCTCCATATCTGTTGAAGGAGGGCCTGGGCAGTAATGGGGATGATGAAGCCAAGAAAAAGAATAAGGGAGAAACAGAGACAGAAGACAGGTGACTCACCAATGCCAGGATGTGAAGCAGAGGTCCCCTCCCCGCCAGTATTTGGCGCCGTGGCAGAGCCACCAGCGCCCAAGTTCCTCTCTTCCTCCATGGGTGTGGGCTCCGTGCTTGGTGCCCTTGCCGGGGACGCCCCTCGCGGCGGCGTAGTCGATGGGGGTGGTGTGTTGGGGGTAGCCCATGCGGCTCCTCCTGCTGCCGCTCCCATCCTACAAAACCAACAAGGTCAGCACCATAGCACCGAACACGTACCACATGTCGAGCAAGAAGAGGGTGATGAACTTACGCTGGGGGCTGTGCCGGTGGCTGCTCTCCGGGCTGCTCAACACCACCAGTGGTGTTTCTGAAGCCCCAGCTGAGGGCTGGCTGCTCGCCGAGGCCTTGGCCCTCTTCACCCTCTGGGCCAACGTTTCTGCATCCCTGCAAAAGCAAAAATGGATCAAGATGAGTAGCTTAATTCAGGGGAGTGGAAATGACAGTAAGGAACGGAGTACTTACTCATCGTCCATCTCCTCCTCCTCCGCCACTTTCCTTTTCCTCTTCGGGCTGAGAGGCCCAAGATCAAAACGGAACTCCGCATCGACATCCGAGTCAACGTCTGCCGGGGGAGGCGAAGAAGGCGAAGTTGGTGCGCGCCCAGTTGGAGAAGGGGCTATAGCCTTCTTCTTCTCAGCGGCCTTCGTCAGCCTCCTCGCTGCCGTGGCCCTCGTGTGGCGCCCGGACCCCTCCAGGGTCAATTGAGGCTGCGTGGCCCTGCCGGGCCGGACCGGCTCGCCGAAACTAGCCCGCCGCAGGACTCACCCTCTTCCCCTGGCTGGCGTCGAGCCCGCCGCCACGCCCTCCTCCAACGACGACTCATCGACCGCGTCCTCAACAAGCAGAGCTCCAGTGTTGGCGCTGCTAGCCTCCCCGGCGGTCGCCGCCCACTGGGCGAGCTCCTCCTCCTCCACAGCCATTGCGGCCTTGTCCTCCACACCCCCGGCGCTGCCGGCCTCCATGGCAAGCTGCGCCTCCCTCGCCTGGGTGGTGTCCATGACAAGCCACCGCTTGGCGTCAGGTTTGACGTACACCTCAACCGGAGAGTCAAATAATTTCTGCACGTTCTCGTCCGCCGACTCCTTCCAGCTCAGGACAGGGCCGTGCGCGTTGCAGTCCGGCATCATGGCGATGATCTCGGACTGACGCAAATTGTTGCACAGCAGGACCACCCCCGCTGGCAGCTTGAAAAACGGCCCCTTGATGGCCTTGCTGGCCTTCACGGCAGCCCTCGCGGCCTTGCCGGTCCGTTCGACCTTGCCATCGCGACCCACATCAAGCTGGAAGAGCCGCTGGCAGAAATGGGCATGTGCCATCACCGTGAAGTTGTGGTCGAGGCCAGGGCGGAGCCGCATGACGTCAGCCGGATTCCTAAAGAGCTAGGCTGGGCTCCCCTTGTTATGCAACGGGGCGATCCGACGGCGAATGAAGTCCGCCCCGATCATCTCAAGGGTGAGTCCGGCCTGGGTGAGCCGGAGAATACTGGTGGTGGCGACGGTGAGCCTCCCGTCGGCGGCGTCTACATCGCTCCAATCACTGCCACGGACCGGCGGCACTCGGCGGACCTTGCAGAATCTTGGCGGGTCTTCGTCTTCAATCCAACGCCACCGGCCACGCCATTCATCCCACCTCTCCTTGACGGCACCGTCCGGGTACGCCCCCTTGGATCTTGGGATCCAGGTGATGCATCCAGATACGGCGCCTCCCGGCTGGATCCGAGGGGAGAAATAGTGGCGGAAGAGTGTCGTGTTGGGCTGCACCCCGACGAAGCCTTCGCAAAGGTGCCCGAAGAAAGCCATGCACACCACCGCATTCGGAGTAAAATCCAAGAGGCGGAAGTCGAAGGTGTGCATGATATCGCAGAAGAAATCGAAGAAAGGGGGACATAACCCGCAAGAAAAGTAGTCGACGAAAAAGGGGTACCGAGTTGGGACAGGTTCGGCGCAAGAGGCAGGAATGACGCGCTTCGCCGGATGTCCCAAATTCTCTCCCCCCGTCTTCACCCCCCAAAGAGGCTTGAAGGTGGCCCGGAGGTTGTGGAAGTCGACCGTCGACGGGAAGAAGAAGGCGGACTTCGTCCGGTCCCCCAATAGCGTGCTCTCCGGCGGCTCCATAGACCCGGCGCCCTTGGCCACCCCCTTGCCCTTGGCGGATTTGGACGTCATGGCGGCTAAGTTCGAGGACTGAGGAAGGGGGATGGTGAAGCAACGACGGCAGGCGGCGACGGAGGCTTAGGAAGGAAGGAAGAAAGGAAATGAAGGCTCTGAGATTGGAAGAGGCGCAAGGAAAGCGGAGGAAGTGAGCAGCGCGCCCGCGGTTATTCCTTCTTATGGGGGGAAAACGCGGGCCGCCTCCTTTCGCATTAACTGCGACGTGACGCATGCCTGCGGAAACCGCCCCGCGCATGCCGCCCACGTCACGCACACCCCTCCACGCCGCGCCGCGTGCGCGGATCGTGGGAAGCGTAGCGCACGGAAAACCATACCACGGTAAAAACCGTCCCGCCTGCCCGCGCACCGTTCTGGGCCTAGCCCAACAACGCGTCGCGCTTATGTGTGGCCCAGGCCTGGGGGCTCATGTCGGTGTATCAAAATAGGGGTACACTTTTTGTACCCCTATGACTGTGCACGGGCAGTCTGAGCCACGGGCGCCACCACACCAAGAACGGCAAGGGAGGTGAGCCAGGGTAAGACCGAAGCTCGATGGAATTGAAGCCCAAAGCCAAGACCACAAAGAGCAAGGGGACGGAGCAGATTCCCCCGGCAAGATCCTTGCCGAGAGCCAGTTTCAGCAGCCCCGGCAAGATCCTTGCCGGGGCCGGCTTTTGCAGCCCCGACAAGACCCTTGCCGCGGCAATTCGCCCCACGCCTGCGGAGTGGATCACCGTTGAGTCCACTGCCCCCATGGGGCAAGGATTCGGGAGATATCCCCGTAGTGGCATGCAGATCTTTGTGAAGACATTCAAAACCGGATACACACTGAGAAGACGACGACCCTTGGCGGGATCCCAGCTAAGGAAGACCACAAGGCCTCCGGCAAGTACCTTGCCGGGGATGACAACAGGCGCCGCGGCAAGACCCTTGTCGGGGACATCCGCAGGGCCACCATCAGGCCCGCACCAACTAAACTTCCACCGCCATATGCAGCTGCCGACCCAACCAGCTGGGTAAGCACCTGTGTGGCGGCATGCAGATCTTCGTGGAAGACCCACCACTGCGCCACCTCAGCTGCCTGCCTGCCTACATGGCATCTCAGGCATCGCTGGCCAGGGCGCATGTCGACACAAGAAGGAGCGACGACGGACAAGACGAATGTTTCCCTCGTCCCTGATAAAGCAAGGACACCTAAGCAAGACGTATTAAATGCGCCTTGTCATGTAATGTGAGGGACAACCTCGCATCACTGTACCCCTTTCCACCTCCCGTGTGCCACTATGGCAACCCCTTTTCCCTATAAAAGGAGACTCGAGGCGACCAGGAGGAGGGTTCGGCTTTTTGGAGCTCCTCACATCCCGTTGCTAGCTGAAGAACACAAGCATATAATCCACCAAAGCAGGAGTAGGGTTTTACGCATCCTCGCGGCCCAAACCTGGGTAAAGGAACCGTGTGCTATCTGTTTGATCCGCTCTTCTCTCAACCACGCGCCCCGCAACCGTAGTAGGGATTCTAGTGATCCCATAGGTGTTGTTTCCAATACACCGACACCGGGGACCCCTACTACAGTTGGCGGGCGTAGAGCTGTGCAAAGAGCAGGCCTTGACGATCAACGCGTGGGCATTTTTACCCAGGTTCGTGCCGCAAGATGATGCGTAAAACCCTAGTCCTGCTTGTTTGTGTATATTTGGCGTTCTTGAGCTCTTGAACTGGCTACTATGCGTGCTTGTCCAAAAAGTCTGAATCCTCTCTCAGTATGCCTCGGGCCTCCTTTTATATGACAAAGGGGTTGCCACAGCGACACACAGGAGGTGGAAAGATACTACAGTGTACAAGGTTATCTTCTAATATCATAGGACTAACGCATTCAATGCGCCGCCTATGTGTCTTCTAGCATTATCGGGGACGGCAAGGAACCTTGTCCCGCGCGTTGCCACCTCCCCACACTCCGACACGCGTCCGGGCTAATGAGCCATGCAGCGCCACGCTTGCTACTAGCTGTTGTGGTGGCAGGGTCTTCACGAAGACCTGCATGTCACCACGCAGGTGCTTGGCTAGTCGGCTTAGGGGATGCATGCTGCCACACAGGCACTTGTCCAGTTGGCGAGTTGGTCATCGCGCAGGAGTGGCCGCGGGGCGGCGAAAACTTGGCGGGTGCGGGTCTGGCTGTGGCCCCGCAGACGCCCCCCGCAATGGGCTTGCCGGGGTCTTGTGGCTGTCCCCAGCAAGGACCTTGTCGGGGGTCTTCGGTCATCCCCGACAAGGCTCTTGCCGGGGGTCTTCGTCTTCTGGTCCCTTGTCTAGGTCCGTAGGCCCTTGGTCCCATAGAGATTTGCATGCCACTACGCAATCGCCCCTTGAATATTGGTCTTGACGTTGTCGATGGTGTCAGAGCTCTCAGACCCAAGGGTGGTGGCTTTGCTGGTGTTTGGGCAAGCTGCCCCGACAAGGCTCTTGTCGGGGTCACGTAGGTCGCACCAGCAAGGGTGTTGTAGGGGGAGGAGTCTACCTTGTCCCTATGTCCTTCATTTCTCTGGCTTGGGCGTTGCCTTGGTAGTCTCGTGCTTATCCTTCTCCTGCTCCGCCAAGCGTGGCCATGGGCGTGGCCACAACTGCCCATGCACAAGTAAAGGGGTGCAAAAGGACCCCTACTTTTTTACACCGACAGGTTGCTACTAAGGATAAAACGATGGGATCTATTTCTACATAAATAGATGTTGTCTACATCATGTCATTGTTCTTATTGCATTACTCCGTTTTCCATGAACTTAATACACTAGATGCTTGCTGGATAGCGGTCGATGTGTGGAGTAATAGTAGTAGATGCAGGCAGGAGTCGGTCTACTAATCTTGGATGTGATGCCTATGTAAGGATCATTGCCTAGATATCGTCATGATTATTTGAAGTTCTATCAATTGCCCAACAGTAATTGTTCACCCACCGTTCACTATTTTTCTCGAGAGAAGTCACTAGTGAAATCTACGGCCCCAAGGTCTCTTTCTCATATTATTTGCCTTTGCGATCTATTTTATTTTGCATTTATTTTCAGATATATTAAACCAAAAACCCAAAAATACCTTGCTGTAATTTATCATATTTGGCGTTCGATCTATCAATATTTACAACTCTATCACGTCTGTTACCCGAAAGGGATTGACAACCCCTTTTACACGTCGGGTTGCGACTATTTGTTATTTGCGTGCAGGTGCCATTTATGTTGTGTTGCTTGGTTCTCCTACTGGTCGATAACCTTGTTTTCATCACTAAGGGAAATACCTACCGCTGCTATACTACATAATCCCTTCCTCTTTGGGGAAATACCGACGTAGTTTGATACGTTTCCAATGTATCTATAATTTTTTGATTGTTCCATGCTATTATATTATCTGTTTTGGATGTTTAATGGGCTTTATTATACACTTTTATATTATTTTTGGGACTAACCTACTAACCCAAGGCCCAGTGCAAATTGTTGTGTTTTCGCCTATTTCAGTGTTTCACAGAAAAGGAATATCAAACAGAGTCCAAATGGAATGAAACCTTCGGAAGAGTTATTTTTGGAACAATATCAACACAGAAGATTTGGAGTACACGCAGGGAAGTGAAGGAGGTGTGGGCAGGGGCGCGCCTAGGGGGGTAGGCGCGCCCCCACCCTCGTGGGCCCCTCGTGGCTCCCCTGAGGTGCCTCTTCCTCCTATATATACCTACGTATCCTGAAACCATCGGGGAGCACCACGAAACCCTAATTCCACCAACGCAACCTTCTGTTCGCATGAGATCCCATCTTGGGGCCTTTTCAGGAGCTCCACCAAAGGGGGCATCGATCACGGAGGGCTTCTACATCAATACCATAGCCTCTCCGATGAGTTGTGAGTAGTTTACCACAGACCTTTGGGTCCATAGTTATTAGCTAGATGGCTTCTTCTCTCTCTTTGGACCTCAATACAAAGTTCTCCTCGATCTTCTTGGAGATCTATTAGATGTAATCTTTTTGCGGTGTGTTTGTCGAGATCCCATGAATTGTGGGTTTATGATCAGGATTATCTATGAACAATATTGGATTCTTTTATGAAATCTTTTATGCATGATTTAAATATCTTTGCAAGTCTCTTCGAATTATCGGTTTGGTTTGGCCTACTAGTTCGGTAGTTCTTGCAATGGGAGAAGTGCTTAGCTTTGGGTTCAATCTTACGGTGTCCTTTCCCAGTGACAGCAGGGGCAGCAAGGCACATATTTTATTGTTGCCATCGAGAATAAAAAGATGGGGTTTATATAATATTGCATGAGTTTATTCCTCTACATCATGTCATCTTGCTTAAGGCGTTACTCTGTTCTTATGAACTTAATACTCTAGATGCATGATGGATAGAGGTCGTTGTGTGGAGTAATCATAGTAGATGCAGAATCGTTTCGATCTACTTGTCACGGACGTGATGCCTATATACAATGATCATGCCTAGATATTCTCATAACTATGCGCTTTTCTATCAGTTGCTCGACAGTAATTCGTTCACACACCGTAGAAATCTTCTATCATGAGAGAAGCCACTAGTGAAACCTATGGCCCCCGTGTCTATCTTCCATCATATTAGTTTCCCGTCAACTTGCCAATTTCTGTCGCCGTTGTTTTATTTTGCTTTCTTTACTTTCAATCTATAACAAAAATACCAAAAATGTTATCTTATCATCTCTATCAGATCTCGCTTTTGCAAGTGGCCGTGAAGGGATTGACAACCCCTTTATCGCGTTGGTTGCAAGGTTCTTATTTGTTTGTGTAGGTACGAGGGACTCGCGCGTGGTCTCCTACTGGATTGATACATTGGTTCTCAAAAACTGAGGGAAATACTTACTCTACTGTGCTGCATCACCCTTTCCTCTTCGGGGGAATACAACGCAAGCTCGAGAAGTAGCATGAAGAATTTTTGGCACCGTTGTCGGGGAGATCTACGCAAAAGTCATATACCAAGTACCTATAACAAAGACCTATCCCTCACATTACATTATTTGCCATTTGCCTCTTGTTTCCCTCTCCCCCACTTCACCCTTGCCATTTGGTTCGCCCTTTTTCCGTTCGCTTGCTTCTTGTTTACTTGTGTGTTGAATTGCTTGTTTGCCACAATGGCTCTACCTATTAGTGTTGATCCTCACCTTAGAAGGTTGGAAGAAATTGAAAACACTGTTAGAAGTTTTATGTCTGTGTAGTTTGATCATAATAATTTCTTCAAAAACGAGCTTAAAGAACAGAAAAGTTTTATGGAGTACATGAATAAAGAGCTTGATGATATGTCTAAAGAATTTTATGGTTTGAAATCTCAGTTTTCTCATCTTGAGAACTTAATTGCCCAAATTTCGGATAAGCAAGCCACCTTAGTAAATAAGATGGTCGCTAAACCGGAAGATCTAGAAAATAAAGATGAAGATCTGAAAGTGATTGATGTGTCTCCTATTAAATCCTTGTTTTCTAGTATGAATCTTGATAAAGATGGGACTAGAGATGAGTCTACTTTAGTTAAAAGGCGTCCCAATGATTCGGAGTTTTTTTATCTTGATGCTAAAACTGTCAAAAGTGGGATTGAAGAGGTCAAAACTTTACATAGCAATGAACCCACTATTTTGGATATCAAGGTATTTAATTATGATATTTTACCTTTAATAGATTGTATTTTCTTGTCGCAATCTGTGCTAAATTCTCCGCGTGCTTATAGTCAAAATAAAGCTTTTACTAAACACATAGTTGATGCTTTAATGCAATCTTATGAAGAAAAACTTGAATTAGAAGTTTCTATCCCTAGAAAGCTTTATGATGAGTGGGAAACTACTATTAAAATTATGATTAAAGATCATGAATGATTTGCTTTGTGTGATTTGGGTGGAAGTGTTTCCACAATTCCAAATACTTTGTGTGATATGCTAGGTTTTCATGAACTTGATGATTGCTCTTTAAATTCGCATCTTGCGGATTCTACCGTTAAGAAACCTATGGTAAGGATTAATGATGTTCTTATTGTTGCCAATAGGAATTATGTGCCCGTAGATTTCATCGTTCTTGATATAGATTGCAATCCTGCATGTCCTATTATTCTTGGTAGACTTTTTCTTAGAACGATTGGTGCAATTATTGATATGAAGGAAGGAAATATTAGATGACAATTTCCGTTAAGGAAAGGAATGGAACACTTTGCTATAAATAAAATCAAATTACCTTATGAATCTATTATGACAGCCACTTATGGATTGCCTACCAAAGATGGCAATACCTAGATCTATTCTTGTATCATGCCTAGCTAGGGGCGTTAAACGATAACGCTTGTTGGGAGGCAACCGAATTTTATTTTCTTTGTTTTTGCTTTTGTTTAGCAATAAATAATGCATCTAGCTTCTGTTTAGATGTGGTTTTGTGTTTTAATTAGTGTTTGTGCCAAGTAGAACCTTTGGGAAGACTTGGGTGAAGTTTATGCGATCATGCTGTACAAAACATAAACTTTAGCGCTCATGAGATTAGCTACCATTGTTTACTGGAAAGTGCTTTTAAGTTGATTCTTTTGCAGATGATTATTAGAAAAATTCCTCACGTCCACCGATTTATTTCAAAAAAAAATAGAGTTACATAAGTATTCGAAAGTTACAGATTGCTACAAACTGTTCTGTTTTTGACATATTCTGTTTTTAGTGTATTGTTTGCTTATTTTGATGAATCTATGAGTAGTATCGAGGGGTATGAATCACAGAGAAGTTGGAATACAGTAGGTTTAATACCAATATGAACAAAGAATGAGTTCATTGCAGTACCTTAAAGTGGTGGTCTGTTTTCTTATACTAACGGAGCTCATGAGATTTTTACTAAGTTTTTTGTTGTGAAGTTTTCAAGTTTTTGGGCAAGGATTTGATGGACTATGGAACAAAGAGTGGCAAGAGCCAAAGCTTGGGGATGCTGAAGGCACCCCAAGGTAAAATTCAAGGACAACCAAAAGCCTAAGCTTGGGGATGCCTCGGAAAGGCATCCCCTCTTTCGTCTTCGTCTATCGGTAACTTTAATATAGACAATATTTTTATTCACCACATGATATGTGTTTTGCTTGGAGCGTCATGTATGATTTGAGTATTTTATTTTTAGTTTACCACAATCATCCTTGGTGGACACACCTTTTGAGAGAGATACACATGAATCGGAATTTATTAGAATACTCTATGTGCTTCACTTATATTTTTTGAGCTAGATAGTTTTGCTCTAGTGCTTCACTTATATCTTTTAGAGCACGGTGGTGGTTTTATTTTATAGAAATCATTGATCTCTCTTGCTTCACTTATATTATTTTGAGAGTCTTTTAGAACAACATGGTAATGTGTTATGGTTATAAATTTACTCCTAATATGATAGGCATCCAATATTGGTACAGTAAAAACTTTCAGATAAAGTGCATTGAATACTATGAGAAGTTTGATACTTGATGATTGTTTTGAGATATGAGGATGGTGATATTAGAGTCATGCTAGTAGAGTAGTTGTGAATTAGAGAAATACTTGTGTTGAGGTTTGCAAGTCGCGTAGAATGCACGTATGGTAACCGTTGTGTGACAAATTTGAAGCATGAGGTATTTCATTGAGTTTCATCCTTTGTGTGGAGGTCGGGATCGCGTGACGGTTAACTCCTACCAACCCTTCCCCTAGGAGCATCTGTGTAGTACTTTTTTTAATGACTTGTAGATTTTTTCAATAAGTATGTGAGTTCTTTATGACTAATGTTGAGTCCATGGATTATACGCACTCTCACCCTTCCACCATTGCTAGCCTCTCTTGTACCGCACAACTTTCACCGGTAACATACACCCACCATATACCTTCCTCAAAACAGCCACCATAACTACCTATCATGGCATTTCCATAGCCATTCCGGGATATATTGCCATTCAACTTTGCACAGTTTCATTCATATGACACGCTTCATCATTGTCATATTACCATGCATGATCATGTAGTTGACATCGTATTTGTGGCTAGGCGACCATCCATAATTTTTCATACATGTCACTCTTGATTCATTGCATATCCCGGTACACCGCCAGAGGCATTCATGTAGAGTCATACTTTGTTCTAGTATCGAGTTGTAATCTTTGAGTTGAAAATCAATAGAAGTGTGATGATCATCATTATTAGAGCATTGTCCCAACTAAAAAAAGGGGGAAAAGAAAAAAAGGGGGAGGGAAAGGCCAAAGAAAAAAAGGGAAGGCCCAAAAAAGAAAAAAGAAAAAAAATATATATATATAAAAGGGACAATGCTACTATCTTTTTCCACACTTGTGTTTCAAAGTAGCACCATGATCTTCATGATAGAGAGTCTCTTGTTTTGTCACTTTCATATACTAGTGGGACTTTTTATTATAGAACTTGGCTTGTATATTCCAACGATGGGCTTCCTCAAATGCCCTAGTTCTTCGTGAGCAAGCAAGTTGGATGCACACCCACTTAGTTTCTTTTGTTGAGCTTTCATACATTTATAGCTCTAGTGCATCCGTTGCATGGCAATCCCTACTCACTCACATTGATATCAATTGATGGGCATCTCCATAGCCCATTGATACGCCTAGTTGATGTGAGACCATCTTCCTCTTTTGTCTTCTCCACAACTACCACTCTATTCCACCTATAGTGTTATATCCATGGCTCACGCTCATGTATTGCATGGAAGTTGAAAAAGTTTGAAAAAAAGTATGGAACAATTGCTTGGATGAAACCGTGGTTGTGCATGATTTGAGTATTTTGTGTGACGAAGATGGAACATAGCCAAACTATATGATTTTGTAGGGATGAACTTTCTTTAGCCATGTTATTTTGAGAAGACATGATTGCTTTGTTAGTATGCTTGAAGTATTATTATTCTTATGTCAATATTAAACTTTTGTCTTGATCTTTCGGATCTGAACATTCATGCCACAATAAAAAAAATTACATTGAGAATTATGTTGGGTAGCATTCCACATCAATAATTCTGTTTTTATTATTTACCTACTGGAGGACGAGCAGGAATTTAAGCTTGGGGATGCTTGATACGTCTCCAACGTATCTATAATTTTTGATTGTTCCATGCTATTATATTATCTGTTTTGGATGTTTAATGGGATTTATTATACACTTTTATATTATTTTTGGGACTAACCTACTAACCCCAGGCCCAGTGCAAATTGCAGTTTTTTTGCCTATTTCAGTGTTTCGCAGAAAAGGAATATCAAACGGAGTCCAAACGAAATGAAACCTTCGTGAGAGTTATTTTTGGAACAATATCAACACAGAAGCCTTTGAGTACATGCCAGGAAGCAAAAGAGGTGGCCACGAGGGCAGGGGAACGCCCAGGGGGGTAGGCGCGCCCCCACCCTCGTGGGCCCCTCGTGGCTCCCCTGACGTGCCTCTTCCTCCTATATATACCTATGTACCCTGAAATCATCGGGGAGCACGACAAAACCCTAATTCCACCACCGCAACATTCTATTCCCGTGAGATCCCATCTTGGGGCCTGTTCCGGAGCTCCACCGGAGGGGGCATCGATCACGGAGGGCTTCTACATCAACACCATAGCCTCTCCGACGAGTTGTGAGTAGTTTAGCACAGACCTTCGGGTCCATAGTTATTAGGTAGATGGTTTCTTCTCTCTGTTTGGATCTCAATACAAAGTTCTCCGCGATCTTATTGGAGATCTATTCAATGTCATCTCTTTGCGGTGTGTTTGTTGAAATCCGATGAATTGTGGGTTTATGATCAAGATTATCTATGAACAATATTGGATTATTTTCTGAAATCTTTTATGCATGATTTAAATATCTTTGCAAGTCTCTTCAAATTATCGGTTTGGTTTGGCCTACTTGATCGGTAATTCTTGCAAATGGAGAAGTGCTTAGCTTTGGGTTTAATCTTGCGGTGTCCTTTCCCAATGACAGCACGGGAAGCAAGGCACGTATTTTATTGTTTCCATCGAGGAAAGAAAGATGGGGTTTGTTGGTGTACTGGGAACCAGGGTACCCAGACTTGCCTGTCTGCGGGCCGTGACTCGCTCCTACAAGCGGCCTGGTACGGCCCAGCTGATCGACTAGCTGCTCAAGACCTTCGGGAGGGGCCATGCCTCATGAGAAGAATGATGTCAAGACCTCCTCAGGAGGAGCCTCGATAAGGTGCTACGGAGGGGCGGAGAACCCAAGGCCAAGCCTGCCTCAGGAGGAGGTAGTGATGTCAGCATTGATGCACCGCGCCAGCAACTGCCAGGGTCCGCCAGTGGCACAGTTGCCATTTCAGTGCAAAGGAGACATCGCAGCCGTTGGTTCCTAAGGAGCGGGGCAAAGGTTTCCTCATTGGTGCAACAAGACCAAAGACCGCCAGGACGACAAGAAGGATGTCATCGTCGAGTCCACCACCGCGTCATCGCCCGATCCTTTTGCAGGCGAAGACTGCTTTTGTCAGGGTAGGAACGTCCTTGTGTTCCCGCTCAAAAATTGCCGTTGTGGAATACCTTCCCGCCTAAACATTTCGGGGGAAGAGGACCGTGGCCGCCTATATAAGTAGCTAGGATTCCCACCACACAGGGAGAGGGACACACACACTTAACCACCGCACAAGGAGCAAGAACACTGGCCTCCTGACCCTCCTGAGCTCGCCTCCTGAGCTCAGGAACCCTTGTACCAGTTCATACTCTAGCTCACCTGGAGCCAATCCACCAAAGCAGGAAGTAGGGTCTTACACCTCGCGGTGGCCCGAACCTGGATAAACTCTTGTGTGTTTGTTCGTTGTTTGCTTGAATCCTTCCACCGAGACGAGAGCGAGGCGCTAGGTAGACGAGAGTGGGAGAGATCTTTGTTCACGCCCCTGTGTTCGAACTTAACGGGTTTTGCGGAGCCCTGAATCCGACATTTGGCGCGCCAGGTAGGGGGCGTGTCAAGATCTCGCCTCTCCGACGACCTCGCCCGCTCTTGTCCGCCAACCCCGCGTCTCCCGGCTCCAACAAACTGCGACCACGATGGCGGAGGCGCACCAGAAGCGTGCGGAACCCGCGGCATCCGCGCCGCTTAGGCGTCGCCCTTTGGTCGTGGGACCCGCCGCCACCCGTCTTTGATCGGGGCCAACGGCACGATGAGCACCGCCAACCTGCCGCCGGAGGGCCGGCATCATCCTCCGCCTAGTCGACGCCAAGGCCGTGTGGCAACACGGGCGGCCGAATACCTGGCGGTAAGCTCGCGGGACCGGCGCGAAATGGCGAACATGAGGGCTGCTATACTCGTGGCCAGGGAGCTGCTAAGGTGTCGGCTGCTCGACAGCGGCCACGACGCACTGCTCCTCAGGGTGGCCGAGCTCCTCGACGCCGCCAGCGCTGGAGCCGAGCCGTTCTACGTCCACACGACGACGTCGGGGACCGGGTGCCGCCTCAGCCACACCCGGTCGCCCGTATGGTCAAGACCCGCAGCGACCTACGAAGGCGACATGGGGTATGATCCGCTGAACCCTGCATATGACACCGCCCCTTTGCCTCGAAGCCCTTTGTATTCAGAAACCGCCCCCATCGAGGAGCTGCCGGAGAGTGACCTCAGGGCTCCGCCAAACGCCATATGCAACCAGGCGTCGACGCAAGGGGGCTCATGAGAGGGTGGTCAGGAGGCGGCTCCCCCGCTCATGACCCTCGACCCACCACCATCATCGCCCACGACCATGGAGCGCGGATGAGACGCACGCCGGTGCCTGCGGGGGCTGGCCCCGCAGCACCGGCTGCAGGCCACGGGCCAACAATGTCTTTGGCCCAGGCCTCGGCCGGCCAGGGGGCTACTCTGGATACCACATCAAGACAGAAAGGGGAGGGAAGGCCCGGGTCAGGCCCTCGCCCCCTCGTGCGTGACCCGTCGCGCATGGCCCGCCCTAGATTTCACCAGGGGTTCATTAGCGGCGGGTACGATGTGCGCGGGGAGGGGCCTTCTCCCCACGTTCAACCTCAAGACACCGCGCCTCCTGGCGCACCATCCCCCGGGCTGCGGAGGGTGCGTCTGGAGACGGTACGGCAGCCCGTCCTACGCGCATTAGGAGGGTCCAAGACCGCGGCTCCGTCCCCCTGCTCACGAAATCCCGTACCCATTGGGCCCGACCCTGATCAGGAAGGGCTCAGGGGCCATTAGGAGCGTGGGTAGGGCGGGGTCCCCCTCGGACCTCAGGACACCGCGTCTCTGAGCGACGTTAGCCCTCAGGGGCGAAACTTGTTCGGAGATCGCGTAAGCGGCGCGCCTGGTGCTCGGCGGGGGGGGGGGGCATATGGCCATGGTCCATCCCCCCATCATGCGCAGTGTCCCACTTCATGGATGCCGCCTTCGGGTGAGTTCATGAGGGAGCGGACTAGCGCGGGGTGGGCCCCTCAAAGTGAAGGGGCGGGCACGTCAGAAGATCTCCGCTCGTGACACTCTCACATAATAATGAGTGGGGCTGTACAAGCCCCGGAGTCTCCGGAACGTCGCCCTAGGACCTCGGGGGCTCCCTCCCACGCCGAGTGGAAGCACCATGCTCCGCGCTAGACGTCGACACTGCCCCCCAATGGCTATGCCCACATCCATCGGTTGTAGCCCTACACTCCGCGCTGGGAAGAAGACCAAGACCTGCTCAGGGGCCGGACGCGGCCCCTCCTATTGCTATTCGCATTTGCTCCTTCTGTATCCGCCTTCTCAGGCCGATCTCGCCGCCGCGCGACTCGTTTCTTGAATAAAGGGAGAGTTTTATCTGTGTTTCGCGATTTCTGCCGTGTTTTTTCGCCAGTTCGTCTTTTCGTTTCGCTTAGCCAAGCCAGGCTACGTCCGCAACCCCGCCCTGTCACTCCTCGCGAGAAGGGGCCGAGGCATGGGCACACGTTCTGTCTGGTCCGCTGCCGGACTGCCAACCACTCTTGCGCTCACAGCAGGTACTCGTGAGGCGCGCCCGGACGAGGCCGGCGGACGCTCCGTCCCGACGCGTGACAAGGACTTGAGGCTACGACCTCAGGAGCAAACAAGGGAGTACTTAAAAACCCATCCGTACAGTGTTCAGTTACGTCATCAAAGGTATAAACCTTGTGACACCCACCTCACCCGCCTTTGGAGCCACAACCAAAAAGCAAATTTATGGCAGGAACTGGATTACGCATCAACGCCCTCGCCGGAACTACCGGCGTCGCCCTCCTCAGGCACCGGCACGTCCTCGATAGCTGGAACGAGCTCTGTCACCAACGCGTCCACATGGTCGCTCACCCAATTCTCTGAGGGCCGACGAACTTCGCATGTGCAGGCTCCACCAGGGCCTCGAAGTCCGCATGGGAGTCAAGACGGTGCAATTTGCCGAAGATACAGGAAACCGCGCTCCTCAGGATGTCGAGGCTTTGCTCCTCGACGCGCTGCCGAGCCTTCCTAACCCCGCCTTCGAGGAACTCCACCACCCTGGTAAAGAACCCAAGGTACCTGGCATCGTCATTTACAAGGGGGCAGCGACCACCGACCCAAGAAGTTCTCCTAGGGCACGGCCGGCCCGGTGCCGCAGGGCCTCAAACATCTCTGAGTGGGTGTGCTGCATTCCACAGACTCATGCATCCTCCTCAGAGGTTCGATCCGCGAGGGTGGAAACGTCCTCCACTTGCTGGTGGAGGCAGGACAATTCAGCCCTGTCGGCGGCGCGAGCCTTCTCCGAAGCTCGCTCACGGCGCTCCGCCTCGGCACGAGCCTTCTTCGACGACCGTTCGCGATGCTTGGCTGCAACGCGAGCCTTCTCCGACACCTGTAGGCGACGCTCGGCATCCGCCAGGCTACTCTCAAGTACCGTAATCTCCTTCTGGAGCTCCTTGCGCTTGTCAGCAAAGCGAGTCTCGTGAAGCCCCAGCTTCTGGCGGTAATCCTTCCGGAGGCGCTCCGCCTCCCCAGCAGCCTTTTTCGCCGCGACCTCGCGGTCATCAAGGTTGCCCTCGGCCTCGGCTAGTTGGTGCTCCATTGTCTCTAGGCGCTCACGCTCCATGCTCAGCTCCATCGCCTCAAGTGCCAGCGCCTCCTCCCGTGCCGAGAGGCCAACGGGACTATCATCGTCAACCATAGGTGCAGCAAGGGCAACCCTTCGGGCGTGAACCTGGCGCTCAAGCGCGGCATTTGAAGCTTCGAGCTCACGCTCACGCTCCTCCGCGACCGCGTAGCGGCGCTCGGCATCTCGGGCCTCCTTCAGGGCACGGTCGCAAGCCTCCTGAGCCGCGGCGACCGACGCCTCCGCCTTCCTCAGGGCGGTTTCGTGCTGCATCTGGCTTAGGTTGACGGCGGCCCTCAGCTGGCGCCAACCCCTCGCCAGATGCAGACCCTCGGCCTAGACGCGCTTGTCAACTTCAGCAACCTCGACCTCGAGACGCTTCAGGGCGTCCGACGCCTCCCGCTCAAGGCCATGGCGGACCACACTCTAGCGCATCACAAGTTCCAGAAGACGACCAGGCTTGTCCCCGGCACCCGTGTCGCCCAAAGGGGGCTCCTCCTCTTTCGCGGGTTCGGCGTGTACCTCGGAGTTAGTTCCGGAGGCGCGCGGCACCTCCGGCGCCGGGAGCAGGTATGGCCTTGACGGACGGACAGCTACACGAGCCGCCTCAAGGGCTGGCTGACCCATGGTAAAGGCAAGACCAGGAGCACGGAGCAGGCTCCCGATGTACCAAGAGCTGCCTAGCCCCAAGGATGCTTGGGGGCTGGGGACACGACATGCGCGATAAGACCCGGGCACGACTTCGAGGGCCCGCGCATGGTCTCCTGAAGGCCCGGCTTGGTCCGGAGAAGGAATGCAGGCAGAAGCTCCTGCGGGCCTTGCCGGGTGACTCGCTGATGAAGCAGAAGAGACCCTGCAGATCAAAAGGTCAGCGGAACCGCACTAAGAGAGAGGGGGAGAACAGAAGCACACACACTTGCTTCGTATAGTCAGCTTCATCCTCTTCAAGGCCCTCGAAGCAGGACCAAAGACGCTCCTCAGCCTCCGCCTCTTGCCTAGCGTCGCGAAGGACGACGAGAGGCTGCCTGAGGCAGATATGCCTAGTCCCGGAGCAAGGCCGGAGTAGGCGCCCGCAGCCGGTGGCTCGCTCCCTGAGGTGGCACTTCCCGGACTCGCCTCGGCCAGAGGCCGCTGCACCTCCGCCTCGGCTGTTTCAGGAGCCAGCGGCGCCTCAGTGCTCCCCGTCACCTCCACCAACACCGGCACCGGGGCTTCGTCCACTCGCTCCAAGGATGGGGCCGAACCCAGGCCAGGGGCTCCGCCAGATGCGTCTGCCCCAGAAAGGAAGGACGGGCTTGCGGGCCCGGATACCACCAAGGAATCGTCGCGAGGATTGGGGGTGCCTCCTGGGACCAGCCCCCACGCATCGAAGCAGGGCATCCTGTCAGCAAGGGCCCTTCTGGCTTTTGGAGCCAAGTACAAGGGAACCACGGAACCAGGGAGAGCCTCAGGCACTCCACCAACAAGCAGCCACATCAGCCCCTGGATCATGTCAGGAGGGAGCTACTTCCGCTGAAGACGCGCGGGATCATCGAGAACCCACATCGGGTTGGAATGGCGCTGGAGTGGGGCGACACGGAGGACAAGGAAGTACCTCACCACCATCGCCAGGGTCAACCCGCTCTTCTTCAAGTTGGCCAGGCGGCGCATCACTGGCTCCGCCCGAGGATCCGAAAGAGCTTCATGCCTCCATCCAGAGTTCGGCACCGCCAGGGCATTGAGAAGATGAAATTGAGGGCTGTACGCAACGGCGTCGATGAACACCCATTGCCGGTGAAACCCGTATTTGCTGGGATGAAGCGAGAAATCAATTTCGGAGGCAGCAGTCGCCTCCACTGCGCGCAACGACACGCACCCCGAGCGTTTCCCCCCGTCAACCAAGGAGAGGGCGATAAAGTGGCGGAGCAAGGCCACGGAAGGGGAAATGCCAATGAAAGCCTCACACAGGAACGTGAAGCCGCAAAGAAGGACGATGGACCCAGGGTCCAGGTGTAACGCCCGAATCTGGTAATGCGTGAGCACTACGGAGAAGAAGGCGAAGAAAGGGGGAACGAGACCCCCGAAGATAGCATGGAGATGAAGCTGGATGTCGTTGGCGCTAAGCTCCCTCACCGTCCGGGAGGCGAGCCAGACACGGGTCGGTCCCCACTCGTTGGTTGCGTCGGCTAAGGCACGACGCACCTTGTCCAGACTCTCCTGGTTCACTAGGGCAGAGCGACCAAGCGCCGGTTCGAGTACCGGCGGCGACGCGACAGCCTCGCCATCTCCTCTCCTCTTCACCCCGCGTAGCATGGCAGCAAGCAGGAGCGGGCAAAGAAGGCAAGCAGAGAAGAGGGGCGATTGGGAGGAAGGAAGCAGAAGCGGCAGCGAGAAGCCCTACCAGTCGTGCGGCTAGCAAGGCGCACAACTACCAAGACTGCGTGGGAGGCGGGGCCGCCCACGTCCCATCCAACCGTCGAACGCCGGCCTGGCCCGCAGCCTTTGGGGCCCGTGGCGCTTCGTCCTCGACTAAGGCATCGCCTCGAAGCCAACTCCACGCATGCCTTGGGCCCGGGGGCTACTGTCGGCGTACTAGGAACCAGGATACCCAGACTTGCCTGTCTGCAGGCCGTGACTCGCTCCTACAAGCAGCCTGGTACGACCCAGCTGATCGACCAGCTGCTCAAGACCCTCGCGAGGGGCCAGGCCTCGCGAGAAGAACGACTTTAAGACCTCCTCAGGATTAGCCTCGATAAGGTGCTCTGGAGGGGCGGAGAACCCAAGGCCAAGCCTGCCTCAGGAGGAGGCACTGATGTCAGCATTGACGCACCGCGCCAGCAAGTGCCAGCGTCCGCCAGCGGCACAGTTGCCATTTCGGTGCAAAGGAGACAGCGCAGCCGTTGGTTCCCAAGGAGCGGGGCAAAGGTTTCCTCATTGGTGCAACAAGACCGAAGACCGCCAGGACGACAAGAAGGATGTCGTCGTCGAGCCCACCACCGCGTCATCGCCCGATCCTTTTGCAGGCGAAGACTGCTTTTGTCAGGGTAGGAACATCCTTGTGTTCCCGTTCAAAAATGGCCGTTGTGGAATCCCTTCCTGCCTAAACATTTCGGGGGAAGAGGACCGTGGCCGTCTATATAAGTAGCTAGGATTCCCACCACACAGGGAGAGGGACACACACACACTTAACCACCACACAAAGAGCAAGAACGCTGGCCTCCTCACCCTCCTGAGCTTGCCTCCTAAGCTTAGGAACCCTTGTACTAGCTCATACTCTAGCTCACCCGGAGCCAATCCACCAAAGCAGGAAGTAGGGTCTTACACCTCGCGGTGGCCCAAACCTAGATAAACTCTTGTGTGTTTGTTCGTTGTTTGCTTGAATCCTTCCACCGAGACGAGAGTGAGGCGCTAGGTAGATGAGAGTGGGAGAGATCTTCGTTCACGCCCCTGTGTTCGAACTTAACGGGTTTTGCAGAGCCCTAAATCCGACAGGGTTTATATCATATTGCATGAGTTTATCCCCCTACATCATGTCATCTTGCTTAAGGCGTTACTCTATTCTTAGACCTCTCCCAATGCATTGGTGCTAAAGTGAGGTGCTAAGTGCATTAAAATGCTTAGCAACTAGTATCCCCAATGCATGGGTGCTTAGTTTTTGTAGCTAAGCCTCCTTTATTTAATTGTTTAGTGACAAAACTCCTTCATGTATTGGTTGGTAGTCTTTTTGCATAGGTTCACGTGCTTAGCATTTGTTCTTCTTGGGGTTACTATAATGCTCTCTCTCCTCTTTAATTGCTTTGCCACATCATTTTTCTGTCTATGTGGCACCCTTAGCACATGTCCAGCATGGAGCACTGGGAAGGGCCCTTATGAACTTAATACTCTAGATGCGTGCTGGATAGCGGTCGATGTGTGGAGTAATAGTAGATGCAGAATCGTTTCGGTCTACTTGTCACGGACGTGATCCCTATATACAATGATCATGCCTAGATATTCTCATAACTATGCGCTTTTCTATCAATTGCTCGATAGTAATTCGTTCACCCATCGTAGAAATCTGCTATCATGAGAGAAGCCACTAGTGAAACCTATGGCCCCCGGTTCTATCTTCCATCATATTAGTTTCCCATCAACTTGCCAATTTCTGTCGCCGTTGGTTTATTTTGCTTTCTTTACTTTCAATCTATAACAAAAATACCAAAAATATTATCTTGTCATCTCTATCGGATCTCACTTTTGCAAGTGGCCGTGAAGGGATTGACAACCCCTTAATCGCGTTGGTTGCAAAGTTCTTATTTGTTTGTGTAGGTACGAGGGACTCGCGCGGGGTCTCCTACTGGATTGATACCTTTGTTCTCAAAAACTGAGGGAAATACTTACGCTACTGTGCTTCATCACCCTTTCCTCTTCGAGGGAATACAATGCAAGCTCGAGAAGTAGCATAGTTCTAGCAAGCTATCAAAAGGATTTTCTGGCGCCGTTGCCGGGGAGGATCTTCAACATATACCAGGTTCCTAATCACAAATCTCATCTCCCCGCAATTTACATTATTGGCATTTGCCTCTTGTTTTCATCTCGCCCACTTAACAAAAATTTGCTGTTTTTATTCGCCCTCTTTTTCGTTCGCCGTTTTCCGGTCGGATCTATCGCCTACTTGTGTTCTTGTTTACAATTTCTCAAATATGACGCAAGAGAACAATAAGTTGTGCGATTTTTCTAGTACCAACAACAATGATCTTATTGGCACTCCGATTGCTCCTCCCGCCACTAGTGTGGAGTCTTGTGATATTAATACTGTCGTGTTGAATCTTGTCATGAAAGATCAATTTTCTGGTACTCCTAATGAGGATGATGCATCCCTTCTTAATACCTTCGTGGAATTATGTGATATGCAAAAGAAAAAAATTGTGGACAATGACATTGTGCGTGATTCTGCAAAAATTTGGTTTTCTTCTTTGCCTCGCAATAGTATCGATTCTTGGAATAAATGCAAAGATGCCTTTATTACTAAGTATTTTCTGCCCGCGAAAATTATTTCCCATAGAACCCAGATCATGAGTTTCAAGCAACTTGAACATGAGCATGTTGCACAATCTTGGGAACGAATGAAGATGATGCTAAGGAATTTCCCAACTCATGGGTTAAATCTTTGGATGATCATACACAAAATTTATGCGGGGTTGAATTTTTTTTCCTTGAAATCTTTTAGACGCTGCTGCTAGTGGTACTTTTATGGAAATTACTTTGGGTGAAGCCACCAAATTGCTTGATAATATTATGGCGAATTACTCGCAATGGCATATCGAAAGGGCGCCTACTAGCAAAAAAGTTAATTCAATTGAGATTGATTCTTTGAGTGAAAAAGTTGATGCTCTTATGAAATTAGTTGCTAGTAAAAGTGCTCCCATTGATTTCAATGATATGCATTTCTCTACCTTGATTGAGCAAAATAGCGACGCCATAGATGTGAATTTTAGCTCTAGAAAAAATTTCAATAACAATGCTTATAGAGGTAATTTTAATCCTAGGACTTTCCCAGGAAATTCGTCTAATAGTTACGGTAATTCCTATGGTAATTCTTCTTACAATAATAATAGGAATACCTCTGATCTAGAGAAAAATATTAAAGAATTTATCAATACTCAAAAGGTTTTCAATGCTTCAATAAAAGAAAAATTGAATAAGATTGATGATATGTCTAGGAGTATTGATAGAATTTCTCATGATGTGGAAAATCTCAAGTTGAATTTTTTTGTGCCTAAAGTTGAGGAATCGATCAAAGCTCTTTATGTTTCTATGGATGAAAGCAAGAAAACAACCGCTATGCTTAGAGCTAACAGAGAGTTTTTGGAAAAAGCGTTTTCTAATGATTGCTTTCATAAAAAATGAAGATCTTAAAATGATTGGTGTTGCTTCTACTGATTCCTTGTTTAGTAAAGTTTAACTTGATGAAAAGGGACTGGAGAAGAGTCAACTTTAGTTAGAAGGCATCCTGATAATTCGGAGGTGAAAATCTTGTAGAAAAATTTGATAAACGTCGGTTTGGAGAGGTCAAGACTTTAACTAGTGATGTGCCCACTCTTTTGGATTACAAAGACTTTAATTATGATAGTTGCTCTATTATTGATTGTATTTCTTGAAGGAAATATGCCATAGAGGCAATAATAAATATGTTATTTGTATTTCCTTATGTCATGATAAATGTCTTTTATTCATGCTAGAATTGTATTAACCGAAAATTTAGTACATGTGTGAATACATAGACAAAACTGTATGTCCCTAGTATGCCTCTACTAGACTAGCTCATTGATCAAAGATGGTTATGTTTCCTAGCCATAGACATGAGTTGTCATTTGATCAACGGGATCGCATCATTAGGAGAATGATGTGATGGACAAGACCCATCCGTTAGCTTAGCACTATGATCGTTTATTTTTACTGCTATTGCTTTCTTCATGACTTATACATGTTCCTATGACTATGAGATTATGCAACTCCCGAATACCGGAGGAACACCTTGTGTGCTATCAAATGTCACAACATAACTGGGTGATCATAAAGATGCTCTACAGGTGTCTCCGAAAGTGTTCTTGGTATTGGCATAGATCAAGAATAGGATTTGTCACTCTGAGTGTGGGAGAGGTATCTCTGGGCCCTCTCGGTAATACACATCATAATAAGCCTTGCAAGCAAATGATTAATGAGTTAGTCACGGGATGATGTATTACGGAACGAGTAAAGAGACTTGCCGGTAACGAGATTGAAATAGGTATTGAGATACCGATGATCGAATCTCGGGCAAGTAACATACCGATGACAAAAGGAACAACGTATGTTGTTACGCGGTTTGACCGATAAAGATCTTCGTAGAATATGTAGGAGTCAATATGAGCATCCAGGTTCCGCTATTGGTTATTAACCGGAGATGAGTCTCGGTCATGTCTACATAGTTCTCGAACCAGTAGGGTCCGCACGCTTAACGTTTGATGACGATCGGTATTATGAGTTTATGAATTTTGATGTACCGAAGGTAGTTCGGAGTCCCGGATAAGATCATGGACATGACGAGGAGTCTCGGAATGTCGAAGACGTAAAGATTGATATATTGGACGACTATATTCGGACACCGGAAGCGTTTCGTAAAGTTTTGGAATTAACCGGAGTGCCGGGGGGTTACCGGAACCCCCCGGGGAAGCTATGGGCCTTAATGGGCCATAGGAGTAAGAGAGAGGGAGGGCCAGGGCTGGGCCGTGTGCCCCCCACCCCTTGGTCCGAATTGGACAAGGAAGGAGGGGAGGCCGACGCCCCTTTCCTTCTCCCTCTCCCTGTCCTTCCTTCCCCCCTTTTCCCTCTTGGTGATTCCTACTAGGAATAGGATTGCAATCCTATTCCTAGTAGGATTGCTCCTCCTTGGCGTGCCATAGGGGCTGACCGGCCTCCCCCCTTGCTCCTTTATATACGGGGGCAGGGGGCACCCTAGAACACACAAGTTGATCTCTCCAGCCGTGTGCGGTGCCCCCCTCCACAGAAACACACCTCGGTCATACCATTGCAGTGCTTAGGCGAAGCCCTGCGTCGGTAACTTCATCATATCCGTCACCACGCCGTCGTGCTGATGAAACTCTCCTGTGAAGCTCAACTAGATCAAGAGCTCGTGGGACGTCATCAAGCTGAACGTGTGCTGAACGCGGAGGTGCCGTACGTTCGGTTTCTTGATCGGTTGAATCGCGAAGAAGTTCGACTACATCAACCGCGTCACTTGACGCTTCCACTTTCGGTCTACAAGGGTATGTAGACACACTCTCCCCCCTCGTTGCTATGCATCTGGTAGATAGATCTTGCGTGATCGTAGGAAAATTTTGAAAATACTACGTTCCCAACAGTGGCATCATGAGCCAGGTCTATGCGTAGATGATATGCACGAGTAGAACACAATTGAGTTGTGGACGATACTAGTCATACTGCTTACCAGCATGTCATACTTTGGTTCGGCGGTATTGTGAGATGAAGCGGCCCGGACCGACATTACGCGTACGCTTACGCGAGACTGGTTTCACCGTTATGAGCACTCATTGCTTAAAGGTGACTGGCGGGTGTTTGTCTCTCTCACTTTAGCTGAATCGAGTGTGGCTACGCCCTGTCCTTGTGAAGGTTAAAATAACACATACTTGACGAAACATCATTGTGGTTTTGTATGCGTAGGTAAGAAAGGTTCTTGCTAAGCCCGTAGCAGCCACGTAAAACTTGCAACAACAAAGTAGAGGACATCTAACTTGTTTTTGCAGGGCATGTTGTGCTGTGATATGGTCAAGAAATGATGAGTTATACGGTTTTGTATGAGATGATCATGTTTTGTAAAGTTATCGGCAACTGGCAGGAGCCATATGGTTGTCACTTTATTGCTTGAAATGCAATGGCCATGTAATTGCTTTACTTTATCACTAAACGACAGCGATAGTCATAGAAGCAATAGTTGGCGAGACAACAACGATGCTACGATGGAGATCAAGGTGTTGCGCCGGTGACGAAGGTGATCATGATGGTGCTTTGGAGATGGAGATCAAAAGCACAAGATGATGATGGCCATATCATGTCACATATTTTGATTGCATGTGATGTTTATCTTATTATGCTTCTTATTTTGCTTAGTACGACGGTAGCATTATAAGATGATCCCTTACAAAATTTCAAGGTATAAGTGTTCTCCCTGAGTATGCATAGTTCCGAAAGTTCGTCGTGCCGAGACACCACGTGATGATCGGGTGTGATAAGCTCTATGTTCAAATACAACGGGTGTAAGCCAGTTTTGCACACACATAATACTCGGGTTAAACTTGACGAGCCTAGCATATGCAGATATGGCCTCGGAACACTTGAGACCGAAAGGTCGAGCGTGAATCATATAGTAGATATGATCAACATAAGATGTTCACCATTGAAACTACTCCATCTCACGTGATGACCGGACATGGTTTAGTTGATTTGGATCACGTGATCATTTAGATGACCAGAGGGATGTCTATCTAAGTGGGAGTTCTTAAGTAATATGATTAATTGAACTTTAATTTATCATGAACTTAGTCCTGATAGTTTTTGCATATCTATATTGTTGTAGATCAATGGCCCGTGCTATCGTTCCTTTGAATTTTAATGCATTCCTAGAGAAAGCTAAGTTGAAAGATGATGGTAGCAATTACACGGACTGGGTCCGTAACTTGAGTATTATCCTCATTGCTGCACAGAAGAATTATGTCCTTGAAGCACCGCTAGGTGACAAGCCCCCTCCCGCTAATGTAGACGCTTTGAACGTCTGGCAGACGCTGTCTGATGACTACAGGATAGTTCAGTGTGCCATGCTCTACGGCTTAGAACCGGGACTTCAACGATGTTTTGAACTTCATGGACCATATGAGATGTTCCAGGAGTTGAAGTTAATATTTCAAGCAAATGCCCGGATTAAGAAATATGAGATTTCCAATAAGTTCTATAGCTACAAGGTGGAGGAGCATAGTCCTATCAGTGAACACTTGCTCAGAATGTCTGGGTACTACAATCATATGACTCAACTTGGTTGCAAAGTTGATGAGGATAGTGTTATTGATAGAGTTCTTCAATCACTCCCACCAAGCTATAAAGGCTTCGTGATGAACTATAATATGCAAGGGATGTAGAGGACAATTCTCGAGCTCTTTGCTATGCTCAAAGCTGCGGAGGTAGAAATCAAAAAGGAGCATCAAGTGTTGATGGTTAACAAGACCACTAGTTTCAAGAAAAAGGGCAAGGGAAAGAAGGGGAACTTCAAGAAGAATAGCAAGATAGTTGCTACTCCCACGAAGAAACCCAAGTCTGGAGCCAAGCCTGAAACTGAGTGCTTCTACTACAAAGTGACTGGACACTGGAAGCGGAACTGCCCCAATTATTTGGCGGATAAGAAGGATGGCAAGGTGAACAAAGGTATATGTGATATACATGTTATTGATGTGTACCTTACTAATGCTCATAGTAGTACCTGGGTATTTGATACCGGTTCGGTTGCTAATATTTGTAACTCGAAACAG
Organism: Secale cereale; assembly: GCA_902687465.1. Taxonomy (NCBI): domain Eukaryota; kingdom Viridiplantae; phylum Streptophyta; class Magnoliopsida; order Poales; family Poaceae; genus Secale; species Secale cereale. Next base: position 385,441,487 of record LR738715.1, on the reverse strand, counting down.
GGACTACGGATTAAACAAAGATTGGCTAAGGACGAGGTGACGATGCGCGTGGGAAATGGTTCCAAAGTTGATGTGATCGCCGTCGGCACGCTACCTCTACATCTACCTTTGGGATTAGTTTTAGACCTAAATAATTGTTATTTGGTGCCAGCGTTAAGCATGAACATTATATCTGGATCTTGTTTGTTGCGAGAAGGTTATTCACTTAAATCGGATAATAATGGTTGTTCTATTTTTATGAATAATATCTTTTATGGTCATGCACCCTTGAAGAGTGGTCTATTCTTGTTGGATCTCGATTGTAGTGATACACATATTCATAATATTGAAGCCAAAAGATGCAAGGTTAATAATGATAGTGCAACTTATTTGTGGCACTATCGTTTAGGTCATATTTGTGTAAAGCGCATGAAGAAACTCCATAGTGATGGACTTTTGGAATCACTTGATTATGAATCACTTGGTGCTTGCGAACCATGCCTCATGGGCAAGATGACTAAACTCCGTTCTCCGGAACAATGGAGCGAGCAACAGATTTGTTGGAGATCATACATACAGATGTATGTGGACCAATGAGTGTTGAAGCTCGCGGCGGATCGTTATTTTCTGACCTTCACTGATGATTTGAGAAAATATGAGTATATCTACTTAATGAAGCACAAGTCTGAAACATTTGAAAAGTTCAAAGAATTTCAGAGTGAAGTAGAGAATCATCGTAACAAGAAAATAAAGTTTCTACGATCTAATCGTGGAGGTGAATATTTGAGTTACGAGTTTGGTCTTCATTTGAAACAATGTGGAATAGTTTCACAACTCACGCCACCCGGAACACCACAGCGTAATGGTGTGTCCGAACGTCATAACCGTACTTTATTGGATATGGTGCGGTCTATGATGTCTCTTACCGATTTACCACTATCGTTTTTGGGGTTATGCTTTAGAGATAGCTGCATTCATGTTAAATAGGGCACCATCTAAATCCGTTGAGACGACGCCTTATGAACTGTGGTTTGGCAAGAAACCAAAGATGTCGTTTCTTAAAGTTTGGGGCTGCGATGCTTATGTGAAAAAGCTTCAACCTGATAAGCTCGAACCCAAGTCGGAGAAATGTGTCTTCATAGGATACCCAAAGGAGACTGTTAGGTACACCTTCTATCACAGATCCGAAGGCAAGATATTTGTTGCTAAGAATGGTTCCTTTCTAGAGAAGGAGTTTCTCTTAAAAGAAGTGAGTGGGAGGAAAGTAGAACTTGATGAGGTAATTGTACCTTCTCCCGAATTGGAAAGTAGTACATCATAGAAACTAGTTCTAGTGATTCCTACACCAATTAGTGAGGAAGCTAATGATGATGACCATGAAACTTCAGATCAAGTTTCTGTTGAATGTCGTAAATCAACCAGAGTACGTTCCGTTCCAGAGTGGTACGGCAGCCCAGTTCTGGAAGTCATGTTACTAGACCATGATGAACCTATGAACTATGAGGAAGCGATGATGAGCCCAGATTCCGCAAAATGGCTTGAGGCCATGAGATCTGAGATGGAATCCATGTATGAGAACAAAGTGTGGACTTTGGTTGACTTGCCCGATGATCGGCAAGCCATCAAAAATAAATGGATCTTCAAGAGGAAGACCAACGCTGACGGTAATGTTACTGTTTACAAAGCTCGACTTGTTGCGAAAGGTTTCGACAAGTTCAAGGAGTTGACTACGATGAGACTTTCTCACCCGTAGCGATGCTTAAGTCTGTCCGAATCATGTTAGCAATTGCCGCATTTTATGATTATGAAATCTGGCAAATGGATGTCATAACTGCATTCCTGAATGGATATCTCCAAGAAGAGTTGTATATGATGCAACCAGAGGGTTTTGTCGATCCAAAAGGTGCTAACAAAGTGTGCAAGCTCCAGTGATCCATCTATGGACTGGTGCAAGCATCTCGGAGTTGGAATATACGCTTTGATGAGGTGATCAAAGCATATGGTTTTATACAGACTTTTGGAGAAGCTTGTATTTACAAGAAAGTGAGTGGGAGCTTTGTAGCATTTCTGATATTATATGTGGATGACATATTGTTGATTGGAAATGATATGGAATTTCTGGATAGCATAAAAGGATACTTGAATAAGAGTTTTTCAATGAAAGACCTCGATGAAGCTGCTTACATATTAGGCATCAAGATCTATAGAGATAGATCAAGACACTTAATTGGACTTTCACAAAGCACATACCTTGATAAAGTTTTGAAGAAGTTCAAAATGGATTAGTCAAAGAAAGGGTTCTTGCGTGTGTTACAAGGTATGAAGTTGAGTAAGACTCAATGCCCGACCACTGCAGAAGATAGAGAGAAAATGTAAGTCATTCCCTATGCCTCAGCCATAGGATCTATCATGTATGCAATGCTGTGTACCAGACCTGATGTGTGCCTTGCTATAAGTCTAGCAGGGAGGTACCAAAGTAATCCAGGAGTGGATCACTAGACAGCGATCAAGGACATCCTGAAATACCTGAAAAGGACAAAGGATATGTTTCTCGTGTATGGAGGTGACAAAGAGCTCGTCGTAAACGGTTACGTTGATTCTAGCTTTGACACTGATCCGGATGACTCTAAGTCACAAACCGGATATGTATTTTTATTGAACGGTGGAGCTGTCAGCTGGTGTAGTTCCAAGCAGAGCGTCGTGGCGGGATCTACATGTGAAGCAGAATACATAGCTGCTTCGGAAGCAGCAAATGAAGGAGTATGGATGAAGGAGTTCATATCTGATCTGAGTGTAATACCTAGTGCATTGGGTCCAATGAAAATCTTTTGTGATAACACTGGAGCAATAGCCTTGGCGAAGGAATCCAGGTTTCACAGGAGAACAAAGCACATCAAAAGACGCTTCAATTCCATCCGCGATCTAGTCAAGGAGGGAGACATAGAGATTTGCAAGATACATACGGATCTGAATGTTGCAGACCCATTGACTAAGCCTCTTCCACGAGCAAAACATGATCAGCACGAAGACTCCATGGGTGTTAGGGTCATTACTTTGTAATCTAGATTATTGACTCTAGTTCAAGTGGGAGACTGAAGGAAATATGCCCTAGAGGCAATAATAAAGATGTTATTTGTATTTCCTTATATCATGATAAATGTCTTTTGTTCATGCTAGAATTGTATTAACCGGAAACTTAGTACATGTGTGAATACATAGACAAAACAGTATGTCCCTAGTATGCCTCTACTAGACTAGCTCGTTGATCAAAGATGGTTATGTTTCCTAGCCATAGACATGAGTTGTCATTTGATCAACGGGATCACATTATTAGGAGAATGATGTGATGGACAAGACCCATCCCTTAGCTTAGCACTATGATCGTTTAGTTTTACTGCTATTGCTTTCTTCATGACTTATACATGTTCCTATGACTATGAGATTATGTAACTCCCGAATACCGGAGGAACACCTTGTGTGCTATCAAACGTCACAACGTAACTGGGTGATCATAAAGATGCTCTACAGGTGTCTCCGAAAGTGTTCGTGGTGTTGGCATAGATAAAGAATAGGATTTGTCACTGCGAGTGTCGGAGAGGTATCTCTAGGCCCTCTCGGAAATACACATCATAATAAGCCTTGCAAGCAAATGACTAATGAGTTAGTCACGGGATGATATATTACGGAACGAGTAAAGAGACTTGCCGGTAACGAGATTGAACTAGGTATTGAGATACCGACGATCGAATCTCGGGCAAGTAACATACCGATGACAAAAGGAACAACGTATGTTGTTATGCGGTTTGACTGATAAAGATCTTCGTAGAATATGTAGGAGCCAATATGAGCATCGAAGTTCCGCTATTGGTTATTGACCGGAGATGAGTCTCGGTCATATATACATAGTTCTCGAACCCGTAGGGTCCGCACGCTTAATGTTTGATGACGATTGGTATTATGAGTTTATGAGTTTTGATGTACCGAAGGTAGATTGGAATCCCGGATAAGATCACGGACATGACGAGGAGTCTCGGAATGTCCGAGACGTAAAGATTGATATATTGGACGACTATATTCGGACACCGGAAGCGTTCCGTAAAGTTTTGGGATTAACCGGAGTGCCGGGGGGTTACCGGAACCCCCCGGGGAAGCTATGGGCCTTAATGGGCTATAGGAGTAAGAGAGAGGGAGGGCCAGGGCTGGGCCATGTGCCCCCACCCCTTGGTCCGAATTGGACAAGAAAGGAGGGGGGCCGGCGCCCCTTTCCTTCTCCCTCTCCCTCTCCTTCCTTCCCCCTTCTCCCTCTTGGTGATTCCTTCTAGGAATAGGATTGCAATCCTATTCCTAGTAGGATTGCTCCTCCTTGGCGCTCCATAGGGGCTGGCTGGCCTCCCCCCTCGCTCCTTTATATACAGAGGCAGGGGGCACCCTCGAACACACAAGTTGATCTCTCCAGCCGTGTGCGGTGCCCCCCCTCCACTGAAACACACCGCGGTCATACCGTTGCAGTGCTTAGGCGAAGCCGTGCGCCGGTAACTTCATCATATCCGTCACCTCGCCGTCATGCTGACGAAACTCTCCCGTGAAGCTCAACTAGATCAAGAGCTCGTGGTACGTCATCAAGCTGAATGTGTGCTGAAAGCGGAGGTGCCGTACGTTCGGTGCTTGATCAGTTGAATCGCGAAGAAGTTCGACTACATCAACCGCGTCACTTGACGCTTCCGCTTTCGGTCTACAAGGTTTTGTAAACACACTCTCCCCCTCATTGCTATGCATTTGGTAGATAGATCTTGCGTGATCGTAGGAAAATTTTGAAAATACTACTTTCCCAACATTTCTTTGTTGCATTCCATGATTAATTCACCCCATGTCTATGAACAAATTTTTTTTTTACTAAACATATCATTGATGATATGATGAAAGCTTTGGAGGATAAGTTGGAATTGGAAGCATCAATTCCTAGTAAGTTGCATGATGAATGGGAACCTACTATCAAAATCAAAATTAAAAATTATGAGTGTTTTGCTTTGTGTGATTTGGGTGCTAGTGTTTCCACGATTCCTAAATCTCTTTGTGATGTGCTTGGTCTTGCTAATATTGAAGATTGCTCTCTTAATTTGCATTTGGCGGATTCTACTATTAAAAACCCTTTGGGAAGGATCAATGATGTTCTTATTCTTGCAAATAGGAACTATGTACACATTGACTTTATTGTTCTTGACATTGATTGCAATCCATCTTGTCCTATTATACTTGGTAGACCGTTTTTGCGCACTATTTGCGCAGTGATTGATATGAATGGAGGGGATATTAAATTCCAATTTTCCTTGAGAAAGGGCATGGAACACTTCCCTACAACAAAGATCAAATTTCCTTATGAATCTATAATGAGGTCAACATATGGACCGTCCAACAAGGATGAAAATACTTAGATCTTTGCTTTATGCCTAGCTAAGGGCGTAAAACGACAACACTCATTGGGAGGCAACCCAAGTTGTAACTTTTTGCTTTTGGATTTCCTTGCTGTTTTCAATAAAATACCCATTAATACCTCTGTTTAGATGTGTTTTTGTGGTATGAATAAGTGTTTGTGCCAAGCAAAGGCTTTAGGATCATGTTGGGTGATAATAGATTTGATCTTGCTGAAAAACAGAAACTTTTGCACTCACGAGAAAAAATCTCATTTTTAACAGAAGATTGTTCTTGAGTTGATTATTTTTGAAGAAGATTAATATACAAATTGTTCACGTATTCATTTTTTTAAGTTAGAGTTACAGAAGTATTCGAAATATCCAGATTGCTACAGACTTTTCTGCTTTTGACAGATTTTGTTTTCTTTGTGTTGTGTGCTTGTTTTGATGATTCTATTGTTTTATTTAATGAGTTTTTTCCATAGAAAAGTTGGAATATAGTATATATAATGAAAGAATGAAATATGAATTGGTTTTATATAATACTTATAGTAGTGATTTGTTACCTAATACTAACGGATCTCACGAAGGTTTTTGTTGAGTTTTGTGTGATTAAAGTTTTCATGTTTTGGGTGATGTTACGACAGATGAAGGAATAAGGAGTAAGAAGAGCCTAAGCTTGGGGATGCCCATGGCATCTCGAGCTATTATCCAAATATAAGCAAGCAACTAAGCTTGGGGATGCCCCTGAGTGGCATTCCCTCTTTCTTCTAACAACCATCGGTATTTTACTCGAAGCTATATTTTTATTCGTCACATATTATGTGTTTTGCTTGGAGCGACTTGTATGATATGAGTCTTTGCTTGGTTTATTTTTATTTTTAAGTCTTGAATCCTTGCTGTACACACCTATTTGAGAGAGCCATAATTATGCCATGACTTTTTATAATACCTCTCTTTGCTTCACTTAAGTTTTTATGAGAGATGGAATTGCTCTAGTGCTTCGCTAATATATTTTTGAGCACGGTGGGCCTTAATATCTTTGAAGAAATACTCTCTTGCTTCACTTAGATTTATTTGAGAGTTAGTGAAATTTTCAAGAAATTCTCTCTTGCTTCACTTAGATTATTTTGAGAGAAAGAAAAAAAATATGCTCATGATCTTCACTTATATTTGTTTGAGCTTATCAAAACAACACATGAAAATTAGCCCCGAAGTGATAGATATCCAAGAAGGATATAATAAAAAAATTCATAAAGATCATTGGACAAAATAAACTTGATTCCTTGTAATATTTTGAGATATGATGATAAGATATGTAAGTAATGTTGATGAGTAATTATGCTTTAGTAAGAATATTGGTGTTATGGTTTGTGATTCCCTATGCAAGCACGTAAGTCAATAGTCATGCAATGAAATTACATCCTACTTGTGGTGCATTATTCGGTGTTAATTATGCTTAATGCTCGCTTATGAGATTATTCGTTTCTTGGTTGGTCGCTTCCCGATCTTTTGCTAGCCTTCATTTTGCACTAAGTATGATCACTACTTGTGCATCCAAAATCCGTTGACCCAGTTTTGCCACATGCATCCACCATACCTACCTAGATGCGGTATTCCTTTGCCGTTCTAAGCAAATTTGTATGTGCCATCTCTAATTTTCAAAATAAATTTCCCTTTTGTGTGCTCTTACCGCTCACGGGGAGGTAAGGGGTGGCTAATATTTTCCATGCTAGATGTGTTATTCTCATGATGAGTGTTTATGTACTTGTCCTTGCACGAGAGGAAGGCAAAGGTATTAGGGATGCGCAGTCCCGAAATGAAAAACTAAATTTACTTTATGTTGTCAAATAAGAAATTCCTTCGAAAGTGTTGGTATGGAAGGCACCCGTGGATACAGTCAGCCATGGCTTCTGAAAGTTTGGTGGAAAAGGGAATAAACTTTATTTTATGTTTGGGAACCACCTATGATATATCTAGCATGGAACGTGTTGGGATCTCTAAGTCGTTTTCGTTGGTGGGAAAAGTATGCCACCCAAAATAATTTTATCTCTCGATTTAAGCTTTGAGCTCTGGCACCTCTACAAATCCCTACTTCCCTCTACGAAGGGTCTTTCTTTTACTTTATGCAATTTTTATTTTCAATTTGTGTCTACATATTCTCTTATAAAGCACAAATTCGGAAGCACTATGATCATACTTGAGCATTGGGTGTAGTTAATATGCGAGTGTGTTTCATGAATGGATCAAGGGTTGAGCATCATGGGCTAGGGATAAATTATTTTAGCATTGATATTTTGAAAGACATGATTGCTTGTTGATATGCTTGAGTATTTAAATCTCATGTCAAAACTAGACTATTTCTTTGAACCATATAAAAGTCCAAATGTCCATGCTATAAAGAAAAGGATGTGATATGACATGTAAGACAGCATTCCACATCGAAAATTCTGTTTTTATCATTTACCTACTCGAGGATGAGCAGGAATTAAGCTTGGGGATTCTGATACGTCTCTAATGTACCTATAATTTTTGATTGTTCCATATTGTTATATTATCATTCTTGGATGTTTTACAATCGTTTTATAGTCATTTTATATCATTTTTTGTACCAACCTATTGACATAGTGCCAAGTTCTAGTTGTTGTTTTCTGCGTATTTTTTAGATCACATGCAATCAATACCAAACGGAGTCCAAATGCAGCGAAACTTTTTGTAGATTTTTTTTGGACCAGAAGACATCCAGTGGGCCGGAGAAGCACCTTTGGTGCTCCGAGGGGAGCACAACCCACCAGGGCGCGCCAGGAGGCCCAGGCATGCCCTGGTGGATTATGCCCACATCGAGTGCCCCCCAGACCGCGTCTTTGCTCTATAAATACCCCCAATATTCCAGAAACCCTAGTGGAGTCGACGAAAATCAGTTCCAGCCACCACAAGCTCCAATCAGATCCAATCTAGATACCATCACGGAGGGGTTCACCACTTCCATTGGTGGCTCTCCGATGATGCGTGAGTAGTTCTTTGTAGACATATGGGTCCGTAGTTAGTAGCTAGATGGCTTCCTCTCTCTCTCTCTCTCTCTCTCTCTCTCTCTCTCTTGATTATCAATAAAGTGGTCTCTTGGAGATCCATATGATGTAACTCTTTTGTGGTGTGTTTGTTGGGATCCGATGAACTTTGAGTTTAAGATCAGATATATCTTTTTATATTCATGAAAGTTATTTGAGTCTTCTTTGATATCTTATATGCATGATTGCTTATAGCCTCATATTTCTTATCCCACATATGGGTTTTGTTTGGCCAACTTGATCTATTTATCTTGGAATGGGAAGAGGTGCTTTGTAGTGGGTTCGATCTTACGGTGCTTGATCCCAGTGGCAGAAGGGGAATCGACACGTATGTATCGTTGCTAATAAGGATAAAACGATGGGGTTTGTTTCTACATAAATAGATCTTCTCTACATCATGTCATCATTCTTATTGCATTACTCCGTTTTCCCATGAACTTAATACACTAGATGCATGCTGGATAGCGGTCTATGTGTGGAGTAATAGTAGTAGATGCAGGCAGGAGTCGGTCTACTAATCTTGGACGTGATGCCTACATAATGATCATTGCCTGGATATCGTCATGATTATTTGAAGTTATATCAATTGCCCAACAGTAATTGTTCACCCGCCATTTGTTTTTTTCTCGAGAGAAGTCACTAGTGAAATCTACACCCCCGGGTCTCTTTCTCATATTATTTGCCTTTGCGACCTATTTTCGTTTGCTTTTGTTTTCATATCTATTAAACCAAAAACCCAAAAATACCTTTCTGCAATTTATCTTATTTGGCGTTCAATCTATCAATATTTACAACTCTCTCACGTCCGTTATCCGAAAGGGATTGACAACCCCTTTTATACATCGGGTTGCGAGTATTTGTTATTTGTGTGCAGGAGTCATTTAGATTGTGTCGCTTGGTTCTCCTACTGGTTAGATAACCTTGGTTTCCGCACCGGGGGAAATACCTACCGCTGGTATACTTCATCGTCCTTTCCTCTTTGGGGAAATACCGACGTAGTTCTAGCAAGCTATCATTACTGTGCTTACTAGGCCAGAACAGCCGCAGTGCAGCAGGCCCAGAAGAGAAATGACCCGGTGGAGCTAGAGCGGCGCGCGCGCCAGGTTTTAAACCTGGTGGGCGGGGCTCGGCTTCAGAGAGAGAGGGGGAACGAGGGAGAGGAGAGGTTTATAGGTGGTCTCTACCTGTCATCTCCAACCTTGCGGGAGAGAAGCCGACGAGCTCACCGACGACGATAGGAGGCACGGCAAGGTCGTGCAAGGGCACAACTGGACTTATCATCGAGTCTCCATTCGGGTGGTGCTCGAGTTGGCCGGAGGGAGGCAGTGGTTCGCCGGCGACGTGGTCCCATGACGGAGGAGCCCGGGAGGAGGTTGCCGGTGTCGACTCCAACTGCAAAACACGGCGGGAAGAAGGGGGAAAGAGTCAGTGCGCTGTGAGCAATCCGGAGGAACATGAAAGATGGACATGGGAGGCCTCTACCGTGGGATCATCAGTGACGCAAGGCAGCGGAGCTCGAGCTTGACCTCGAGCTCGGGCGCTTATGGAGAAGAGTGGGTGATGTAGGAGGTTGATTAGGAGTTGCAGAGTTGGAGTGGTGAGGAGAGAAGAGCTTGGGGAGGCCTTATATAGCGTGCCCGTGGTTCTCCATGGACTAGTGCGCCGGCGAAGATGAAGGCGTTGCTGGAGGCCACGGGAGCATGCATGAGTGAGTCTAGGGCGTCCGTGGAGGGAGTCTACAGCTAGGGGAAGGATGAGAGATAGCAGGAAAGGGGCGGAGCATCGCGCGTGTGAGATCGCCCATTGAGGCTCTCGAGCGGCCATGGCACGCGTGCCAGGGAGGCTACACGAGGAAGAAGGAGGAGGGGGACAGGAGCGTGGCGTGTTGCGGACGTCGAGGCACATCATCGAGCATGCGGGGGAGGCCCGAGGTGGCCGGAGGCGCTTGGCAAGGGCGGCTACAGTGCTTGGCCGCACTATAGTGCGCTCTAGAGCGTCCATATGGCATGCCATGGCAGATAATATGCTATGTGGGCGCGGCCACTGGTGCCTAGGTGGTAGAGGGGGAAGTAAAGAATGTGGGAGGGGCATTGGATGCCCTGGAAGGCCAGTAGGAGAGGAGAGAGGTTGAGGAGGAGAGAGAAAAGTGCTATCCAAAGAGAGAAATGTGGGTTTTTACCACCCCTCCCCCAATAATTGAGCTGAGGGCTGGCATGTTACTAGAGGTAGAAGGGGGCTGGGAGTAGCTGTGGTAAAAATTTGAAGTAAAGCGGAATAGTGAAAGTGGCCTAAATGGTGATTTTTGAAACATGGAAGAAGGTGTTTGATGCCAGTTTGAGACGCTTACACTCATCTCCTCCTTGTGCCACTTGATGGGGGTGTGGTGCATGACCATAAGGCATTGTGGTAGAAATTTGAGCTCATTTGGATAAAGTTTCCAATGCAACTTTTGTAAACCCAAGAAATCAACATAAATGGACTTGCTTAGATCTATCTAAGATAATCTCTTCACCTTGATGCGCCACTTGGTGTAGTGTCATCATTTGGGTACTTGAGCATGTCCACAATGTCTAGGATAAAATGGGGAAAGTTGGCATTGTAAAGTTGTGCAAACTTGAATCTAGACAGAGATAGTTTTGGGACACTTTTGTGAACCAAAACTATTCTGATTGAAATAACACTTTGCATGATCATCACACTAGGCATATGTAACTTTTCAGAATTTTCTTGGAATTTTTTAGAGAATATTCCCTTTGTAAATATTTCAAAAGCTTGAAATATCCAAAAGGGGGTTTTTGAGGGATTTGACCAATATTTTGAACATGACCATGTGTTTAAATTCTTATATATGGACAATATATGTCCTCGGAGCTTCCCTGAACTTTGCCAAAGATTTTTAAAACATAAAGATAATTTTAACCTATTAAAGACCATTTCTGGCCTAAAGAAAAAGCCTTTAAATAAAATAGGAAAATAACTTTTAAAATTATATTTTTGTGGTTTATGGGAGTCCTATACCTAATAGGAGTCAAATATACTCTTTGAAAGGTTTTTCATACCCCAAATTAAGTACTTGTAGTGCAAGCCTCAATTCAGGGGTTTTTGGAAAACCTAATTTAAAAAATACTTTTTGACCAAATTATTTTTGTAAGAAGATACTATTATGTCCTATAGACATGGCATGATCATTGGGCAAAAGTTTGGATCAAGGAGATGGAGTATAGAAGGTGGAGCTATGTTGAGTTTGAAGAGAACTTGAAATCACAAACAAATATTCAATTCAGATAAAAAGCCAAATAATGCAAAAGTTTTTGTTGATCTAAATTTTCATGCTTTAATAATGCACTTGTCATGTTACAAAATGCTTGGTGTGACAGATCTACCCCCTTACAAGAATCTTGTCCTCAAGATTCCTAAAGTAGGCTTTAAAGAGATAAGGGAACTTGGATCTAAGGTAGTCTTCACGCTCCCAGGTTGCTGCTGCTTCAGTGTGGTTGATCCACTGCACCTTGAAGTACTTGATGGTGTGGCTTCAAGTATGCCACTCTGCTTCGTCCAATATAAAGATGGGCCTCTCACGGTAGGTCAAATCAGGTTAAAGGTCAATGGCTTGGTGATCGACGTCCTTGTAGAGATCAGGCTTGTCTGGAACTTGGAGACACTTTCGGAGTTGTGACACGTGAAACACGTTGTGCACAACGGATAGTTCCGGTGGCAGTTCTAGCTGGTAGGTAACTTCTCCTCATCGGTCAGTGATCTTCAAGGGACCTATGTACCTAGGCGCGAGCTTTACTTTGACGTGGAAGTGTTGGGTACCCTTGAGAGGTGTGGCTCGGAGATAGACATGGTATCCAACATGGAAACTCATGTTTTGGCGACGTGAATTAGCGTAGCTCTTCTGTCGTGACTTGGTAGTCTTAAGATGCTCTCTGACTAGTTGGACTTTCTCTTCTGCTTCGCGGAGGATATCTGGTCCAAAGACTAGCCCTTCTCCGGTCTCCGACCAATGGAGGGGTGTGCGACACTTCCGTCCATACATCACTTCAAATGGTGCCATCTGGAGACTTGACTGATAACTGTTGTTATAGGAGAACTTGGAAAAAGGGAGGCAATCTTCCCACTTGGCTCCATATGCTAAGACACAAGCTCGTAGTATGTCTTTGAGTATCTGATTCACTTGTTCTGTCTGACCTCCGGTCTATGGGTAGAAGGAAATGCTGAAACACAACTTGGTTCCCAAGGCTTCTTGGAATCTTCTCCATAACCTTGAGGTAAACTGGGTGCCTCGGTCAGACACAATCTCCCTGGGAACACCATGGAGGCTTACGATCTGGTTGATGTAGAGGCTGGCTAGTTGGTTCCCACTATAGGTTGTCTAGACGGGAATGAAGTGGGATGCCTTGGTCAGGTGGTCAACAATGACCCAGATGGAGTCATGCCCCTTATTTGACCTAGGTAATCCATTAATGAAATCCATTCCGACTTTATCCCATTTCCACTTGGGAACCTTGAGTGGTTGGATCAATCCAGCAGGTCGCTGATATTCAGCCTTGGCCCTTTGGCATATATCACATTTTGCAACATAGGTGGCAATCTCCCTTTTCATCTCGTGCCACCAAAATCTTTCCTTGAGGTCTTGATACATCTTGGTTCCTCCAGCGTGGATGGAATACGGGGTGTCATGGGCTTCTAGAAGGATCAAATCCTCCGGTTCCTTCTTGTTTGGCACGTAGATGCGGCTTTTGTACCAAACAACTTTGTGTTCGTCTTCGGAGAATCCTGGGACTATGCCTTGCTTCATCTTCCTCTTGATGCCTTCGATGCTCTCATGTCCTCTCCGCGCTTATTTGACACTGTCCATCAGGGTTGGCTTGACTTCTAGGTTGTCCAGATATCCATGGTTAACCAATTCCAAGCCAAGTTGTTCCAACTCTTCAAACAGGGCTGGTTGCCTTCCTTTAATCACATCATTTAGGCAGCAAGCCTTTCTACTCAAGGCGTCGGCTACCACATTAGCCTTCCCGAGGTGGTATTGAACACTGAGGTCATAATCCTTCCATGAATTTGGGATAATAGCCCGCAAGTCCGAGGAAGCTTCTAACTTCCTTGACGGTAGTTGGGGATTGCCATTGGGTCACAGCTTCAATCTTAGCAGGATCTACCGACAATCCTTCCTCGGTCAAGAGATGACCCCAAGAATCCAACTTTGTGTAGCCAAAACCCAAACTTGCTGAATTTGGCATACAATTGGTGCGCTCGAAGCTTGTCTCGGACCATCCTTAAGTGTTGCTCGTGCTCTTCTTCCGTCTTCGAGTACACAAGAATGTCATCTATGAAAGTGACAACAAACTTGTCCAAATATTCCATGAAGACCTTGTTCATGAGATACATGAAGTAGGCTGGGGCATTGGTCAATCCAAAGGACATGACCGTGTACTCGTACAGGCCATACCTGGTTACAAATATCGTCTTCAGAATATCTTGGGGGTCTGATCTTCAACTGACAGTACCCATACCTGAGGTTGATCTTGGAGAACACCTTGGCTCCATTAAGTTGAACAAATGGATTTTCAGTCTTGGTGAGTGGATACTTGTTCTTGATTGTGACTTCGTTAAGGAACTGTAGTCAATACATAATCAGATGGTACCATCCCTCTTTGCCACAAACAGTACAGGTGATCCCCAAGGAGAGGCACTAGGGTGGATGAATCCCTTCCTCAACTGCTTTACCAGTTGCTCCTTCAACTCTGCTAACTCCTCCGATCCCATTCTATAAGGCTTCTTATATATGGGTCCTGCTCCGTGCATGAGCTCGATGATGAACTCAATGTCACGGTCAGGAGGCATCCCCGGTAACTCATCAGGAAAAACATCGGGGGTACTCACATACTACTGGCACTTGCTCCAATCCAACTTCAGATAGATAGTTGACGTGGGTGACTTGAGCAGAGGAGGGGTTGGGGGTAAACTTGACTTCGACTCCTTGATCATTGGTCACGGTGACAGTACGGTTGGCACAATCTATCACTACAAAAATGTCACATCCCTAGATCAACCCCTATGGTCTTTGCCTGATCATCATGTCATCATGTTTAAATTTTTGCTAAACTTGAATTGGGGAATGATCAAACCCTAGCACCAAAAGAGTTCAACTAGGTTCAACGTAAAAATATTTTCTTTGACCAAAATGCCTTCATCAATGTTTGATAATTTTGGCAAGGCTTTGGGACCAAACCAAAAATAGTGAACATTTTTGAGGAATATTTTGGGCACTGATTTAAATCATACCATATTTGCATTTGGGCATTTAAATTTTATATATTATTTTAAATGCTCAAATAATTATAAACTAAAATGTTTACTGTTGGTTTTATTCTAAACAGTAGCCATGCTTAGTTTCATGATTTTTGGTAATGCTCTGGCATTTTTACTAAAGCCAAAACAAATATCAAAAAAATAGAAAACAGTAATTAAAATAGAAAAACACAAAGAGAGAGGAACTACCTGGGCCGTTACCTGTTCAGCCTGGTGGCCCAGCACTGCTGGCCCAGCCCACTCCTGTAGAGGCCCAGCCCAGCACTGCCTCCTTCAACCTCGTGCCAGAAGGCACGAGGGTGTGTGCCCGCGGCGCGCCAGCACGCGCACGGCCACCGACGGCCACCTCCTGCTTGCCGCTTCGCCTTGGACGTCTCTGGCGTCTCCACGCACCCCCGGACCCCTCTCACTCTCTTCCCGTGTCTCTTCCCTCCCCTGGCTCTCTCCCCTCGCACCACCGAACATGCCGCCGCCGCCGCTCGTCGTTCACCGCGGCCAGAGCCACCGCCCGCCTCTACGTTGTGTCCAGAAGAACCGCCTCGACGCCCTCTTCCTCCTCGCTGAGCCACGCTTCGCCGGAAGCTCTGCATCGTCTTCCCTGACTCCATCTTCAACCACGGCCGACCGAGATCGCCGGCGACTGCACATCCTCACCAGCACCTCCCCGAGCTCGCTGATGCCACCGCTGCACCCGCCGTGAGCTCCTTTTCACTTCCCCTCACTCCTTGCCCTCGATTTCGCCCCCTAGCTAGCTGCCCGCCGGACCTGTGAGCTCACCACCGCCGGTCATGTCACCGCCGCACCTAGAGCTCATGCCCGTCACACACAAGCACACCGGCGTGCTCAGCGCTTCTCCATGAGCCCGTAGCACAACTTAGCTCACCTCCCCGTGCCCCGTAGCACCTATCCCGTCGGTGCCCGAACTCCGGCGCCGCCGCGAGCTCGTTTCCGACGAGCTCCGGCCACCCCAGCTCCTCCCACTTGCGGGGATGGGTGCGGGCGAGCAAGGGCTACGCCCTGGTACCCTCAGCAAGCAAAAACGCCGTCTGTAGCGCGAGCCAGAGCAACCCCGGTGAGCCTCCGCCGTTCTTTTGGTCGCCGCCGGCCTGTCTCCGGCGACTGCCAAAGAGGCCACTTAATTAGGGACTAATTACCCCACTAATCACCCCTAGAGCCATTGACACATAGGCCCCGCACACTTAATTAAGCACAGTTTAGTTCCTGTTTAGTTTAAGTTAACCACAGTGGCCCCACGCATCAGTTTTGACCGTGCTGACGTGGGCATTGACTAGGCCCAGATGTCAGCGACCCAAACCAGCCCTTAGTCACTGACCAGTGGGCCCCACTGGTCAGGTTTGACCCGAACAGCCCCTGTTGACTTGCTAACGTCACACAGACGTCATGCTGACGCAGTAACTATTTTTTGGAATTTTAAATAAATCAGAAAAGATTTATTTATTTCAGAAAATAGCCAAAACTTCTAAAAATCACAGAAAATAATCCCTAACTCAGATGAAAATAATTTATATATGAAAATTGATCAGAAAAATTCAAGGAATCTGTTTATGGCATTTTCATGCATGTTTGAATAACTTACATCCACTGTTTAGGACAATTTGAATAAACGACATTTGAATAATCACATATGGAGTTTGAATTTGAACCTTTGGTTCAAACCAACTTCATTTAATTGTGTTGCTAGTTGCATTAGCTCAATCCACAGCATATTGCCATGTCATGATCATGCATCATATTGCTGCATTGCATTGATTGTGTTCTTTCTCTGTTTGTCGGTTTTGTCCCCTCTCAGTAGACGACGTTCCAATGATGAGTTCGATGACACTCTCTCGCTCTTGCTCTCTTTTACTACATTAGGACAACAACGCTTCAATTGTTACCTGCTGCGATAGTTGAACCCCTTTCCACTGCATGACCCGTCATTGCCACAGTAAATAGTTGAAACCCACTAGTATGAGTAGGAGTTGTTTGAGCCATGTTGTGCCTACTCATTGATGCTTTCTGGTTATGTCTGCTATTGCTTAGAGTTGTGTCAGGTCTGATTCATCGGGGATGAACTGGAATGTGATGAACATGTCCTACTGTGTGTGAGCTAAGCGTGTGAACACGATTTGGTAAAGGTAGCGATGAGAGGCCATGTAGGAGTACATGGTGGGTTGTCTCATTGAAACCGTCCTCAGGAACTGAGTTCTGTGTTGGTTGATCCATGAAACAGCTACTACCACACATTGGGCCCTGAAATATGACCCCGCTCGACTTATTGACTGCCCTTGTTCTCTGTCCAGGAGTTGCAACTAGTTTCTGGTGTTTGTAGTTTACTGGAGGTCGTGCGCAGTGCTGACCCTCGGGGTGGGCTGTGACACGGCAGGTACGTGGCACGGTGTACCGGTCGCCCGTTTGGTGACCCGGGAACCCTATACACATCGTTTGGGGCCGTGAGCGACACCCCGGCCGGATCTCCCCACGGATGGAACCCAAATAGGCGATAAACCTGGACGATAGACTTGAGTGGTTGGTTAGGTCATGGTCTACACCCACGTCGGCTTTCGCTTGAAGTCTGCCGAGCACATGTCGTGTGCAGACGCTAAGTGGTGGAAACATGTGTGAAGAAGTACACCCCTGCAGGGTTATATATATATAATCTATTCGAATAGCCGTGTCCGCGGAAATGGACTTCTGGGTTACCTCTACAGTTCATAGACAAGTGAAAGTGGATACTCTGAAACACGCAAGATAAGCGTGAGTGCTATGGATGGCCTTCTCGTAGGGAGACGAAAGCGGATCCATAGTGGTGTATTGATTGGTGAATATGTGGACTCGTGTGCGCCACCTCAAAAGAGTTACTTGCAGCGTAGTTTAGGATAGCCACCGAGTCAAGCTGGCTTGCTGCAGTCAAACTCCACCACCCCCTTTGTTGATACTGATGCATATGTAGCTAGTTCTGATGTAAGTCTTGCTGAGTACCTTTGTACTCACGTTTGCTTAATTTATGTTTTTGCAGAGAGACTTCAGTCTCGCTAGTGGTTCCGCGTGGACTTTGACGTTTAGCTTGTTACCTCAGCTACGATCTTGTACCCTTGGGAGGGTCTTGTAGATAGTCAGGCTTTTCAGCCTTTTTCATTTGTAGTTGTCTGTACTCAGACATGTTATGCTTCCGTTGCCTGTATGCTCTGTATGTTGGGTCATGTGACCTCTGTTTGTAATAAATGCTATGATGGCTCTTCTGGGCCTTTATCTATATGAGTTGTTGAGTTATGTTGTGATGCCATGTTGTACAACACATACTTGCATGTTATGCGTACGTGTAATGTGTATTGCTATGTGTGGGATCGGACACCTAGTTGTTTACCTTTGGTAGCCTATCTTACAGGGAAATGTCTCCTAGTGCTTCCGCTGAGCCTTGGTAGCTTGCTGCTGCTCCGGAACACTTAGGCTGGCCGGCATGTGTCCTTCTACGTTCCTGTGCCTGTCCCCTAGGGGAAATGTCACGCGTTGTTCCTTTAAGTCCTTGTAGCTTGCTACGACTTGGGTTCATACGTTGATGACCGACACGTTCGTTGCTGGGTCATGTATGCCTGTCTCTGTAATTTAGTGCCACTTTTGGTTTATAACTAGTCATGTCGGCCCGGGTTCTCTGTCATATGGATGCTAGCGACACTATCATATACGTGTGCCAAAATGCGCAAACGGTCCCGGGCCAGGTAAGGTGGCACCCGTGGGGATACCGTGCGTGAGGCCGCAAAGTGATATGATGTGTTACAGGCTAGACCTGTGTGACTTAGAATCGGGGTCCTGACAACTTTGGTATCAGAGCCTGACTGCCTGTAGGATTAGTAAGCCAAACTGGTCGAAGTTGTGTCTAGAAACACTTTAGTTATATAAGGGAATTGATTGTGGAAGGGAACGTAAGGTTCTTTTACTCCTTTACCCTATGACCTTCTGATCTGAGTCACCTTCTTCTTTCTACGGGGATTAAGAACTAGGATTCTCATTCTATTTATCAGGATCACGTTATTGTGGATTCAACCCTTAGTTCAGTTTCTTCTACCTCTGTTTGTTCAACTGTTGGTCTCAGAACCTTGACATTATGATGTTAAGTGGATATGCTACCCCTTTTGCTTGGATCCCAAAAGTATTTTCGAGCATTTACAACCGTTATGTTGTCCGAGTCATCCTAGGTTTCTAAATAGTCTGATGCATTTGCAAACCATTCCTATCTGTTCTTAATGTCCTTTTAGGCCAGATTAACCACACTAGTCGGTGTGTTGAGGCACTCTGTTACCTCGACATATATGTTGGACTTATTATTATGACCCTAGGTGTCTTAGAAGATCACCCGGTAATCTAGCAATGCTTCATATTCCCAGTGTGATGATTCTGGCCATTATTCTTGAAAGCATCCCATGATGCCATCTAGTTAGTAGGCATTCTAATCATGGGTTCTTAAACCCGAGATTCTCCCTACTTACTTCATGTTGGTAGTATTTGCTCGTCCCTTTAGGATACTAGTAACCTTGTGATAGTCCTCGAGGTTCGTGGTATATCATTCTTCCAAATACCATGAACCATCCTTGGCAGAAGTTCTCCCGAACCAAAAGATCACAACCAGAGTGCTCTTGAGTAGTATTCCATTCATATTGTGACTCTGCCAATTCTACTTTCTGCATGGGTTATCCGAAAGAAATATGTTGAACTTGTTCGACATGTTAATCTATGCATCCACAACTCATAAATTATGTGTTCCTTGAGTTGTCTCCTTTTAGTTGTATTATGACCCTCGTCTATCAGTTGATAGTCAGGAGTAGTTGTGCACTCGTGTTCATCGATGCCTTTTACTCTTGTGGTCTGTCAAGCCATTCTATTCTGGAATGACTAGGAGAACAAAACTCCAGTACCTTATCCATATCCAGGATTGGGTCAAAGAAGTTGTACTCTGCAGACGAAGAATGCTAATGCAGCTTCTAAACTGTTCTATTCTAGAGTATTACCATCTTTATGTCAAGAATGTCATGAGAATTGCACTGTCTCTTATGAACTCTTGATACAGTGATACTTCTCACCATCATCGTCCATTCCTCGGTCTCCGTGTTGATGTAACCGGAATACCGACAAGTGAATGGTGATGTGTGAAATCAATACTCCTAGCAACTTCGTTGCTTGGTAGTTAATGGACGATAATCTCATTCTTAGCATGATGGTTACCGAATCAGCATCCTAAGATTGATTGTGCTACCTAGTCCACTTTCTTGGTGCACTCCTTGATCAATGAGTTAGGATTGTGTCAATCCCTCGCTCATTTGATCATATCGTCTTGCCCTGAAAAGCAAGATTGATCTCGAGCTTAGTAACATATCGGTGGTTCGTGATTTCCGAACATCTTCTCGGAAGTATTACCAGGTTGTTCCCTGACCGCTATGTTGAGCTCGTGATCAAGCTGGTTTCTCTTTAAACCACCCTTTCTCCAAGAATCTGTGTTGGATACCCTGAGCTAGTTGGTTAAGCTAAACGACAACTTGGAGAGTTAGAAGATGAAAGCTTGCCTACTTAGTTCATTGCAAAAGGGATATCCTAGTGTTTGTGTGTGTTGAAGAAGGATGTTATCTTCCTCGTTTGATCCTTGTGATCAATTGTTAGATCTATTGTCTTGTCCAAACTTTGATTTGAGTGTGGGCTATCGTCAAATCAAATCAGAACCAATGGTATTCATAATGATGTCTTACTCGTGGTTGATTCCTCGAGCATACACCGTTATATCTTTTGGTCTGACCAATGCTATCACTTTGTTCACATTGTCATGGAATTCCATCTATATGGAAACCTGGATGGATTATTGTTGAGCCCATCAACAAACATCCTTATCTCCTCCATGATTTTGTAGGACATTAAGCTAGTGTTGGAAACTTGGTAAGCATTGCCTTCGTGTCCCGTTCATGAGGTATATGTTGGTGCAAGAAGTGACTTTCTCCCAGTTCACGTGCATTAGGTGCAAGTTGCCGCCATGAGTTTGAGAAAGTTGTTTTGCTTCCTGTGGAATCATCCCATGTCAGTCATGCATACGTGCGAAGTATCCTATGGTTTGGAGACTTGCAACCTTCATTCTATATGTATCCCTAGCACACCAAGCCACTGATTGATTTGCTTAAGGAGAAGGAGTTCCTTCTTAAGAGCTAACCCGGGCTTAATCAAGGACTTCGTTATCCGCAATGATGGTTCCCCAACCCGAACTTTGTAGTGTTTCATTGTAAGACTACTACGTGGTCATGTTTGTCTTGGACAACGTGTTCACCTATATGTAGCAGAACCAGCTCATGTTTTGGACCTTGCTATCGTAGTTCACTCCCCGAGAATTTCGCAACGTCATCTCGTCGATTTGTGTTGTAAACTTTCATTTTTCCTTCTAGACTCGATGAGTCTGGAATATCTTGACACCAACCAGAACTGAATCTCAGGCAGATATGATGGTTGGAGCCTTTCCCAAGAACTATAACATTGGTCTCTCGATAACCAGTAAAGTGGATGTCGTGGCCGACACACCCAGCCGGAAGACCTAATGTTGTAGAATCTTGATTGAAGAAGTTGGCCACCTCCCCATAAGGACTTCGTAGGATTTACTTCCTTGTTGTTCCTTATGGATTTTTGTGCTCCTGAAGTCCGACCTTTTACTTGACCTTCTAGGTACCAAACCATTTTAATAAATGGGTTGCGCTAGCACATCAAGGAGAACATTAGAAGCGGAGTGCTAAATGTCTCCCGGTCGATCATCCAGATTTCGTCCCCTTGGCCTCGCCAAGGTGAAATCCGAGAAGGTGTTATCTTCCTTTGCATCTGCATTGTCCATCACTATTCATCATGGTAGTATGTGGTGTTGCCAGGATCCTTGACACGGATATTGGTAAAACCTTGATGAATATGGGAATGCTCAAGTTCTTGAGAGCACGCTCAAGCACTAGGTGTTATCACTGGCACTAACCGGGATTGCTCCCAGTGTTCTTGGTTATGTTATAAACCCTCAAAGAGTAGATTTACTCTCTACTGTTGGGTTTCTTCCCAGTCACCAGAATCATTCCCAGCATTTGCATTTTGTTCCCAGCTCGCACCGCCAATGTGCCAATTCTCCATAGGTTACCGTTCTCAATCACTACTATTCAGGATTATCTTCAAAGTGGTCCTACCATAGGTTCCATCCATTTCCGATGATAAGCAAATCATCCCTTGCGTTGTCCACAACAAGGTAGTCCACATCATCAATTCTGGCCCGAGAATGTCATTCCCTCGGACTCCATCAAACGATCGGATGTGAATTGCCTCCGGCTGGTATAGAGAGTTTGAATGATCTCTATATCAAAAGTAATTCTTTTTGCCACTTAAGGGGATAATTCTACGAGTCACCTTCTCTAAGGTGCCCCGTCTAGTGACATCGATCACCATCTTCTTAGGTGTGGAATTTTGCCTGCCAAGTAAATATTCTTCGTTGTTTTATTCCATCCTTCCGGATGTGTGTTCCGAGTCTCAGCTCAAGAGATGTTTCATTGTCTCACTCCTTGAGATGATCTTGAGTTCCTCGATCTTCGGGAAGATCAATTCCTATAGAGTTTGTCTCCGTTATCATCTGGTTGGATGAAGATCTCAAAGCAAGGATGACAAGAGCAATATGATGCAATAAATCAACATCTCCGAGAAGGAAAATTGGATCGTGAAGATTGTGCTAGCTTGTGTTCCCTCTGATTTCTTACCTTACGCTTGAATCTCGGGACGAGATTCTTGTTTTAGTGGGGGTGAGTTGACACATCCCTAGATCAACCCCTATGGTCTTTGCCTGATCATCATGTCATCATGTTTAAATTTTTGCTAAGCTTGAATTGGGGAATGATCAAACCCTAGCACCAAAAGAATTCAACTAGGTTCAACCTCAAAATATTTTCTTTGACCAAAATGCCTTCATCAATGTTTGATAATTTTGGCAAGGCTTTGAGACCAAACAAAAAATAGTGAACATTTTTGAGGAATATTTTGGGCACTGATTTAAATCATAACATATTTGCATTTGGGCATTTAAATTTTATATATTATTTTAAATGCTCAAATAATCATAAACTTAAATGTTTACTGTTGGTTTTATTCTAAACAGTAGACATGCTTAGTTTCATGATTTTTGGTAATGCTCTGGCATTTTTACTAAAGCGAAAACAAATATTAAAAAAATAGAAAACAATAATTAAAATAGAAAAACACAGAGAGAGAGAGAGGAACTACCTGGGCCGTTACCTGTTCAGCCTGGTGGCCCAGCACTGTTGGCCCAGCCCACTCCTGTAGAGGCCCAGCCCAGCACTGCCTCCTTCAACCTCGTGCCAGAAGGCACGAGGGCGTGTGCCCGCGGTGCGCCAGCACGCGCACGGCCACCGATGGCCACCTCCTGCTTGCCGCTTCGCCCTGGACGTCTCTGGCGTCTCCACGCACCCCCCCAGACCCCTCTCACTCTCTTCCCGTGTCTCTTCCCTCCCCTGGCTCTCTCCCCTCGCACAACCGAACACGCTGCCGTCGCCGATCGTCGTTCACCGCGGCCAGAGCCACCGCCCCGCCTCTACGTTGTGTCCAGAAGAACCGCCTCGACGCCCTCTTCCTCCTCGCTGAGCCACGCTTCGCCGGAAGCTCTGCATCGTCTTCCCTGACCCCATCTTCAACCACGGCCGACCGAGATCGCCGGCGACTGCACGTCCTCACCAGCCCCTCCCCGAGCTCGCTGATGCCACCGCTGGACCCGCCGTGAGCTCCTTTTCCCTTCCCCTCACTCCTTGCCCTCGATTTCGCCCCCTAGCTAGCTGCCCGCCGGACCCGTGAGCTCACCGCCGCCGGTCATGTCACCGCCGCACCTAGAGCTCATGCCCGTCACCCACAAGCACATCGGCATGCTCAGCGCTTCTCCACGAGCCCGTAGCACAACTTAGCTCACCTCCCCGTGCCCCGTAGCACCTATCCCGTCGGTGCCCGAACTCCGGCACCGCCGCAAGCTCGTTTCCGACGAGCTCCGGCCACCCCAGCTCCTCCCACTTGCGGGGATGGGTGCGGGCGAGCAAGGGCTACGCCCTGGTACCCTCAGCAAGCAAAAACGCCGTCTGTAGTGCGAGCCCGAGCAACCCCGGCGAGCCTCCGCCGTTCTTTTGGTCGCCGCCGGCCTGTCTCCGGCGACTGCCAACGAGGCCACTTAATTAGGGACTAATTACCCCACTAATCACCCCTAGAGCCACTGACACATGGGCCCCGCACACTTAATTAAGCATAGTTTAGCTCCTGTTTAGTTTAAGTTAACCACAGTGGCCCCACGCATCAGTTTTGACCGTGCTGACGTGGGCATTGACTAGGCCCACATGTCAGCGACCCAAACCAGCCCTTAGTCACTGACCAGTGGGCCCCACTGGTCAGGTTTGACCCGAACAGCCCCTGTTGACTTGCTGACGTCACACAGACGTCATGCTGACGCAGTAACTATTTTCTGGAATTTTAAATAAATCAGAAAAGATTTATTTATTTCAGAAAATAGCCAAAACTTCTAAAAATCACAGAAAATAATCCCTAACTCAGATGAAAAAAATTTATATATGAAAATTGATCAGAAAAATTCAAGGAATCTGTTTATGGCGTTTTCATGCATGTTTGAATAACTTACAGCCACTGTTTAGGACAATTTGAATAAACGGCATTTGAATAATCACATATGGAGTTTGAATTTGAACCTTTGGTTCAAACCAACTTCATTTAATTGTGTTGCTAGTTCCATTAGCTCAATCCACATCATATTGCCATGTCATGATCATACATCATATTGCTGCATTGCATTGATTGTGTTCTTTCTCTGTTTGTCGGTTTTGTCCCCTCTCAGTAGACGATGTTCCGACGATGAGTTCGATGACACCGATGAAGATTCATTGATATCTTCAGAAGTGTCAGGCAAGAAAAACCCCATTGAGCATTCCGATACAATCCCACTCTCTCGCTCTTGCTCTCTTTTACTGCATTAGGACAATAACGCTTCAATTGTTACCTGCTGCGGTAGTTGAACCCCTTTCCACTGCATGACCCGTCATTGCCACAGTAAATAGTTGAAACCCACTAGTATGAGTAGGAGTTGTTTGAGCCATGTTGTGCCTACTCATTGATGCTTTCTGGTTATGTCTGCTGTTGCTTACAGTTGTGTCAGGTCTGATTCATCGAGGATGAATTGGAATGTGATGAACATGTCCTACTGTGTGTGAGCTAAGTGTGTGAACACGATTTGGTAAAGGTAGCGATGAGAGGCCATGTAGGAGTACATGGTGGGTTGTCTCATTGAAACCGTCCTCAGGAACTGAGTTCTGTGTTGGTTGATCCATGAAACAGCTACTACCACACATTGGGCCCTGAAATATGACCCCGCTCGACTTATTGACTGCCCTTGTTCTCTGTCCAGGAGTTGCAACTAGTTTCTGGTGTTTGTAGTTTACTGGAGGTCGTGCGCAGTGCTGACCCTCGGGGTGGGCTGTGACACGGCAGGTACGTGGCACTGTGTACCGGTCGCCCGTTTGGTGACGCGGGAACCCTGTACACATCGTTTGGGGCCGTGAGCGACACCCCGGCCGGATCTCCCCACGGATGGAACCCAAACAGGCGATAAACCTGGACGAGAGACTTGAGTGGTTGGTTAGGTCGTGGTCTACACACACGTCGGCTTTCGCTTGAAGTCTGCCGAGCACATGTCGTGCGCAGACGCTAAGTGGTGGAAACATGTGTGAAGAAGTACACCCCTCCAGGGTTATATATATATAATCTATTCGAATAGCCATGTCCGTGAAAATGGACTTTTGGGTTACCTCTACAGTTCATAGACAAGTGAAAGTGGATACTCTAAAACACACAAGATAAGCGTGAGTGCTATGGATGGCCTTCTCGTAGGGAGACGAGAGCGGATCCATAGTGGTGTATTTATTGGTGAATATGTGGACTCGTGTGCGCCACCTCAAAAGAGTTACTTGCAGTCGTAGTTTAGGATAGCCACCGAGTCAAGCTGGCTTGCTGCAGTCAAACTCCACCACCCCCTTTGTTGATACTGATGCATATGTAGCTAGTTCTGATGTAAGTCTTGCTGAGTACCTTTGTACTCACGTTTGCTTAATTTATGTTTTTGCATAGAGACTTCAGTCTCGCTAGTGGTTCCGCGTGGACTTCGACGTTTAGCTTGTTACCTCAGCTACGATCTTGTACCCTTGGGAGGGTCTTGTAGATAGTCAGGCTTTTCAGTCTTTTTCATTTGTAGTTGTCTGTACTCAAACATGTTATGCTTCCGTTGCGTGTATGCTCTGTATGTTGGGTCATGTGACCTCTGTTTGTAATAAATGCTATGATGGCTCATCTGGGCCTTTATCTATATGAGTTGTTGAGTTATGTTGTGATGCCATGTTGTACAACACATACTTGCATGTTATGCGTACGTGTAATGTGTATTGCTATGTGTGGGATCCGACACCTAGTTGTTTACCTTTGGTAGCCTATCTTACAAGGAAATGTCTCCTAGTGCTTCCGCTGAGCCTTGGTAGCTTGCTACTGCTCCGGAACACTTAGGCTGGCCGGCATGTGTCCTTCTTCGTTCCTGTGTCTGTCCCCTAGGGGAAATGTCACGCGTTGTTCCTTTAAGTCCTTGTAGCTTGCTACGACTTGGGTTCATACGTTGATGACCGACACGTTCGTTGCTGGGTCATGTATGCCTGTCTCTGTAATTTAGTGCCACTTTTGGTTTATAACTAGTCATGTCGGCCCGGGTTCTCTGTCATATGGATGCTAGCGACACTATCATATACGTGCGCAACGGTCCCGGGCCAGGTAAGGTGGCACCCGTGGGGATACCGTGCGTGAGGCCGCAAAGTGATATGATGTGTTACAGGCTAGACCTTTGTGACTTAGAATCGTGGTCCTGACAAAAAAAAAGACACATCCAGGACATTTTGGGCCGAATGAAACTTTTTTCTGTCATACTTATGACACTTCTAGGACAATAATTGTGACAAAACACGATATCATCATAGATGTGGTGGGGTCCTACTTCTATAATTAAAAATCATGACAGAAAATCATGACACAGCTGCATTACATTCTTTGGGCCGTCCATGACAGAAAAAATCATGGTAGAAGCGAGGGAGAGGAAAATAACGGGGTGTTCCCGATTACGGTGGGTGGTCGGGGCTGAGTGATGCTCGTTTCTCTCGTACACGCAGGCGCGTGGGTGCGAGGCATTGGGCTCTAACTGAACCCGAGCAAGGCGTTGGGCTCTAACTGAACTCGAGTGATTGCACTGCAGGCTACGTGTTACTGAACCCGAGCGATCGATCGATGGCTGTTAACTGAACCCGATCAAGCAATTCCTTTGCTACTGCTGCTAACTAAAGCCAATCAATGCTGCCTCTGCATGAACAGTGAGCGTTGCTGTGGGGGTTTGGATGACCAGTTCCCGGTGGGGGTGGCTGAACAGGACCCCGTGGTGTTGCCTCTGCATGAACAAGACCACGTTCGATCGAGTCGGTTGGGGCTGCATGAACAGGACCCCGTGGAGGGCTGCATGAACACGACCAACCCATGGAGGGCTGCATGAACAGTAGACGGTGGATGGCTAGATGAACAGCAGCCCGTGGAGGGGTGGTTGAACAGGAGCCCGTGGAGAGGGCTGCTTGAACAATAGCCAGTGGAGTAGCGTGTCAGATTACGGGCTCCGCAAACACAAGAACTTCGAACCCAGGGGCGTGAACGAATATCTCTCCCACTCACATCTACCTAGCGCCTTGCCCTCACCCGGTGGTGAGATTCAAGCAAGCAACAAGTAAAGCACACACAAGTGTACCCAGGTTCAGCCCACCTTGCGGTGTGAAACCCTACGTCCTGCTTTGTGGATTAGCCTCGGGAGGGCTTGAGTATGAACATGTACAGTGGTTCCCGAGCTCAGGAAGAGAGCTCGGGAGGGTCAGGAGGCAAGTGTTCTTGCTCCTTGGTGTGAAGGCGGGGTTGATCCTGATCAGATGAGAATGCCTCCTCAGTGGAGATCCTAGCTACTTATATAGGCGGCCAGGGTCCTCTTCCCCCAAAATGTTTAGGCGGGAAGGGATCCCACAATGGCCATTTTGAGCGGGAACACAAGGACGTTCCTATCCTGACAAAAGCGGTCTATGCCTGCAAAGGGATCACACGGTGACGCGGTGGTAGGCTCGGCGGTGACATCCTCCCTATCATCCTTGCGGTCTTCGGTCTTGTTGCACCGAAGGGGAAACCTTTGTCTCGCCCCTCGGGAACCTGTGCCTGCGCTATCTCCTTTTCACCAAAACAGCAACTGCACCGAGAGCACCAGGGCGGTGGACAATGGTGAGGCCTAGGATGGGGATGAGTCGGAGTCGGGGAAGATGCGGTAGTGGATGCCCACGCGTAGATGAGTATGAGGGTTCACTGGTTCGCTTCAGAGAGAGGATGCCATCGCCGTAGAATAACAGGGGGTGTGGGTGAGTATAGGGATGGCCTGGCCAGCGGTGGGAGTAGTAGGGGGCGGTGAGGCCTCCGCGGCCTCGCAGCCGGCGACGGGAGGCAGGAGCACGAGGGACGACCAGCGCTGGTTTGGGCGGCTGGAGCAAGAAGACCAGAGGTTGTAGAAGCACTACGGCTGTTGGATGGACATCGTACGGTTACTGGAGCTAGAATCATGAATATTGACTAAGTTGATAGTGCCCTCCGTCCCCGTCAACTAAGTAGGCCCACAAGTCAGCCTGCCACTATACTAGGTCCCAGCTAGCAGGGGGTATTCATTTTTTTGTGCGTAATAAGGAGGCACTTCCTTGCGTGCAAAGATATAGCTGGTGGGTCGAAGCTGTCATCGGCGGTAACATTTTTTTCATGAAATACAGTGGCCCTTTCGGTGGGTCCCAGATGTCAGGTGGAGGAATCATTATTTTGCGCGTAATAAGGAGGCATTTCCTTGTGTGCGGCCGTGGACCCAGCTGTCAGCCTCTCCACATACAGTCCACTTCAGATGCATGTCGGTCATTGACCACGTTGACCAAGCCGCGCTGAGAGCACTAGGGCGGTGGACGACGGCGAGGCCTAGGAAGGGAATGGCACGGATGCAGGGAATACTCGGTAGTTGTTTCCCACGCGGAGGGGAGTACGACTGTACGAGGGTTCACTGGTTCGTCTGCCATCGTCGGAGAATAACAACAGGTGTGGGTGAGTAGAGGGATGGCTAGGCCAGCGATGGGAGTACGGTGGGGCGGTGAGGCCTGTGCGGTAGCACATCCGGACGTTGGGAGGAGGGAGCAGGCAGTCCCGCCGGCGCTTGTTTGAGCGGCTGGAGCAGGAAGAGCAGAGATTGAAGAAGCACGACGGCCGTTGGATGGACATCCAACAATCACTGCTTGTGCGTCAACCTTTTTTTTAGGAAAGCCTCAAATCTGTGGAAAACATCATACAACCCATCTGCCATTACTTCTAATAATTTACAGCCCATTTGCTAATTCTTAAGGTTTTTTGGAGCCCATATTCTTTTGGTTAGCATTACAACCCATATTATGGCCACGGTTAAAAAATTATACGAAATTTTGAATATTTCGATGCGGTCCGAACTATTTTTAATCCCGAAATTTTGAGTCACATTCAAACATATTTTAAAAATAAATGTATCTCAACATAAAATCCAACAAATTGTCCATGCATAAAAATCAATGCAATTTAAAATCTTGAAATGAAAAAAAGAAATTTGAAACTAATTGCCGGTTTGATGAAATGTACATCCCATTTCTCATTACTGATAGGCCATTTTCTCGGCCAGCCGAATGAAGCTCTCCTCATCTTGAAAGATTTGGAGCCCAACAGGCCTGACAAAGCGACTTACTTGGCAAATCACAAAAAAACTGGATTGTGGCCGTGGACCCAGTTCTCAGCCTCACCACGTACAGTACTCTTCCGATGGAAGTCGGTCGTTGAACACATTGACCACGCCACACCGAGAGCACCAAGGCGGTGGATGACGGCGAGGCCTAGGAAGGGGACGACGTGGAGCCGGGGAAGACGCGGCAGTGGATGCCCACGTGGAGAGGAGTACGAGGGTTCACAGGTTCGGCTGCGGTGTGAGGCTGTCGTCGCCGCAGAATAACAGGGGGTGTGGGTGAGTGGAGGGATGGCCTGGCCAGCGGTGGGATTAGTATGGGGGCGGTGAGGCCTCCACGGCAGCACAGCCGGAGACGGGAGGCAGGAGCAGGCGGCACGACCGGCGCTGCTTTGGGCAGCTAGAGCAAGAAGACTAGAGGTTGAAGAAGCACTAAGGCCGTTGGATGGACATCGTACGGTCACTGGAGCTAGAATCGTTCATATTGACTAAGTTGACAAAGCCCTCCATCCCCGTCAACTTAGTAGGCCCACAAGTCAGCCTCCCACTGTGGTGGGTCCCAGTTGGCAGGGGGTATTCATTTTTTGTGCACAATAAGGAGGCACTTCCTTGTGTGCGAAGATATAGTTGGTGGGTCCGTCCTATCAGTGGAGGGAACGTTTTTTTCGCGAAATATAGAGGCCCTTCCGGCGGGTCCCACATGTCAGGTGGAGGAATCATTATTTTGCGCGTAATAAGGAGGCATTTCCTTGTGTGCAGCCGTGGACCTAGCTGTCAAGCTCTCCACGTACAGTCCACTTCCGATGGATGTCGTTCGTTGGCCACACTGCACCGAGAGCACCAGGGCGGTGGACGACGACGAAGCCTACAAAGGGAACGACACGGAGCCGAGGAAGACACGGCAGTGGTTGCCCATGCGGTGGAGAGTACGAGGGTTGACTGGTTCGGCTGCCGTCGTCGGAAAATAACAAGAGGTGTGGGTGAGTAGACGGATAGACAGGCCAGGGATGCGAGTATATGATGGGGCCGTGAGGCCTGCCCGGCAGCACAGCCGGCCACGGGAGGCGGGAGCAGGCGGTTCCGACGGCGCTGGTTTGGGCAGTTGGGGTAGGAAGATCAGAGACTGAAGAAGCACGATTGCCGTTAGATTGACATCTAACGGTCTGACGCTGGTAGACTCGATTGTTGACTAAGTTTCTTTTTTGATAAACCTTGTGTACGGATGAACTTAGTAGGCCCACAAGTCAGCCTCCAAATCTGTGGCAGACAACATAGAGCCCGTTTGTTATTTTTTAATAATTTGCAGCCCATTTGCTAATTCTTAAGTAATTTATTACATCCCATTTTCTGCCCAGGACCACGGTCAAAAAGTTCAACCTTATTTTGCATATTTTGATGGCATCCAAACTTTTGTAATCCCGAAATGATAAACATTTTTTAAGAACTTATTGATTTGCCAAAAAATCGTTTTGTTTTTGTAAGCTAATAAGATGTGGGACAATGGAGTTGGTTTAAGGGAAAACCAGTGGTAGAAAAAATCAGCGCTGGGAGGGAAAACAACAACAAAAATAAGGATGTAAATGTGAAAAGTGAATTATATGTATTTTCAATATAATGATACGTGTATATGAACTAGTAAAACTATAGGTAGAGATTAGAAAATGGATGTAGGACATGCGTTTCAAGAGGAAAATAGAACTGGGCTGTGTGTTTGATTCAGTAAAAAAGGTGCCTGCGGATGTTGTAAGACGAAATATAACTAACGTTGGCGGGGCAGAGGCGAGTAGATACGTGCTAGAACTTTGTGCCCCGTTGTCATCATGGGCTAGGCCTGTTAAAAAGAAAACCAAGCCTGGGCAGTCTACAGCCCAATTGAAACTTGCTCGGCCTGAAAAAACAATATACGTGCTCAATAAACAAGAGAATTATGCAAGTACAAACTGATAACTGGGATGCAGCAGAGATATTGTTTTTTCATCATAATAATAAGAGCATGCACTTGTTTCGAAAAATTTGGAGAACTGGGAATTGGAATGGCAGGTGCTTATGCTACCCATCAAATAAAAACCAGGTGCCTGAAAATTTGTTTCGAAACAAATGATTCAGCTCTATATCCACGTCGACCCTCGGCATGATGGTTCGAAGCAAATGCCAAGTTCATACCAAAAGATTGTTAACAACAATACCAACTTGCGAACGACACGGTAGTACAAGTACCAAGCCCAAACTCACTTATAATATTTTTACTCGTGGCCCTAGTGTTCGTCTGGTAGAAAATCTTGCAGGGGGCCAGCTCCCGCTCCTTCTCTTGCTCCAGGTCCCCGAGGTGGTACTGGTGCATCACCCAGTTGGTCCTCTGCTGGTCGAAGTTCTTGTTGGTGTGCAGCACCA
>LR738715.1:385388974-385409408 GCA_902687465.1 Secale cereale | reverse complement strand
AAAATTTGGAGAACTGGGAATTGGAATGGCAGGTGCTTATGCTACCCATCAAATAAAAACCAGGTGCCTGAAAATTTGTTTCGAAACAAATGATTCAGCTCTATATCCACGTCGACCCTCGGCATGATGGTTCGAAGCAAATGCCAAGTTCATACCAAAAGATTGTTAACAACAATACCAACTTGCGAACGGCACGGTAGTACAAGTACCAAGCCCAAACTCACTTATAATATTTTTACTCGTGGCCCTAGTGTTCGTCTGGTAGAAAATCTTGCAGGGGGCCAGCTCCCGCTCCTTCTCTTGCTCCAGGTCCCCGAGGTGGTACTGGTGCATCACCCAGTTGGTCCTCTGCTGGTCGAAGTTCTTGTTGGTGTGCAGCACCAGAACCTTTTTGCTGCCTGTCTGCCGGCCGTTGACCATCACCGGCAAGGTATTGCCGATGTTGTGCCACATCGCGTGCATGCCGCACTCCGACTATATCTTGCCATGCGTCCATGTGCCCCTTTTGAATGCCCTGGAATTGTGCTAGAAACAATGCTTGCTTAGGCCACTCAGTGTGATACCTGCAGTATTGTCGAATATAGGTTATAGTGTACGTAGTTGGCATTTTCATAACATCTTTGGCATGTTGCAGTCACTTGTTTCACTTTTTATTAACTGTCAAATTGTAATTGCTTCACCAGGTTTGCGTCAAAAAAGAAAAATAGATTTATAAACAAAGGAATATGTTTGTGCAAGTAGACAGCCGATCGGTGTCTTACCTGGAAGTTTCTCAGGATGCGTGTAGCATATGCCGTGCTCGCTGTCGATGGTTGGTATGAACAAATCGATGAGAGGGTGAGATCTCACGTTGTCAGCACTCACTTTGGACTCAAGGTGCTCGATCAGCTCCTGATCCGTGGGATTGAACTTGGCGCCAGCCAGCAGCATCGGCCAATCCTTCTTCGACTTACATGGGTTAATTCCAGTTATATGGTACTCAACGTATGATCAATCGACTGCTTTAAGTGAATAATGAAAGATTTTGACAGATAAGTGGTACTCCAAATCTGAAGTACAAAATACCCGAACACGCCGCCAGGATTCTTGTGTCACCTCATGCTCAGCGTGTTGTCACGTCAATTCAATGTGTGGACATGATGAATAATTTGACCGACGTATACTAGTACTACTACTGTACTACTTACTAGTCGTATTTAGTGTCACATTTTAACCATAGGTTTAACTTACAAGTAAGCACTTGAAGCCTAAGTGATATATATATATATATATATATATATATATATATATATATATATATATATATATATATATATATATATATATATATATATATATATATATATATATATATATATATATATATATGGCACAGCTTCAAACTAACAACAGTACATAATATCCAACAAAAGAGGGTCGTGCTACTATTGGAATTTTGCTAGTAGGCCTTTGGCCTCATATTTCTAACAACTACAGCAGCAGAATACATGGCTCGTCTACATATCAGTACAAATCAAATTGTGCATATTTGTTGTTGGCATGAACCACATCACCGCATGTCGGGTTTGCAAAAGCCATCCATCGCATCGAAGCGTGATGCCTTTCACACACTGAAGATTATCTGGCAACAAGCTGTGTCGACGAATCTCTGGATATGGTGATTCATGAAACCCATGGTATGATGTGTAAACACAGCCCCCCTTGCGAATTATAGTTGCATAGCATGGTAATCATCGCCGGTGATATGATCGATGATTGGTTGGATGATCGGATAATTGAGCCCGAGGAACATGGAGTGGTTGCCGAGGTTGTAAACCCGCCTCCAGTTGAATACGTCTGGCCCAACGGAGCTGGGCTCTTTCTCGAACACGAAGCAGCCATAGCCATCAATGTCACGAACGCCCCAGGCATTGTACTGCATGCGGTTTGATGAAATGGTTTGGTCAATTTGGTATGTGCAAATGAGCATCAAATGACCACCGTCAGCTGAATGAGCGATAAACCACCACCCATCGGCTGGTATGATTCTAGGTCCTGGAATCATGAAGGCCAGCGCATTTGCGTCTGCTGCAACAATTCAAATTGGAGACCAAAAGGACAAAAATAAATAATCATGTTCAGAGTATGTGTGGAATTAAGATTATTATAACAGTGGCACATATCATAAACAGAGAATTGCAATGCCATGGTCATAATCATACCCGAAGTTTAAAAAAAATAAGGCAATGGCTTTCATATTCTAGCAATATATCATGGTTCAAACATCATGTAATAATGATATGAAAACAGATATGATAGGGCCTACTCATATTCTACCATAACACTTACTACATTTATCATATCAACTCTAAGCAATAACATGCGTTGTTATAAAAATCCTGGAAATGAGATTAACATATAGTAATCATGCGGTTATACTCATAATATCTATTCTAACAATCATTAGATACCAATTGTTCTCATATCAACTCTAACAATAACATGTGGGCCAGTTGTTAGCTCCTCCCACCACCTAGCTCTTCCTCCTTGCGCCGGTGGCCACTCCGGCCCCGGCAGCCACACATCCACTGCCAGCGGCCACTCCGGCGCTGGTGGCCTCCTCCCTCCACACCATGGCACCTTTTGCCCTCAACTTTGACCGGGGAAAGAAGTTTCAAGCGGATATGAGGGCAAAGTTTGGTCATCCGGTGGTATTCTCTCCGGGTTTTCATCAAAAGGAATTCACCATGGTGGTTTCATTTATCCATGCTTCTTTCAGGCTCAATGTGCACACGGTTAGTATCCCTCTTCTTGCCATGTTTGGGGTTATGCCCAAGGTTTTCGTGTTCGTTTCTTGAAGGACAGAACCTACAAGTTCTCGGTTGCTTCAAAAGCAGTGGGTAAAATTGTTGAGAAAGATTTTGAGCTAGTCTTTAACCTCTAGAATTTTGGTGGTCCGAATTGGCAAAGGGAAGAAGCTCTTTACTATGATGAGCTTGACAAGGAATGGACCTTAGTCCGCAGGGCCGGCAAGGCCATAGCTCACCGCCCCGGTGATCACCGGAGTTACTCCACGGTGGTCAGAGATGACCGATCCGTTTTCGACCGATTATCGGGGCCCATTCAAGAGGCCGCTAATCATGGCAATAACAACAACTTATTGCACCGTAATCATGGTCAAGGCAAGCCTGTGATGGAGCACATGATCGTGCAACGTTCGTTTGCACGTAACCACGTTGTATGCCATGCATGCGGAAATAACGGTCACATAGCCCGTTTCTGTACTACACCTAACTTGCCTGGGCTCTGGCCTTTTACACGCTTTGACTCTTTCCCGAGCCCACCAGCTGAGGCATGGGCCGAAGGAGAAGTACAGACTTGGTTCCGTTTCCATGGGCCGGCGGCACAAATTCGGCAGGTACCTTCATTTACGGAACTGGTCAAGGATTTTATCACAAACTTTCAGCCGAGACCGTCGCTTGC
Source organism: Secale cereale (assembly GCA_902687465.1). Lineage (NCBI taxonomy): Eukaryota > Viridiplantae > Streptophyta > Magnoliopsida > Poales > Poaceae > Secale > Secale cereale. The sequence continues at coordinate 385,405,946 of LR738715.1, read as the reverse complement.
CCCCTCGCATTCCACTACGCCTTCCCCTCTGCCACCACCTCTGCTCCTACTTTGGCAAGCTCGCCATCGCTGCCATTGCTGTCAGACAAGGTGGTTCTTGCATCCTCGTCTGAGTATTCAATGGCTAATATCCCTATCGACTCCCAGCCTTCCGTCCTGCATGGTTTCTAGATACAAGTGATTGAAGGTCGCAATGGGGTTTTTCGAGCAATCGTTCCCCACCGTCCTCGGCGCCACGAAGAGTGGGCGATTGCCAACATCCATCCGCATCCGAACAAGGTATTCTTCCCTAATGTTCGTGAAGTGCTAGGAGAGTTTCTCCAAGGAGTAGAACAAGTTGGCTTCAGAGAAATTCAGCCATGCCCCTTTGGGGAGGCATATGTCAAGTTTGCGCATGTCAGGGATAGAGACAGACTCGTTCGGTAGGGCCCGCATGCGTTTGGGGATGTCTTTATCTCCTTTAACAAGCATGATCAAGGTAGAAACTGGCGGAGAGTTCAATTCAATAGAGTCTGCTGGTTACTGTTTGTGGCTGTCCCTTTCGATTTCTGCAATACTGAAGATATTGCTTCTGCGATTTCCAAATGGGGCAAGATCATCAGTTGGGAGAGAGAGAGGATGCCCTGAAGGGTAAGATCCTGGTTAAGGCTAGAGTTACTGAGCTTGAAGATATACCTAAGAGCATTAGATGGTCTGAAGGGGAACATTTTGAAGATGGATCATGGACATGCTCTGTTGAAGTTCTGCTTGAAGAAATGCTGGGTGGGGGGCCTACTGATGAGGCTCCATTCCCACCTGAGGGTGTAGACCCCCACCCTATTCCACAAAATGCTAATGATTTCCCAGGGTTTCAACCACTGCCCAACCACAATATCCATGCTCCAAATGATGATTGGGATGCTTGGGAAGAACAGGCTCAACAGGAGGACCACTGGGCTTTCCAACCACCTGCTCCTGGTCCTCCAGAACAGCTTCAAGTGGCAATACCAGTACTGCCTGAAGATGGAGCACCCAACAGCAGCATAACTACCACTGTTTCACTCTCTGATGGTCTTCTATCTCTAACTCATTCAGCTAGTGAGGAGGTCAACCAAGCTTCTTTAGCTCCTCCAATGGATCAAGGTTTGCTTAACATTGCTTTAGCATACAATGTTGTGGAAGAGGAGGAAGAATTACAGATGATGCAATCAAATGAGGGTCAGCCTCCCAATATAGCCATAGAACCTGCTCAACTGAACATAAATGAGGAAGTTGCATAGCAAAATGTGCAGACAACTCATATTCCTGCCAGCAGTACTGTTGCTAAAGCTCCCAGCCCTGATCTTTAGGCTATTCCTACAGATACCAAGGGCAAAGCAGATGTTCTCATTCCCCACATTGGATCTTCCTCACAAGCAAGCCCTAAAGGTAACTATGGGACTTTTTCACTACCAGGCTCCCCCTCAATACTTGGATTTCATACTTTGGCTCAAGAACATGCTATGCAAATTATTGATGGCTCTCACTTAATTTCTGAAGAAGTACTAGATCTTTGGATACAACATTTTGCACCAGCAACCCAAGGAGCCAAACACACTTTCAAAATTGAAATTCCAGTAAGTTGGTTTAACTTCATAATCCATTTGCTGTTGACTCCTGATAAATTTGGCTGGACTATGCATTTGCTCAAATATGATATCTGGAAGCTGTTGACTGCTAATTGTGAACAAGAAAAGACAATGCTTTTCATGTCCCTGATAAGTGTACCACCTCCCACGCACCAACCTGTAAGGATTTCAATCTTGGGCTGGGCAAGGAGAATGAAGGCATTAGCCCTGCTGCACACTCCTCCACTGGGGCAAGTAGCCCTCTCCAACAAGTGTCTCCAAACAAAGCTCTGCCACTTGAGAGGCCATCTCAAGAAAAAGGAGAGACAAAGAACCTATGGTAGAAACTGAGGTAAGAAGGAGTGATAGAATTAAAAAAGATAATAAGGGCTTTAGAAGAAAATCATGTGATGCCAAATCTTGTCTGCCATGTAATGCTATGCCCCCAATTATTCAGCACTCAGTGGTTAAAAACCTGACCAAGTCTTTTTGTAAGGTTGCTGAGGATGAGCTACATGAGAAGTTGTCCAAGAAACCAAAGAAGAAGGGACAAGAAGAGGTGGCCCAGGTGTCCAAGGCGACTAGGGACACAGTCAACTAAAAAAGTGTGTTGATGAATCTACAATATCAACATGTAATAGATAGCAGCATGATCTGTTATCCTCTTTTGGTTAAAAGATGTCACATGTTTGGAGTAAATTGTAATCTCTGCAACCACTGCACAATGGATGCTTGCACTGAATGGCACCTTTTACATGTTAACGCTTCCCTGCTGGAATGTCAGTTGTGTTTTTATTCTATGGGAGACACTACTTCTATATCTCATGCTGAGAAAACCTTTGAATCACATTTCTGGTTGATAGGGTATTCCTGGCCCTATGACACTGCTAAATGGTGCAATAATCTCTCTGAATCAAGATACCTTGCTCTTTATGTGAATCTCACTACCATTCAGGCTTGGGATTGTGACCAGGGGATGGGCCCTGATGATCAAAAAATAATTCTTCTGGTTTCTAATGAATAGCAACAGAACTTGGAATATCTTAAATTGGAATGTGAGAGGTATTAATTCCTCTGACAAATGGCTGGCTATTAGACAGAAAATAGAGGAAAGTGCTGCTGGGATTATATGCTTGCAGGAAACTAAGAGAGAAACCTTTGATTTAACTTATATTCATAAAGTGTGCCCTCAAAGATTCAACAAATTTGAATTCCTACCATCTATTAGGACTTCAGGAGGTATTCTCGCTGCTTGGAATGGATCATTATTTACTGGAGAACTAGTGTTTCAAAACAAGTTCTCCCTATCAATTCAGTTCACATGTAGATCATCTTCTAAAAGTTGGATTCTCACAAACATTTATGGTCCCTGCAATCATGAAGAAAAAATTGAGTTCATTGACTGGTTTGGTAATATACAAATGCCTAATGAAGTAGATTGGATTATCATGGGAGACTTTAACTTCATCAGAACACCTGAAGACAGAAACAGACCTGGAGGAGATGTTAATGAGATGCTTATGTTTAATGAGGCTATTAGTGAACTAGCCTTAATTGAACTCCCTCTCAAGGGCAGACAGTTCAGCTGGAGCAATATGCAAGACAACCCACTCCTAGAAAAAGTAGATTGGTTCTTCACCTCTGCTGCTTGGATGACTAGTTACCCAGATACTTTGGCCCTGCCCATGGCCAAACCAATCTCTAACCATCTTCCATGCATGATTAAAATAGGCACAAATATTCCAAAATCAAAGGTGTTCAGATTTGAGAACTATTGGATTAACCACAGCTCATTTAAATAGGTGGTTGAAACAGCTTGGAATATCCCAGTGGGTCATACAGACTGTGCAAAGAAGATCAATGCCAAACTCAAAAATGTCACAAGAGCTCTTAAACTTTGGTCCAAAAACATTGCCTGCCATAAGAAGCAAATTTCAGACCTAAATGACTTTATCTTTCTTTGGGACATGATTGAAGAATACAGAGACCTATCAGTGTATGAAAATAACTGCAGAACTATACTCAAGGAATATTTACTAACTGTACTCAATGATCAGAAGATTTACTAGAAACAGAGAGGTAAAATTAAAGGAGTCAAGTTTGGTGATGAGAACACAAATTTCTTTCACACTTCTGCCTCTATTAACCACATGCACAATAAGATTGCTATGCTATTGAAAAAAGACCAAGTGGAAGTAACAGATCATGATGGCAAGGCTGCAATACTATGGGAAGCTTTTAAAATTAGATTGGGGCAATCTAATGGACACTCAATGCACTTTGACCTAAGAGACCTCTATGAAAACACTATGGATCCACAACTCTTCAGTGATCTGGAAAAACCTTTCTCCCAAGAAGAAATTGAAGATGTGGTCAAAAAGCTACCTGTAGATAAATCACCAGGGCCAGATGGATTCAATAATAAGTTTATCAAAAGCTGTTGGCATATTATTAAGACTGATGTCTTTGAGCTTATTATGGCATTTCATGCTGAGAATGTTAATCTTGAGAGCATTAATTCCTCTTACATTACTCTAGTGCCAAAAACAGAGGTACCACTCTCACCCAATGACTTCAGGCCTATCTCACTGTTAAATAGTGTCCTGAAAATCATCACAAAATTGCTGGCAAATAGACTACAGCAAGTTATCCTACAAATGGTGCATATTAATCAATATGGCTTCCTTAAAGATAGAGTGATCCAGGACTGCCTAGGATGGGCCTATGAATACATTCATCAATGTCATAAATCTAGAGAGGAAACCCTAGTAATCAAATTGGATTTTGAGAAGGCTTTTGATACAATAGAACATGATGCAATTATTGATATATTCAGAGCAAAAGGTTTTGGAGAGAAATGGATTTCTTGGATGCAATCTTTGTTCACAACTGCATCCTCTGCTGTTTTACTGAATGGTGTACCTGGTAAAAAAAATTACATAAAAAGAGGAGTAAGACAAGGAGATCCTTACTCTCCTTTGGTTTTTGTGCTAGCTGCTGATCTATTACAATCCATTCTTAACAAAGTCATGAGGTCAAACATGATCACAGCTCCACTTCAAATCAGATCATGCCCACATTTCCCAATTGTGCAATATGCAGATGACACTCTGGTGGTTATGCAAGCTGATGCTAGACAATTGTTCTGTTTGAAGGCACTTCTGAATACTTCTGCCACTGCAACTGGGCTCAAAGTAAATTATGGAAAATCAATCATGGTACCTTTGAACATTGCTGAAGACAGGGTTGAAATTTACACTAACACCTTGCAATGTGCTAGAGGTCAGTTCTCCTTTACTTACCTTGGCATGCCATTGGGGATCCTCAAACCAACAATAGAGCAATGGCTCCCCCTAGTTAACAGGATTGCCAAAAGAGTGGCTGGTATCTCTACAATCATGACACAAGCTGGTAAACTTCTACCGGTCAAATCAGTGATGACCTCATTAGCAGTATTCTTCATGTGCTGTTTGGACATACCTGTTACAATTAAAAAACAGATCATCAAATAATTGAGACACTGCCTCTGGAGAGGACCTGATATGGAGGACAAAAGACCTGCTCTGGTAGCAAGGCAAACAGTGTGCAGACCCAAAGATCAAGGGGGATTAGGAGTGCTAGACATCTACACACACAACAAAACCTTGCTCATGAAAAACCTTCACAAATTCTTCAACAGACATGACATCCCATGGGTCAATCTTATCTGGGAATCATACTATAGTGATGGGAGATTGCCAGGGGGCAGTTTGATAGGATCATTCTGGTGGAAATCCAACTTAGCTCTCATTGATCAATACAAAGCTATTGCTAGATGTAATGTGGGAAATGGAGTCAGTGTTTTTTTCTGGGATGACTTATGGAGCCAAGCAATACTTAAGCCCCAATTCCCTCACTTATTCTCTTTTGTCAGAAACCCTCAACTAAATGTACAACAAGTATTGCAGACTGAGTACTTACAGGACCTATTTTTTCTCCCTCTGACAACTGAAGCATATGAGGAATTCCTACAGATGGAAGACATTTGCATTTCCATGAGACAAACAGAATACTTAGACACATTTGACACTTGGAGCTACATTTGGGGGAATGAACACTATTCCTCCATCAAAGCATATAAAGTTCTAATTGGATACAAGCAGACACCTCCACACTTCAATTGGATCTGGCAGAGTTCATGTCAGGCAAAACATAAAGTGTTCTTCTGGCAACTTCTGCATGATAGAGTCAACACAAGGAATTTACTTAGAAGAAATAATTTTGTGCTAGAGGATTATAACTGTGCTGTTGGTGGATGCCAGCAAGAAGAAACTCTTCACCACCTCTTTTGGGGCTGCCAATTTGTTCAACAATGCTGGGATTTCATCTGTCCAATAAGAACACCAAACTTGTTTGTGTTAGAAGCGTTCCAAGACCTTAAGGACAAACTGAGATACCCTTTCTACATGGAAATCATGATCCTTGGAGCATGGGCCATCTGGATAGCCAGAAACAATAAGGTTTTTGAAAACATCCCACCTTCTTTCCAAGGGTGGAAGTTCATTTTCTTGGAAGAGTTAAAGCTCTTCAAGTACAGAATGAAGAAGAAGCATGATAGACAATTTTCTGTTTGGCTTCATAGCCTCTTGTAAAGCCTTCTTTCTTTCTTCTTTTCTTTTTACTTCTTTTCTTAGTCTCTTTATTAGTTTTCTAGTCTCTTTAATAGTTCTTTAGGCTAACCTCAAGCCTTCTCAGACTCTCTCTGTATTTTGTCATTTTAATAATAAAAAATTGCAGTGGGGTTTTACCCTACTGTTTATAGTCAAAAAAAACAATAACATGTGTGGTCATAAAAATCTAGGAAATGAGAGGAACATATAGCAATGATGTGGTTATAGACATACTATATATTCTAAATTTGTAACAATGAACAGGCAGTAGTATTCTTAAGGTAAATATGAGATGAGATAGAACAATTACACAATGATAGATTCCACCAGTATAGGCAGCCAATATGTGTGTCGACCGCATAAACGATGCCATCGTACACTATAGCATTAGACAAAAGTGTTAGGTAAAGAGGATCGACGATGAGCCATAAACATATATGGCGACCGGATTCCAGATAGACTAATACCATGTTGAACACGACAATGAGCTTGTAATCCATGTAGTCTTCTAATGGTGTGGGCACTTCGCTGATTACAACCTTCAGCAAACAGAGGTCGAGCCAAAAGCTTGACTTGTCTCGTGCGTAGTAGGCAGGAGTGTCCAGCGGGCCACGAGGCTCGATGGCGGTGGTATCCAAAGATGGAAGGGTGATCTATCGCTGGGTGTAGATATCCACGAGACACCACAGACTACTGGATTGGTGGATGAGGACGATCCAGTTGGCCTTCATGCCCGCCCAGTAGTGGCTGCGCATGAAGGACAGGTGGACGGGTAGTGGTAGCATGTCGAGGGGCACCACGGCAACCTCCGTAGGATCATCAAGTCGGTGTCTGGGCTACCTGCGATGATCGGGCATCAGCAAGCAGGCTGTCTTGAAAAGAGCCGGTCCGTTGCAGACGAGTAGACGGTACAAAGACACCGAGCATGCGGCCAGATGGACGGTGCTGAGTAGGTCCATACGATTACAGATCTGCTCCAAGAGAACATCGGGGAGGAAATTCCAATTGCGGCTCTACGTGTCAGTCGGTTCTGCCATTGGGGTTTTCAGTGCCTGCGAGCCAGCGGGGAAGTGGATTCGGGCGGGCAAGCGAAGAAGCTTCTCCTCATGTGGCCGAGCAGTGAGCGGGGGATATGGTATGCATGAGCTACCAAGGAAGATAGCCCGGGCGGGCGAGCAGAGAGTGGGTTGAAATGGTGTGCGGCCGACGATGGGGAAGAGAGGAGGAAGAAGAAGAGTGGAGGAAGAAGAAGAGAGGAGGAAGAAGAGTGGAAGACGGGGAAGAAAGTGCATTAAAACTCAATTCTACTACTGCTACCAGGATATACCGTCCTTCGGAGTGTAAATAGTTACACCGATGACACATGTGTGTACCACAAGAGGGCCCATATGTGAGTTAATGGAGGACAGAAGCGTGCTCTACTGGCAAACATGATGGCAGTATTGGGTAATGCGGATTTAGTAAGACCAACACGCTGGTTCATCTTATTAATTAAGTGTCACATCTGTTGCAGCGTGTATTGTCACTTCACTGCGAAGACTAGTTGAATAGTTCTCTCTGACCGAGATGGGGAATAATGGATCGTGAAGACTTCCTTTCTAGATTATCCCTATGCCTCTGCGCTCACTTCAATCATTTTGCTCTGTACGTAGTCACCTGTTGAAATCTCTAGAAAGACAAATACTCCATATTTGGGAACAGAGGGAGGATTTTACTCCGTATTTGGGAACAAAGGCGGGATTTTACTCCGTATTTGGGAACAGAGGGAGTATCACCATATGGAGGGAAAATAGGAAGCTTGAAATATGAACATGTCAACGGGAGGGAGTAAGCCCCATGCATGCATGCAACATGCAACACTCACACGTACACATGGACGCACGCAACACTCATGCACCCATGCGGCACACAACACACGACGCAACACACACGCTCACGCTCAAGTGCTCAACCTACTCCCTACGTCCGTGAAAGACTGTACATTTAGAGATTTACACATTGACGAGGGCATAATTAACGCCCAAAAGTAGCAGACTTTTGTGTGCATGCGACCATTAAGAGAAGAAGATTAAATGAAGGTCATTGCATGCTGTAATTAAGGATAGACATGTAACCTATTCCTAGAGCACAAGTTGGTGCATTAGTCAATCAATATCAATTTAGATTAAAGGCTAAATGCATTGGAAGTGTAGATGTACTACACTCTTTGTTTTTTAGATGATTTCTTTGCTCTGCCAACTGACACATGGGACCCAGAAACTAGGTGACAATTTAACCAGTCAACAAAGTGCCATGTCGACTATGTGGCCGGTTAGTAGGGTGCAATACTGTGCTCTACAATGAGCTAGTGACCGTATAATCATTGCAAAACTATATATAGTGACCGTAAAGAGCGTATTGTTACATACGTTGACCGCCAGTGTATTTTTCTCGTTTCAAATTAAGCCATATTAACCGAAAAGGACGCAGTATGGACTAGTACTAGTACAACTTTGATGTGTCCCGTCAACTCGCCGAACGAGGAGAAGCTTGCTTACTATGCCTCTCCCTCGCCCACACGCGCGGTGGTTCGCAGGACGAGGAGAGGGTTTTGCCTACAGCGCCCTCCCCCTCTCCCCCTACCTCGCGGTGGACGTGCAGCAGTTCAATTGGTGTCAGATTGCCAAAAGCATAATGTGTACTGTAGTATCATCATTGTTGGACCTTCCGAAGAGGCGAAGAGCCAAGTGCAAGGCTCACACGAGTACAAACAGTTGAAACTCCCGAAGAGGCAAAGAGCCAAGCGCAATATTTTATAGGAGTTGTCGTCCTAGTAGGAGCGTACTACACGGAGTACAACTATAGCGAACGATGCTGCTGTATGATGCCGCCACGTCACGTATATCCAAAGCTGTGCCACCTTTTTTTTTCTCAAATAGCGTGTTGGAGCCCGTGCAACAACCACACAAGTTGCACGTACACATAACACATTTACTAGTAATAAATTCTAAAGGACAAATGACAATATGCCACATAAGTTCATCTCCAGTTCATGTGATAAATTTGTGCACAACTAGTTTACATATATTCACAGCGCTACCGTTCACAATTTACCGTAATCCACTTACACGTTATAGATGGGCTACATGTCCTCCTCCAGGTTCCAGTCCCAGGTGTTCTTCATGGATGGCACGATCCATAGCGGTGCGCAACGGGAATCATTGTTGCAGCTTTCTAGTTTGGTTCCACATGTTGGAGACTCATCCAAGCTGAAACGACATAAATCAGGGATAGCGTGTCCCAGCATGTCGTGCATCCGGCGGTGCGCACTGAAGACACAACCATGCTTCATGAACGGAAGGCCTTCCGTGTCGTGCACGGAAGGTGGCATCCGCTTCACAATGGGGTACCTCTCCCCAATGAAAAGCGAGTACTCTCCAAGAGTATTCCTCGGCACCCACGTAGCATCACGGGGGCCGAACTCGGTGTCGTTCATCTGGTACACGCGGCATCTCAGATCTGGACAGATGGTGACATACATAGTCAAGGTCCATGCATAATAATGTTGTGCTCAAATATGACGGTCAGTAATACTGTGCAGCAAATAGTACTACTCCGGTATAGAGGAAGTAAAATAACCGGCTTATTATATATAGTCACTCTTGGCTACATGGATGAGATAGTAAGACATGGAAAAACAAAAATGGTGGCAGCTAGTGGGTTCAAGTCTTTAAGGGCCTAGCTAGCTATACGCGTCCTCCAAGGTAAAAAGTACTCCTACTAGTATGTAGGTAGAGTACTAGTACAACAATGAAAGAGAAGGCGAGAGGGTTAAAAAATGGAATACCTGGGTAGAAGGTGACGGTCCGATCGTGGTAGATTGTGCGACCATGTTGCACATCAGTGGTACCATGGGTAACGACTGCTAAGATAGTTGATCCCAATATGCCATAGTCAGCTACAAGGTTCCAGGTTAGACCGAATCGCGGATGCAAATGCACATCCAGGATCGGCGATCTTATTTTGATCGCGGGATGACTGGTCCCTACAAAATAATGGAGTACCGTTAGGGATGCAAATGGTGGTTTGGGCATTCCGTTTGTAATCTCCCGTACCATAGGATGGCAACCAGATGAAACAAGTCCCCTGGCTTGTCACCGTGAAGATGCGGCCTAGATGGCGCACGGCGGCTTCGAACATCTAGGGTTACAAATCTGTTGCCGCCAACATGCGCCAGCCTCTGCCGTTAGTGCCTCTTGCATTGATGGCAATCCTTATGTCGAACACCACGATGAGATAGTAATCGTCGTAGCCATGTAGCTTTGTCAGTGGGTTCACAATTGCTATCTTCTTCAATCTCATGTAGGCATCATGTCAGGACCCCGATCCTACGTTACACCGATCTAGCTTGTAACACGTCATATCACTTTGCGGCCTCACGCACGGTATCCCCACGGGTGCCACCTTACCTGGCCCGGGACCGTTTGCGCATTTTGGCACACGTATATGACAGTGTCGCTAGCATCCATATGACAGAGAACCTGGGCCGGCATGGCTAGTTATAAACCAAAAGTGGCACTAAATTACAGAGACAGGCATTCATGACCCAGCAACAAACGTGTCGGTCATCAACATATGAACCCAAGTCGTAGCAAGCTACATGGACTGAAAGGAACAACGCGTGACATTTCCCCTAAGGGACAGACACAGGAACGAAGAAGGACACATGCCGGCCAGCCTACGTGTTTCGAGCAGTAGCAAGCTACCAAGGCTCGGTGGAAGCACTAGGAGGCATTTCCCTATAAGATAGGCTACCAAAGGAAAACAACTAGGTGTCGGATCCCACAAATACCAAGCATTTCAATCATACACACAATATGCTCAATATGTGCAAATACAACATTGCATCACAACAGAACTCTATGACTCAAAGTACTTTATTTAAGAGGCTCCGAAGAGCCATACATAACATATCCATACAGGTAGGGGTCACATGACCCAACACTCAAGTCATACAATCATACAAGCACAAGCGAAGCTAACATGCCTGAGTACAGACAACTTGGAAAATAAAACAGGCTTGGTGTAGCCTGACTATCTACAAGGACCTTCACAAGCTCAGGATCTCCGTCTGGGTAACAAGCTACTCGTCGACGTCAACGTCTATGTAGAACCCATCAGAAAGGGCAGGGTTCTCCTCTGCAACAGTTATTAAGCAAACATGAGTGCAAAGGTACTCAGCAAGTCTTACAACAGAACCTATCATACACGCAACATTATCAACAAGGGTAGTGGAGTTCATAGCAGCAAGCCAACTTTGACTCTTGGCTAACCTATACTACGACTCTCAACAGATTGCAAGATAAGACTACGTACACGAGTCCTCTAGTCACCACAACAATACACCACCGTGTATCCTCTTCCGTCATCCTACGGAAGGGCCATACACGGCACTCACACTTGTCTTGAGGTTTTTAGTAGTATCCATCAACTTGTCTATGAACTGTGAGAGTAACCAAGTAGTCCGTACCGCGAACAACGGCTATTCGAATAGATTGGTAACCCTGCACGGGTGTACTTCTTCACACACGCTTCCACCACTTATCGCCATTTACTCGACATGTACTCGGCAACCTTCAAGCGGAAGCCCAGCAAGGTGTCGGCCATGAACTGACTAACCACACAAATCTCTCGTCCAGGTTTATCGCCTATTTGGGTTCCATCCGTGGGGAGATCCGGCCGGGGTGTCGCTCACGGCCCCAAACGATGTGTACAGGGTTCCCGAGTCACCAAACGGGCGACCGGTACACCGTGCCACGTACCTGTCGCATCACAGCCCACCCTGAGGGTCAGTGTTGTGCACGAACACCAGTAAACTACAAACACCAAAAACTAATTGCAACTCCTGGACAGAGGACAAGGGCAGTTAATAAGTCGAGAGGGCTTGGAGCGCCCGGAGCCCAATGCATGGTAGTAGCTATAACTTGAATCGCACATACAGATCTCGGGTCCTATGGACGGTTCCAATGAAACAACCCACCACGTACTCCTACATGGCCTTTCATCGATACCTTTACCAAACATATTCCACACTTCCCTCTCTTTACCGAGTATGATCATTTCACTCTGATCCATCTCCCAGATGAACCAGACCTGACACAACTCTAAGCATAGCAGGCAACATAAACAAATAGCATGGTGGATCACACATCACATGGCTCAAACAACTCCTACACATGCTAGTGGGTTTCAACTATTTACTGTGGCAATGACAGGTCATGCAAGGGAATAGGGTTCAACTACCGTAGCAAGTAGCAGTTCACACGCTGTTGCCTTAATGCAGTAAAAGAGAGCAGGAGCGAGAAGATGGGTTTGTATCGGAATGATCAATGGGTTGCTTGCCTAACAGAGTGGTTGTCGGCTACTGCTCTTCAGTTGGATACGGAGAAGTATCCTCGGGAGCAGGAACTAACACGGAGAACACCGGCGATATAATCAATAAGGAAACAAATGCAACAATATGATGCATGCTCATGATATGGCAAGATGCATGTGTTTTGGGCTAATGCATCTATAAACAGAAGGGTTTGAGCCCATTTGAATCAAAGATTCAAATTGAAACCCAAACTATTATTTATTAAAGTGCATTATCATGTTTTAAAGTGAACAGCAAGGTTAACCTGCTCAAACATGCATGAAACCAGTGCCATTGGAAAGATTGGATTTTTCTGATCAATTTTCATATATAATTCTTTTCCATCTGAGCTACTGTTGAATTTATATGATATTTTTGAAGTTTAAAGCATTTTCTGGAATTTCCTGATTTGTTTTAAATCAAATAATCCCAGAAAATCATTTACTGCGTCAGCATGACATCATGCTGACGTCAGCCAGTCAACTGGGCGTCCAGGTCAAACCTGACCAATGGGCCCCACTGGTCAGTCTCTCAGTACTAACTAAAAAAGTTTAGCACTAAACTAAAAGTTAACAGGGGCTGGGCCCCACGTGTCAGTGACTCATTAAACTAATGACAACAATTAGTACTTAATTAAAAACCTAAACTAAAACTAGTCAAAGGCCGGCCCCACATGTCATGGACACAGGGGGGTCCAGGCGTGGTCAAAGCGGGTCAACCCCACCGGTGACTTGCTGTCGGCGAGAGCCAGGACGGCGGTGCGGCTCGGAAACAGCGTTCCGATGACCAAAATAGCGGCGGAGGGCATCTACGGAGAGCTAGAGAAGTCGCGCATCCAACGGAATAGGTTGGAGCAGCTGGGGTGGCCGGAAATGTCGGCGGCGACCTCAACGGCGGCGGCCGGAGCTCGGGCGCTGATGAAAACTACGACATAGGGCACAGGAGGACCAACGGTTGGTTCCTACGGGTGCTACGTGCGCTCACGAAGACGACGGGCATGTGCACCGAGCCAATTGGTCACCGAAGCCTCGTCGGCGACGAGCTTGTGCGGCGGCGTGCTACGGCGAGCAAGGGGGCGGAGTCTACAGCGAGCAAACGAAGCGGGGAGGAGGGGGTTCGATGCAGGAGCTCACAGGGAGGCGGATGAGATGCTCAGCGGGCTCGGGGACGCGTCGGGGCGGGCGCACGGTCGCCGGCGATCTCCGCGGCCGTAGGTTGAAGACGACGACGGTGAAGATGAAGAGGGGCTTCCCGGCGTCCTGTAGCTCGGTGCGGAGGACGAGGAGGACGAGGCGGAGCTCCTGGGCAAAACGGGTGGGCGAGAGGAGCACGGTGGCTACGGCGAACGGCGTTGGTGGCGACGATGGCGTTCGGCCACGAGGCGCGGAGCGAGAGAGACGAGGCAGGGAGAGAGGGGAGCGGTCGAGGGGGTCGAGGGGGTCTGCATGGCGACGTCCAGAGCCGTCCAGGGCGTCGGGGGGAGTAGCTAGGCAGGCAGGAGGTGGCCGGCGCGTCGTCGGCGCTCGCCACCGAGCTGCTTCGTGCGCTGGCACGGGGAAGAAGACGAGTGTGCCTCTGGTGGGCTGGGCCAGGCTACAGGTAGGTGGGCCTCAGGTAAGTCTCTACTTCCTCTTTTGTTTTACTTGTTTTCTGTTTTCTATTTCTTTTGTAACTTTGTGGCTTTTCTAAAAATGCTTAGGCACTTTCAAAAATCACCAAACTGCTCATGCCCATTGTTTAGCATATAACCAACATGGAACATTTCAGTTTAGGATTATTTGGGCACATAAAATATTTTATAGCATTTAAATGCCCAAATGCAATTACAATATGAATTAATCGAGAGACCTTTGGATGTCCTAGAAAATTGTGCACCATTTTTGGCAGAGGTTTAATACCAAGGCAAAGATGATGAACATTTTTGAAGGGCATTTTGGGTACATTGGAAAAGATTTTATTGAACGCTAGTTGTTAGAAGAGGGGTGCTGGGGTTTCTGTCATTCCCGTTTCAGGTTTCTATGGAAACTAAACATGATGCACACTCTATCTAGTCCTAATGCAAGCACTGACTAGGGATGTGACACATCATCATACGTATTCAAGCCCAGCCAGTCCGGAGGGCCGACCCCAATGGTGGAGAAGGGGTCTACCGGAATGGCCGCACTATTGTGGATGTTGTGCAAAATGATGGTGGTATCTGGCCGGAGGTATGCAAGCCAATCTTCGTTGGCACCGACCCAGACCGATATATAAGACGGTGGGAAGCGGAGAAATTATGGGATGGAAATGGAATAACTAAGTACTACATGATCAAACTCCATTACTGACCTGCTCATCGGACAAAATCTGACTACCTCTCAATGTCGGCAACTCTAGCGGAGTCAACGTGCAACCATGGCCAGGGAGCGGTGGACTGTTCGAAGGATTGTCCCACAGAAGAACCTGCTCCTCGAGGACGCATGGAAGACCAACAAGCATGCCCTTTTCCCAAGCCATTTTAAGCATCGTCTTGAAAAAGTTGGTGCAGGAAGCACCGAGTCTTGCGACGATGAGGACGTCGGAGCTGCGTGCGATTTCTCCAGAGGATCATCGTCCAAGGTCTCCTAGCCTCGACGAGGAGGAGAACCGCCTGGAGAATCCATGGGAGCAACGACGAACTACCTTCTCTTCGGGGGGGGGGGGGACTGGCGAGGAGGAGATAAGAGCGTAGTAACCGCAGGGCCTCACCCCTTCCAACTATAGCAAAGGGGTGAGGCTATTATTTACTACTAGTACTAGCATTATGGGACGTTATGGTATTGCATTATACTGTAAATAATAGCACTAGTAAGAAATTTTTGGCACTAGCTAGTAGTTTTTGGCGTGGATTAAGAAATTTTGGGTATGTTTTTGCTATTTTTTGTACACGTCAACTAGTGTCAAAAAATGTCTTACATTATGTGACGGAGGAGTACGTACTCGTACTGTAGCAGTACTAGTACTGCTTTATCAACTAGTAGTGCGAGGGTACTACTAGTGCTATGTACTTTACAGTATAGTGCACCAGTTTTGAACTCTTGAATCTCAGTGCCAAGGAGCTACAGTTGGAAGTGGAGGGTACTACTGTTCTCTAGAACCATCGATGTACTACCAATGCAGGGAAAGTACACCTGCGTAGTGGCCTAGTGGGTACTCTCGGTGCTCTATTCAGCTGCTCCTCTCACGTAGCTGGCCTACACAGGCCCTCCACTATGTAGCCCAAAACCGGTGTCAAATTGACTTTTTGAACATTTGGCACCGGTGTCCTACATCGCCCAGCCGATGCCATATAAAAATTTCAGGGCATCGATGCTTGTACTTGCTCCGACGCCATATTTCGTTGAGACAATAAACAAAGCAGCCACTGTACTTTTGCATGCGAAGCACCACTAGCAAGACACTAATTTGAGCTGATATATTACTAGTTTATAGCTTGGTGGGCCAGAGGTGGATGGATGCCAAATCCTTCACGTTGTGGTGCCGCTGCTAAATATTTTTCATTTAGCATCGAAGTGTATGTGGCAAAATTTTTAGATTTCTGGCACCGAACACATAGTGGAGGGCCTCAACCGCTCCTCTCACGCACACACAAGCAGCCTGTTTATCAGCGATGGTTACTGCAGGGGCAAAACATTTGAGTTATTTGATACAGCGAGACTAGGCTTTTCGCTTCCATTTGTGGAGGTGTAATGGATCTCGTCGAACTTTGTTAGTAGTTCCTTCTTTATGAATGAGATGAAGCAAAGGTTTTGCCCCCATTTCAAAGAAAACATGTCAAGAAGAATTTCTTTTATAGTAAAGCCGATAATGGAGTGAAGTCCGTGCGTGCAACGCCACAAGCTATAGAGTGGTAGTAGAGCACTTTACGTACAGAGTCATATTGCACAGTTCCCAATGCCCCGCCAGGCTTTTCCGACTCCTCGGGCTTAATTGGGAGGTGCTAGTTTAAACATGCTACTAGCTGATGAGGAAGCTGCAAGCGAGCTGCGGCTAGGGCGAGCATGCGAGCCACGAGATGCTGGGAAGGAAAACCCGTTCACGTGGCTAGGCTATCCAGTGCACCCAGATTGTGGTGCCGCACATCCGTTTGACTTCAAAACTCAAACTACCCGTGTAAAATATTGGCTGGCAGCGAAGTTACTATATAAAAAAAAGGCTGTTGTGCCTTTGGCCGGGATCGAACCCACAAAACGAGGTATACACTCCCGCAACCACTAGTTGTACTCGTTGGAGTACACGCAACCTAGAATCGCCTTTTGTCGCTAGTAGTACATTGTTCCTTACAAGAAACCCCTAATAATGCAAGAAACCACTAATAATGCCAA
>LR738715.1:385370720-385388964 GCA_902687465.1 Secale cereale | reverse complement strand
AGTTTAAACATGCTACTAGCTGATGAGGAAGCTGCAAGCGAGCTGCGGCTAGGGCGAGCATGCGAGCCACGAGATGCTGGGAAGGAAAACCCGTTCACGTGGCTAGGCTATCCAGTGCACCCAGATTGTGGTGCCGCACATCCGTTTGACTTCAAAACTCAAACTACCCGTGTAAAATATTGGCTGGCAGCAAAGTTACTATATAAAAAAAAGGCTGTTGTGCCTTTGGCCGGGATCGAACCCACAAAACGAGGTATACACTCCCGCAACCACTAGTTGTACTCGTTGGAGTACACGCAACCTAGAATCGCCTTTTGTCGCTAGTAGTACATTGTTCCTTACAAGAAACCCCTAATAATGCAAGAAACCACTAATAATGCCAAGAAACTACTACCACTTGAATACATGGCAGAGTTAAGATAAGACTACCTTATCAACCATTGTACATGCTCTTACCAACCAGCCCTACCAAGAAACGACTACTCTACAAAGTGTCGTTATAGGCACGTTTCAAATCATGGCCCTGTTTGGATACATTTGTTGTTAATCTAACCCTTCCATCCAAACACCACTTTGGTTAGAGTTAGTTCAGGGTTAGAATTTAACCTCTGACTTAGAGTATCCAAACAGGGCCCATGTCGCCCATTAAGTCAACGCCTTATATTCGACCGGGCGTTATGACTTGTGGGACCTACATGCCAGTCTGTAAGAAAATCCATTTCAGACGAGTTTTGGATTTACTAGAATTTCAAAACCAGGCATCTCAATGTTTTGGCGGCAATCAACGGTGCCCCAGTGTTCGAAATTCATTCCCATTTCTTGCATGGGACCTAAGCATGCAACCCAGGACACATATTTGATTTTTGAACCAATTTATATGCACTGGAGCATGTGCATGTAGTTAAAGTTTGAGTTATGCACATAAATGCATTGAAAACTTAGTTAATGCATAAAAATGTCCAATCGAACCCCAAAAAATCACAAAAGTTCACACAACACTCATGTTGTTCTATGTTGACACGAAAAAAATAATTTGAAAGCAATAAGAGGCAATAGATATCGTCTCGTCCCCAAAGGTTGGACGTTCCCTACCGAAAACCAACATGCTTGTTGTGAGAAGCATATACCCAAATCTGCCCCAAATGGGACAAAATTTATACCACGACATGTTGATGCCGCTCCATGATAGAATGCCAAGTTTCACGAATTTCAGACGAGTTTTGGATTTACTAGAATATGAAAACCAGGTATCTCAATGTTTTGCCGCCAATCAACGGTGCCCTGGTGTTCAAAATTCATGCCCATTTCTTGCATGGGACCTAAGCATGCGCCCAAGGACACATATTTGATTTTTCAACCAATTTATATGCACTGGAGCATGTGCGTGTAGTTCAAATTTGAATTATGCACATAAATGCATTGAAAATTCAGTTAATGCATAAAAATGTCCAAACGAACACCAAAAAATCGCAAAAATTCACACAACACTCCTGTTGTTCTATGTTGACACGAGAATTTTTTTTGAAAGCAATAAGAGGGAATGGATATCGTTCCATCCCCAAAAGGTGGGACGTTCCCTAACGAAAACCATCATGCTTGTTGTGAGAAGCTTCAATTTGTGAGAAGCATATGGCCAAACCTGCCTAAAATGTGACAAAATTTGTACCACAGCATGTTGATGTCGCTCCATGATAGCATGCCAAGTTTAATTAATTTCAGACGAGTTTTGGATGTACTAGAATATAAAAACCAGGCATCTCAATGTTTTGCCGGCAATCAACGGTGCCCTGGTGTTCGAAATTCATTCCCATTTCTTGCATGGGACCTAAGGATGCACCCCAGGACACATATTCGATCTTTCAACCAATTTATATGCACTGGAGCATGTGCATGTAGTTAAAATTTTAATTATGCACATAAATTTATTGAAAACTAAGTTAATACATAAGAATGTCCAAACGAACCCCAAAAAATCACAAACATACACACAACACTCCTGTTGTTCTATGTTGACACAAGAAAAAAATAGGAAAGCAATAAGAGGCAATGGATATCGTTCTGTCCCCAAAGGTGGGACATTCCCTACCGAAAACCATCATGCTTGTTGTGAGAAGCTCCCGTTTGTGAGAAGCATATAACCAAACCTGTCCCAAATGGGACAAAATTTGTACCATGGCATGTTGATGCCGCTCCATGATAGCATGCAAAGTTTCATGAATTTCAGACGAGTTTTGGATTTACTAGAATATACAAACCAGGCATCTCAATGTTTTGCCGGCAATCAACAGTGCCCTGGTGTTCGAAATTCATTCCCATTTCTTGAATGGGACCTAAGCATGCACCCAAGGACACATATTTGATTTTTCAACAAATTTATATTCACTGGAGCATGTGCATGTAGTTAAAATTTGAATTATGCAAATAAATGCATTGAAAACTCAGTTAATGTATAAGAATGTCCAAGCGAACCCCAAAAAACCACAAACATTCACACAACACTCCTGTTGTTCTATGTTGACACGAGATTTTTTTGAAAGAAATAAGAGGCAATGGATATCGTTCCGTCCCCAGCGGGACGTTCCCTACCGAAAACCATAATGCTTGTTGTGAGAAGCTCCGGTTTGTGAGAAGCATATACCCAAACCTGCTCCAAATGGGACAAAATTTGTACCACGGCATGTTGATGCCGCTCCATGATAGCATGCCAAGTTTCATGCATTTCAGACGAGTTTTCGATTTACTAGAATTTAAAAATCAAGCATCTCAATGTTTTGCTAGCAACGGTGCCTCGGTGTTCGATATTCATTCCCATTTCTTGCATCGGACCTAAGCATGCACCCAAGGACACATATTTGATTTTTCAACCAATTTTTATGTACCAGAGCATGTGCATGTAGTTCAAATTTGAATTATGCACAAAAATGCATTGAAAACTTAGTTAATGCATAGAAATGTCCAAACAAACCCCGAAAAACCACAAAAATTCGAACAACACTCCTGTTGTTCTATGTTGACACGAGATTTTTTTTTTGAAAGCAATAAGAGGCAGTGCATATCGTTCTGTCCCCAAAGGTGGGACGTTCCCTGTCTAAAATCATCATTCTTGTTGTGAGAAGCTCCGGTTTGTCAGAATAATATACCCAAACCTGCCCCAAATGGGACAAAATTTGTACCACAACATGTTTATGCCGCTCCATGATAGCATGCCAAGTTTCATGAATTTGAGATGAGTTTTGGATTTACTAAAACTTAAAAACTAGGCATCTCAATGTTTTGCTGGCAATCAACGGTGCCTTAGTGTTCGAAATTCATTCCCATTTATTGCATGGGACCTAAGCATGCACCCAAGGACACATATTTGATTTTTCTACCAATTTGTATGCACTGCAGCATGTGCATGTAGTTAAAATTTGAATTATGCACATAATTGCATTGAAAACTCAGTGAATGCATAAGAATGTCCAAACGAACCCCGAAAAATCACAAAAATTCACACAACACTCCTGTTGTTCTAAGTTGACACGAGAAAAATATTTGAAATCAATAAGGGGCAATGGATAATGTTCCGTCCCCAAAGGTGGGATGTTCCCAACCGAAAACCACATGCTTGTTGCGAGAAGCTCCGGTTGTGAGAAGCATATACCCTAACCTGCCCCAAATGGGACAAAATTTGTACCACGACATGTTGATGCCGCTCCACGATAGCATGCCAGGTTTCATGAATTTCAGACGAGTTTTGGATTTACTTGAATTTAAAAACCAGGCATCCCAATGTTTTGCCGGCAATCAACGGTGCCCTGGTGTTCGAAATTCATTCCCATTTCTTGCATGGGACCTAAGCATGCACCCAAGGACACAAATTTGATTTTTCAACCAATTTATATGCATAGGAGCATGTGCATGCAGTTAAAGTTTGAATTATGCACATAAATGCATTGAAAACTCAGTTAATGCATAAAAATGTCCAAACAAACCTCGAAAAATCACAAAAATTCACACAACACTCCTGTTGTTCCATGTTAACATGAGAATATTTTTTAAAAGCAATAAGAGGCAATGGATATCGTTTTGTCCCCAAAGGTGGGACGTTCCCTACCGAAAACCATCATGCTTGTTGTGAGAAGCTCCGGTTTGTGAGAAGCATACACCCAAACCTGCCCTAAATGGGACAAAATATGTACCACGGCATGTTGATGCCCTCCATGATGGCATGCCAAGTTTCATGAATTGCAGACGAGTTTTCGATTTATTAGAATTTAAAACCGAGTTATCTCAATGTTTTGCCGGTAATCAATGGTGCCCTGGTGTTCGAAATTCATGCTCATTTCTTGCATGGGACCTAAGCATGCACCCAAGGACATAGGTTTGATTTTTAACCAATTTATATGCACTGGAGCATGTGCATGTAGTTCAAATTTGTATTATGCACATAAATGCATTGAAAACTTAGTTAATGCATGACAATGTCCAAACGAACCCTGAAAAATCACAAAAATTCACACAACACTCCTATTGTTCTATGGTGACACGAGAAAAATAATTTTAAAGAAATAAGAGGCAATAGATATCGTTTCGTCCCCAAAGGTGGGACGTTCCCTACCGAAAACCATCATGCTTGTTGTGAGAAGCTCCGGTTTGTGAGAAGCATATACCCAAACCTGCCCCAAATGGGACAAAATTTGTACCACGACATGTTGATGCCGCTCCATGGTAGCATGCCAAGTTTCATGAATTTCAGACGAGTTTTGGATTTACTAGAATATAAAAACCAGGCATCTCAATGTTTTGCCGGCAATCAACGGTGCCCTGGTGTTCGAAATTCATACACATTTTTTGCATGGGACCTCAGCATGCACCCAAGGACACAGATTTGATTTTTCAACCAATTTATATGCACTGGAGCATGTGCATGTAGTTCAAATTTGAATTATGCACATAAATCCATTGAAAACTTAGTTAATGCATAACAATGTCCAAACGAACCCTGAAAAATCACAAAAATTCACACAACACTCCTGTTGTTCTATGTTGACAAGAGAAAAAAATTGAAAGCAATAAGAGGCAATGGATATCGTTTCGTCCCCAAAGGTGGGATGTTCCCTACTGAAAACCATCATTCTTGTTGTGAGAAGCCCCGGTTTGTGAGAAGCATATACGCAAACCTACCCCAAATGGGACAAAATTTGTACCACGACATGTTGATGCCATTCCATGATAGCATGCCAAGTTTCATGAATTTGAGATGAGTTTTGGATTCACTAGAATTTGAAAACCAGGCATCTCAATGTTTTGCTGGCAATCAACGTTGCCCTGGTGTTTGAAATTCATGCCCATTTCTTGCATGGGACCTAAGCATGCACTCAAGGACACATATTTGACTTTTCAACCAATTTATACGCACTGGAGCATGTGCATGTAGTTGAAATTTGAATTATGCACATAAATGCATTGAAAACTCAGGTAATGCATAAAAATGTCCAAACGAACCGCGAAAAATCACACTACACTCCTGTTGTTCTATGTTGACATGAGAAAAGAATTTGAAAGCAATAAGAGGCAATGGAAATCATTCCGTCCCCAAAGTTTGGACGTTCCCTACCGAAAACCATCATGCTTGTTGTGAGAAGCTCCGATTTGTGAGAAGCATATACCCAAACCTGCCCCAAATGGGACAAAATTTGTACCACGGCATGTTGATGCCGCTCCATGTTAGCATGCCAAGTTTCATGAATTTCAGACGAGTTTTGGATTTACTAGAATTTAAAAACCAGGCATCTCAATGTTCTGTCGGCAATCAACGATGCCCTGGTGTTCGAAATTCATTCCCATTTCTTGCATGGGACCTAAGAATGCACCCAAGGACACATATTTGATTTTTTTTCAACGAATTTATATGCACCGGACCATGTGCATGTAGTTCAAATTTGAATTATGCACATAAATGCATTGAAAACTTAGTTAATGCATAAAAATGTCCAAACGAACCCCGGAAAATCACAAAATTTGCACAACACTCCTGTTGTTCTATGTTGACACGAGATTTTTTTTGAAAACAATAAGAGGGAATGGATATCGTTCCGTCCCCAAAGGTGGGACGTTCACTACCGTAAATCGTCATTCTTGTTGTGAGAAGCTCCGGTTTGTGAGAATAATATTCCCAAACCTACCCCAAATGGGACATAATTTGTACCACGGCATGTTGATGCCGCTCCATGATAGCATGCTAAGTTTCATGAATTTGAGATGAGTTTTGGATTTACTAAAATTTAAAAACCAGGCATCTCAATGTTTTGCCGGCAATCAACGGTGCCCTGGTGTTCGAAATTCATGCCGATTTCCTGCATGGGACCTAAGCATGCACCCAAGGACACAGATTTGAGTTTTCAACCAATTTATATGCACTCGAGAATGTGCATGTAGTTCAAATTTGAATTATGCACATAAATGCATTGAAAAATCAGTTAATGCATAAAAATGTCCAAACAAACCCCGAAAAATCACAAAAATGCACACTACACTCCTGTTGTTCTATGTTCACACGAGAATTTTTTTTTGAAAGCAATAAGAGGCAATGGATATCGTTTCATCCCCAAAGGTGGGACGTTCCCTACCGAAAACCATCATGCTTGTTGTGAGAAGCTCCGGTTCGTGAGAAGCATATACCCAAACCTGCCCCAAAAGGGACAAAATTTGTACCACGGCATGTTGATGTCGATCCATTATAGCATGCCAAGTTTCATGAATTTCATACAAGTTTTGGATTTATTAGAATTTAAAAACCAGGCATCTCAATGTTTTGCTGGCAATCAACGGTGCCCGATTGTTCAAAATTCATACCCATTTCTTGCATGGGACCTAAGCATGCACCCAAGGACACATATTTGATTTTTCTATCAATTTATTACTACTGGAGCATGTGCATGTAGTTCAAATTTGAATTATGCACATAAATGCATTGAAAACTCAGTTAATGCATAAAAATGTCCAAATGAACCCCGAAAATTCACCAAAATTCACACAACACTCTTGTTGTTCTATATTGACACGAGATTTTTTTTGAAAGCAATAAGAGGCAATGGACATTGTTTCGTCCCCAAAGGTGGGATGTTCCCTACCGAAAACCATCATGCTTGTTGTGAGAAGCTCCGGTTTGTGAGAAGGAAATACCCAAACCTGCCCCAAATGGGACAAAATTTGTACCACAACATGTTGATGCCGCTCCATGATAGCATGCCAAGTTTCATGAATTTCAGACGATTTTTGGATTTACTAGAATTTAAAAACCAGGCATCTCAATGTTTTCGGCCGAGTGACGGTGGCAGGGTGTTTGAAATTCCTTCCCATTTCTTGCATGGGACCTAAGCATGCAACCAAGGACACGTATTTGATATTTCAATAAGTTTATATGCACTGGAGCATGTGCATGTAGTTCAAATTTGAATTGTGCGCATAAAATGCCTGGAAAACCCAGTAAATTTATAAAAATTTACAAACGAACCCTGAATAGTTCCAATTTTTTGACGACACACCTATAGTTGCATGTTCACTGCAGATAAAAGTTCTAACAATTCAAACACCATCCTTTGTAGCTGTGACCCCATTACGTAATTCAAATGATCAAGACGATAAATCAAGTAGATCGCACACATTTCATTATATCCAACCGTGTGAGATGCATCACACAATATCTTCGGACCGTGTCTAAATAAGGGACCGTGTCTGATGACACTTTGCGCGCCAGTTTTTTGGCTGAAGCGATTCCAAATTTTCGGCTTCCGCAGAAATATGTACCTCCCCGACCCTCCCCCTTACCAAAAGCCACATTTCCCCTCTTTCCGCCTTCCTTTCCAAGTTGAAACCTTCACTCCTTGCTTTTAGCATCACCGCCTCCTCGCCGATGACCCTCCTTCACACTGCTCGGCCTCGCCTATCCAGGCAGGTAATCCACACCCGACCCCCATCCTCCTCCTCCTTCCACATCCCACATGCCCCGACCGCCGGCGTGAGCACGACACCTTTCAGCCAAATCACCGACCACTCCACCAAATAAGCACTGGCCTAAGCCATGGTGCATGCAGTATAACCAGGACCTCAAGGAGCATTTGGCAGCGGAGGAGCAAATCGCGGCCGCACGCGCGGATGAGGTCGCGATGGCTGCCATTTGTGCTGACCCCCAGATCTTGGAGGAGCACCTCGCCATCGAGGCCACCGTTGACGCTTCACGCTCCAACGCCATGACGCGGTTGGCTGCTTTGAACGACAGTTCGTGGCATTTTCTTGAGGTCACCGTCGGTGCCTTCGACGAAGACTACGAGGTGTTTTCTCAGCGTGCACGTGCTTACCTCATGTTGAGGTCCAGAAGGTTGGTGCCTGGAGTGGCTCAGGCAACTCACCACTACAACGAGGGCACCCACGATGCAGAGGCCTCGCCCTCTTCCATGTCTAAGGAGCCAATCGTCATCGATATCTCCGACAAGGAGGAGTAGCTTGTCTTATTAGCTCACTATAAGGACCCATGTCCAGTTTGCTAGCTACTGCCTTTCCGTAACCAATTCTAGTGAATTGTTCTATCTACTTTCACCATGCAATCTTCTGCTATAGTGTATATGTTCTATATGTCGTGCAATGTGGTGTTCAATTAACTGCTTGGTTCAATTCTGCAAAGGTGATGTTCAATTCTTCAGGGTGCAATATTTCCAAGTTGTTAAGCATGCTTGGTTTGGTTAACTATCTGATCTTCTATTAGGAGTATGTTATATTGTTAAATTGGTGTTTACTTAACTGCTTGGTTCATTTGTTGTGGCTTGGTTCACTTGTTGTGGTGTTTAGTTAACTGATTGGTTTAATTCTGCAATGTGATGTTCAATTGTTGTGGCTGCATTCTGTTATTGTATACCATGTGAGGAATACATCGAATTTGGCTGTACTAAATACATGAGAAACAAATACAATTGCTATATTTCCAAGTTGTTAATCATGCTTGGTTTGGTTAACTGTCTGATCTTCTATTAGGAGTATGTTATATTGTGCAATGTGGTGCTCAGTTAACGTTTGGTTCATTTGTTGTGGTGTTTCGTTAACTGCTTGGTTCAATTCTGCAATGCGATGTTCAATTGTTATGGCTGCATTCTCGTATTGTATACCATGTGAGGAATAAATCGAATTTGGCTGTACTAAATACACGAGAAACACATACAATTGCTATATTTCCAAGTTGTTAAGCATGCTTGGTTTGGTTAACTGTCTAATCTTCTATTAGGAGTATGTTATATTGTGCAATGTGGTGCTCAATTAATGTTTGGTTAATTTGTTGTGGTGTTTAGTTAACTGCTTGGTTCTGTTCTGCAATGCGATGTCCAATTGTCGTGGGTAGAATTTTGTATTGTTGTGCATGTGAGGAATAAATCGAATTTGGCTGCACTTAATACATGAGAAACATATACAAGTGCTATATTTCATAGTTCTTAATCATGCTTAGTTTAGATAAATGGGTTTTCCCTGTGGCTTGAATTAATCAGATGAATCTGCAATCTGATTATTTTTCATCCACATATTTTACTGATAGCATGCGAACCCTTACTTAACCTGATGACTAACTACCTTATCTGTGTTGTAGGGAAAGAATGGAAAGCACTGAGGTTTACAATAGAGGTTAGCACGTGCATGGTCCGTTGTCTAATAGCACATTATTATGCAATTGCAGGAACCATTCTAATATTTAGGTTTTTAACAATTCGGTCTTGCACATGTAGGTCCTGCTGTCAGAGGTTTTGACCCATTGTTCGACCCTTTTTGCCTATGGGGAAATGAGTTGTCCATGAATATCTGTCAAGTCAAGAAACTCAGAAAGATTGTTAGGATAAAGAAATTAGCGACAAAAAACAACAAGATCTTTGTCTGCACAATGAAGAAGACATCAGTTCACTACAGGATGGTACTAACTATTATACCTTGCCTTTTTAATTCCTTTGCCCCATTTCCAATATAGAGAAGATATTTATGCACATCCTTGTTTTCAGGCCTTTCCAAAGCAGTTCACTGATGATTACCTCTCAAACCACCTGTATGGTCAGGAGGCGAGGAAGGTATTCATACAGCACCCAAAGTTCAATATTGAAGTGTTCCTGAAGTGGACGAAGGATGGACGGTCAATCATCCACAGGCACTAGCCTAAAGTTACAAATACCTTCAACATCAATGAAGGCTCAACATTCGCCTTCTGTTTCAGCAATTTTCCAGGAGAGATACATCTATCTATGTACCACCTATGATGGTAATTTCGAAAGGTTATAGATGTTGCATGTGAAACTTGGTCCTGATTAGTTGTGTAATGGGGTAGCTGAGTGTTGAAGCTATATGATGTTGTACTCTGATGTATTTCAATTATGAAAATGAAATATATTGTGTGCTTAATATGAACTGTCAATTAGATTAATAAATGGATTATGAATAATCGGATAACTAGCCTGCTAGTGGCGAATTAGCCTGCTAATTGGGTTTTGCTATTGCAAACGGTTGTTGAAAAAATATCGTGGGCGATGACCTCAGGCAATGCACATAGTTTCTAGGAATAAATCGTGTTGGATCAATGAACAATCACACACGATGTCTTGAAAACGGTTTGCGTTAGGGCACCTTCCGCAAACGTTTACCACATGAAAACTATGTGTGATGGACAGTCTTTGCCACACAGTTTCTTCCATGGACCATGTGTGATATATTCAATAACGCAAGCGATTTAACGAGAAAAAATGTGTGTGATGTACCTGTGAACGGAAACGTTTTCCTTCGAGCGACTGTGTGGGATGTACATACGAACGGAAACGTTTAGCGGGGACTGACTGTGTGGGATGTACATGCGACCGGAAACAATTTCGATATACAATTGTATTTTTTAGCTCTACCGTACGTATTTCCGTATTTGAGCGCTCGTCGGTCGCACACGACCTCATTTTGCCGAACGTGTGTGCCAGGAGGGCATATCCCCGACGGTTTCTGGGTCGTGTGGGAAGGACCCCCCTATCGCCCACACTCACTTGGCGACGGTTCCAAATACCGTCACGGAAAGGGGTTAAAAACTGTTTGTTTAGGAGCTCGATGTACTAGTGTAAACCCAAACGTTTTGATCACTTCATCAAAGCGAATGTTCCAACTCCGAGATGCTTGCACTAGCCCATAGATGGAGCGCTGGAGCTTGCATACCTTGTCAGCATTCTTAGGATCGACAAAACCTTCTGGCTGCATCATATAAAATTCTTCCTTCAGGAATCCGTTAAGGAATGCCGTTTTGATGTCCATTTGCCAGATCTCATAATCATAAAATGCGGCAATTGCTAATATGATTCTGACGGACTTCAACATCGCTAGGGGTGAGAAATTCTCATTGTAGTCAACTCCTTGAATTTGTCGATAACTCTTAGCGACAAGCCAAGCCTTATAGATGGTAACATTACCATCCACGATAGTCTTCTTCTTAAAGATCCACTCATTCTCTACGGCTTGCCGATCATCGGGCAAGTCCATCAAAGTCCATACTTTGTTATCATACATGGATCCTATCTCGGATTTCATGGCTTCTAGCCATTTGTCGGAATCCGGGCTGACCATCGCTTCTTCATAGTTCGAAGGTTCACCCATGTCTAACAACATGATTTACAGGACAGGGTTGCTGTAACACTATGGTGTGGAACGTTTCCTCCTGGACCTACAAATTTTAGTAGCAAATTGATCCGAAGTTTCATGATCATCATCATTAACTTCCTCTCTAGTCGGTGCAGGCACCACATGAACATCTTCCTACGCTGCGCGACTCTCCGGTTCAAGAGGGTGTACAATTTCCTCATGAAGTTCTACTTTCCTCCCACTTACTTCTTAAGAGAGAGACTCTTTCTCCAGAAAGGATCCATTCTTGGTAACAGAGATCTTGCCTTCGGATCTAAGGTAAAAGGTATACCAAATAGTTTCCTTAGGATATCCTATGAAGACACAGTTTTCTGATTTGGGTTCGAGCTTTTCAGGTTGAAGTTTCTTGACATAAGCATCACATCCCCAAACTTTCAGAAACGATAGCTTAGGTTTCTTCCCAAACCATAATTCATACGGTGTCATCTCAACGGATTTAGACGGTGCCCTATTTAAAGTGAATGCGTCAGTCTCTAAAGCATAACCCCAAAATGATGGTTGTAAATCGGTAAGAGACATCATGGATCGCACCATTTCCAATAGAGTGTGATTACGATGTTCGGACACACCATTACGCTGAGGTGTTCCAGGCGGCGTGAGTTGTCAAACAATTCCACATTTCCTTAAGTGCGTGCCAAACTCGTGACTCAAATATTCTCCTCCATGATCTGATCGTAAGAAATTTATTTTCCTATCATGTTGGTTCTCTACCTCGCTCTGAAATTCCTTGAACTTTTCAAAAGTCTCAGACTTGTGTTTCATTAAGTAGACATACCCATATCTACTTAAGTCATCAGTGAGGGTGAGAACATAACGATAGCCACCGTGAGCCTCAACGCTCATTGGACCGCATACATCAGTATGTATTATTTCCAAAAAGTTGGTTGCTCGCTCCATTGTTCCAGAGAACGGAGTCTTGGTCATCTTGCCGAGGAGGCATGGTTCGCATGTGTCAAATTATTCATAATCTAGAGACCCCAAAAGTCCATCTGCATGGAGTTTCTTCATACGTTTGACACCGATATGACCAAGGCGGCAGTGCCACAAGTATGTGGGACTGTCTTTATCAACCTTACATCTTTTAGCATTCATACTATGAATATGTGTAACGTCATGCTCGAGATTCAATAAAATTAAACCATTGACCACCGGGGCATGACCATAAAACATATCTCTCATATAAATAGAACAACCATTATTCTCGAATTTAAATGAGTAGCCAGCTCGCATCAAATGAGATCCAGATACAATGTTCATGCTCAAAGATGGTACTAAATAACAATTATTGAGTTTCAAAACTAATCGTGAAGGTAGATGTAGAGGTAGCGTGCCGACGGAGATCACATCGACCTTGGAACCATTCCCTATGCGCATCGTCACCTCATCCTTCGCCAGTGTCTGCTTATTCCGCAACTCCTGTTTTGAGTTACAAATGTGAGCAACTGCACCAGTATCAAATATCCAGGAGCTACTACGAGCGCTGGTAAGGTACACATCAATAACATGTATATCATATATATACCTTTAACATTGCCGGCCTTCTTATCCGCTAAGAACTTGGGGCAGTTCCGCTTCCACTGACCGTTTCCCTTGCAATAAAAGCAATCAGTCTCAAGCTTGGGTCCATTCTTTGGCTTCTTCCTGGCAACTGGCTTACCGGGCGCGGTAAATCCCTTGCCATCCTTCTTGAAGTTCTTCTTAGCCTTGCCTTTCTTGAACTTAGTGGTCTTATTCACCATCAACACCTGATGCTCCTTTTTGATATCCACCTTCGCTGATTTCAGCATTGAATGCAACTCAGGAATGGACTTCGCCATCCCTTGCATATTGTTGTTCATCACAAAGCTCTTGTAGCTAGGTGGAAGCGACTGGAGGATTCTGTCAATGACCGAGTCATCTGGAAGATTAATTCCTAGCTGAGACAAGCGGTTGTGCAACCCAGACATTTTGAGTATGTGCTCGCTGACATAACCGTTTTCCTCCATCTTAAAACTATAGAACTTGTCGGAGACTTCATACCTCTGGACCCGGGCATGAGCTTGGAATACCATTTTCAGCTCCTGGAACATCTCATATGCTCCGTGTTGCTCAAAATGCTTTTGGAGCCCCGATTCTAAGCTGTAAAGCATGCCACACTGAACTAGGGAGTAATCATCACTACGCGACTACCAGGCATTCATAACGTCTTGAGTGGCTGGGAAAATGGGTGCATCACCTAGCGGTGCTTCAAGGACATATGCTTTCTTGGAAGCTATGAGGATCATCCTCAAGTTACGGACCCAGTCCGTATAGTTGCTTCCATTGTCTTTTAGTTTGGTTTTCTCTAGTAACGCGTTGAAGTTGAGGGCAACATTAGCATGGGCCATTGGATCTACAAGATAGATTGTAAAGACAATTTTAGACTAAGTTTATGATAATTAAGTTCATCTAATCAAACTATTTAATGAACTCCCACTTATATACACATCCCTCTAGTCATCCAAGTGATACATGATCCGAATCGACTAGGCCATGTCCGATCATCATGTGGGACGGACTAGTCATCAATGGTGAACATCTGCATATTGATCGCATCTACTATACGACTCATGTTTAACCTTTCGGTCTCCCATGTTCCGAGGCCATGTCTGTACATGCCAGGCACGTCAAGTTAACCTAAGTGTTTTGCATGTGTAAATCTGGCTTACACCCGTTGTATGTGAACGTTAGAATCTATCACACTCGATCATCACGTGGTGCTTCGAAAAAATGAACCTTCGCAACGGTGCACACCTTGGGGGAACACATTTACTGAAATTTTAGTGAGGGATAATCTTATTTAAGCTACGCCGTTCTAAGCAAATAAGATGTAAATGTAACGCCCAAGATGCGACTATATCTCCTACGTGTCGAGGCACCACTTAGAGGCATAATCGCATTTTGACATATCATACACTCCATTTGGACCAACATGCCCAAAGATGTGACCTCTCAAACATGCTAAAATATTGTTGACAGACAACTAGAGCTGACCAGTAACATCACACATCAGTCTGGCAATGAATATTAAGACATCAAGATGAACCTTAACATTCATGCAAATGATATCAACATGTAGAGCACTCTGAGACGAACAAATCCATATATCATACATGCAAATCGGAGCTACGGGCACGGAGATATGGCATGGCAAAGAGGGCATCATGATATAAGGATTTCGGGACATAGTGGAATTTCACCTCACGAAAGTCAATAGGACGGGGATATCCCGGGACTGAGAGATCCGGGGGATACGAGGCTGTTTGGATGAGCTCCCGGTGGATCTAGTCCCGATCCACCGGATCTAACCAGAGACGGAACCGGCGTTGGCTACGGCTCGCCGGGGAGACGCCGGAGGAGCGGAGGAAGGCGGTGGCCGGTGCGGTGACGTAGTCCGGCGGCGGGCTTGGCGAGGTGGCGGCCGGCGGTGGCGTGGCGCGCGGGCCGGCGAGGTCGCGGCCGGGGCGGTCGGTGGCGGCGACGCGAAGGCGGCGGCCGGCGGTGGGGAAGACTGGCGGCGTGGGCACGGGGTGCGCGGGCCGGGAGCGGCGGCGGACGGGCTTGGCGGCGGGGAGAGGCTGGGCTCGGCGGGCCCAATTCGGGTCCCGCGGGCCCGCGTCGGCGAAGGAGAGAGAAGGCGGCGACAGACGACGTGGCAGCGCCTGATTCGTCGGGGTGGCGGCTGGACGCGTCCGGCCGCTTGCGGACGTGTCCGGTGCGCTTAGGGAGAGTTGGATCTAGGGTTTTGCCCGAAAATGGACGTGGGGGGCTGTTTATATAGGTAGAGGGAGCTAGGAGAGTCCAAATGAGGTGCAGTTTTCGGCACGCGGTCGTGATCCAATGGCGAAGAGCATGGAGGGAGTTTAGATGTGCTAGTGGGCTGTTGTGGAGGGATTCTGGGCTAAAGAGAAAGGGCTTCCGGCGATTAATGCGGTTAAATGTTGGGGCATCAAACGACCTCCAAATGGAATGAAATTTGACAGGCGGTCTATTGGTGATATACCAAGACCACTCAACAACTCTCGGCCCATTTAGAGGATGTTTTTATGCCGTTCATGAAACAAGACTTGAGAGGTGCGACGGGTGCCGTGTGAGAGAGTCGGAAACCAAAACGAACAATGGAGAGGACGGAGATGATGCAACTACACACGGATGCAAGTGAGACTATGCAAATACAATGCACATGATGAAAACGACATGGCGATATGCAACACATGCTCGGTGCAAAAACACAAAATACCCGAAATGAAGGAGGAGCCCAGAATGGAATTGATTATGTCAACGATGAATATATTGCCATAAAGGTAATTGTTACATCTGGGACGTTTCAAACTCTCCTCCACTACGAAAACATCTCGTCTTGAGATCTAGGACTGAAAAACTCTGGATATTCGGAACGGAGGTGATCCTAGCGTTCCCACATAGCTTCTTGATCGATATGGTGTGAACACTTCACTTTCAGGAACTTGATTCATTTATTGCGAGTCTTGCGCTCGGTCTCTTCAAGGATAGCAACGGGGTGCTCATGATAAGACAAGTCAGCTTGAAGATCAATTTCTTCGAAGGCGATGGTGCGCTCGGGCATCTTGAAGCACTTGCGGAGTTGTGACACTTGGAATACGTCGTGCACGTTGGAGAACTTTGGAGGAAGCTCAAGTTGGTAGGCGAGGTCGCCTCTTTTCCCAACAATCTTGAAAGGGCCCACGTATCTTGGAGCTAGCTTGTCCTTGATACCAAACCTCTGAGTAACTTCATAGAAGAAATACGGAGATACACATGGTCTCTGTCGGTGTCAAAACCGGCAGATCTCTGGTAGGGGGCCCAAGCTATGTGTTTAGAGGATCGATGGTAACAGGAGGCTGGGGACACGATGTTTACCCAGGTTCAGGCCCTCTCGATCGAGGTAATACCCTACTTCCTGCTATATTAATATGAATGAATATGAGTACAAGAGTTGATCTACCTCTAGATCGTAATGGCTAAACCCTAAAGTCTAGCCTATGAGGATATTGTGATGTTGATGATCCCCTCTACAGACTAAACCTCCTGGCTTATATACACACCGGAGAGGGCCTAGGGTTACAAGGGTGACTTGGGGAGGAAGTAATAGATACATCCGGACTTTACGCTTGCCTTTCTACGTACATAGGAGTCCTAACTAAATACGAGGGAGAGTCTTCTGCTTCTTCTTTTGTGGCCCATCAATACGGCCCAGCTTCATCGACCCGGATGCCTGAGGACCCCTGAATACAGGACTCCCTTAGTAGCCCCTGGACTTGCCTTCAACGACGAGATCGTGTCCGGCTTCATGTCTTCGGTCTTGCAAGGTGAGTCCTCCTGGATGATAGTTCGGCTTCTCTTAATATCTTATTCCGTTGATTCCTCCCCGCCGTCGCCTTGGCTTCCATGTGTGCAATGAATGCGAATCGTCTGGGCAGTTTTACAATTACCCCATTGACTATGTAGGGAAGGCACCTATATAAGAGAATAGACCTCAGTTGCCTCTCCATTCCATTCCACGCGGAAGAAACCCTAGTGCCTGCAAAAAATCTTCAAACATGGCGAACGTCCCAAGCTCTTCCTCGCGCCCTCATGGCCCTCGTGCAGGAGATTGGAAAAGCTATTCGTATCCCATGCGCATCTGAGGACACTTCAAGCGAATGGATATCTCCCTCCCGAGGATATAGTCCCCGTCCGGGCCGGACTAACTTCTATTGACAATCAAGCCCTCGCAGAGAGCTTTCCCAACCCCTCCGATGGAGAAAGGGTATGTTTCATCCCTTTCCTTTTAAGCGACATAGGTTTCCCCATCCACCCCTTCCTTAGCGAACTCCTGGAGTTCTATGGTCTTTAATTGCATGATCTTACACCAGGGTCTATCCTGCATATTGTGGGTTTTGTCGCTTTATGTGAACTATTCTTGGGCTGCGAGCCTCACTTTGAGCTGTGGCGAAAGTTCTTCTGCCTTGTCCCTCGCTTAGAAAAGGGATACATATTTGAAGTTGGGGTGCGCCAAAGTATGGCGCATAGCAGGGACATGCTATCTGCCCGGTACTCCAAAGAAGGCATCCAAAGAGTGGCCTTCAGAGTGGTTTTATATTGAGGACGTTACCCTGTCGGATCCAGTTCGACAAGGCCTCCCCAAATATTCCAGTGCTGTGCCAAAGAAGCTTTTCAACTGGTGTCCCCGCAGTCCCTCAGAAGAAGAGAGAGCGGAGGCTAGCAGACTGGCCGACAAGATCAAATTGCTCGCCAGTTCGGGGCTATCTATAATTGAGGTGATGTCGATTTCAATAAAGCGCTGCGTGCAGCTTCTCCAAGCTAGAGGATTTCCAATGTGGCATTATAATTTCCTACATGATGCCTCACGCTGCTTACGCCTGTTTCAGGACGACCCTGTCGCTCTAGCCGTCCTCCTGGAGGGTCTTTATAAGGGAGAGAAGGAAGACTTCCTCCGTTTGAAGTGCTGGGAGGGTTTTTTTATATACAACCCTCCAGACTGGGTAAATCTCTCTCTCTCTCTCTCTCTCTCTCTCTCTCTCTC
>LR738715.1:385339113-385370615 GCA_902687465.1 Secale cereale | reverse complement strand
CGCTATATTTGGTCATTTTTCTTGGTTACGATGTACTGACCGAACAAAATTCGGTTTTTCCCATCAGGAGTGGAGGAAGGTGATTGAGGGGATTAATAGTCCTGCCCCACAGACAGAGGACCGATTCCAAAATGCAGGCCCCGGATATGATGAAGGTTCGGACATAGGCATAGAGCTAGAAGAGGGAGTCTTCTATCAGGCCTGCCGTGAGGGCACCCTGGTGGCTATTGTAGCCAATTACCCCAGCCTCATTCCTTCTTCCCACGTAAGTACCCAGGACATATCTCATCAACGAGAAGATTCCCAGCGCGCCTTACCTACCGCATTTTTTCATGCTTTAAAAGGGGTGGCGCTCCTCACGCCGAACTGTGCGAAGACCGTCATCCCAGAGGGCGATGCTTGCATCGGGTGAGGCCTTGAAGCGAAAAAGGACCTCGAACACCAGCGAACCTAAAGAGGTATGTTTGTTTTGACACACGTCGGGTGGTAAAATCGGTATTACAACTTTCCGCTATATGTTTCCTTTTAGGAGGAATACACACCGGACTGTTTCCGGAGATCATGCAGATCAAGCTCCAACCAATTCGGCTTCCGGCCTGTCAAGGGTCAATGCGGTTTCAGTGCCGGATTGTCCCCTCCAAGAGGATTCAGATGGAATGTCAGTCACTAATTCCGAAGTGGAGGTTGCGATGCTTCACCGGTGGCGGAAAGCAGCCATGCGTGACCCAGTCTTTTCTGGGAAGGCGTTTAACGCCCTCAGCTCTGTAGATTCTTATATCCAAGCCTCTCAAGACGGAATCGTTGGAGCCTCTCACCGGCTTTCCAAAGATATGCGGGTAAGTGTTCATTTTGATGTTCCCATGCTAGTAGCCCCTGAGACTTAAAGCACTTGGTACAACTGATTTGAGGACCGTTGTGTTTTTGCAGGTGCTTCAAGAAAAGAACAACTCCTTATCCAAGGAGCTTGAAGAGTGCCGGACCAAGCTCATGTCTGTCACTGCCAAATTGGAAAATTCGAAGAAATTCGAAAAGGATGCTGGTGGTAAGAACAATGGTGTCCGGATAATATGATATTTGTGCTGATCACTTAGTCGTTAAGTACATACTATTTGTAATACAGCAACAGGGCCAACCGACCAAATGGAGAGGGAGCTAAGGGCTGCTTTGGCGGACAAAAAATTTGCCGAAGGGGAAACAGCTGCTGGCAAGCGCGTATTGACGCAAGCCATAGATAAAAGAAACCAAGCGCATGATAAAAATGTTAGGCTAGAACAGGAGTTAAATGGATGTAAGAGCCCAATTGTCAAGTGCCTTGGAAGAGAACCGGAGGCTAAAAGGCGGCATGTTCTGTATGTCCCTTATACCTAGCTCTCCTTATAGTCCCTTATTTTGAACGTTTTTCATAAAACTTTCCCTGCAGGTTTGTTAACTGGGCAGCGCGAAGGGGGAGTGTTCGGTTTTGAGGGTGATGTGTTGCAAGACTTGTCCAGGGTCCATGAGCGAGCTCGAAAGGCCATGAAGAATATGGCCAAGGCTTTATGGCCGGGTGATTCGCCTCCAGAAACTATGGAGGATTTGGCAGACTTGTTTAAAGGGGCTCGACGCCGCTTCGAACTGTGGAAAGCATCAGCATGTCGCATGGCTACTAGAGAAGCCTCAGCCATGGTGAAGACGCGCTACACCTGTCTTGATCCAAATCGTATGGCCCATGTGGGACCTCGAGGGTCCGATGGAAAAGAAATCCCTCTCCACTTGGTATATGACCAAGTAGAGACAGCTGCCAAGTTTTCCCAACAGGACTGCAGACTAGACAACCTTATAGAGGGAATAGAGAAAGAGTAGTTGTTTGATTCTATGTATTAATGTACTTTTACCATCAAACTTATCTCCGACTGAAATTATAAAAAGGTTGTCATGGCCGACCTTCAACTTTAACCTCCATAAACCAAAAGGCTGGAGTGTTTCCGAATACTATATCTGTGATAAACACGTGATATGTTCGGAAACCAGGCAATCCGGTAATAATTGCTTGAACAGACAAACTGTTTTCGAGGAGTTATGTTGTATTACTGTTTAACGTAAGAAACATCTTCCAGAGAGAATAGATCCATTAGGGGTTCCTTTCCCTGGGTCAGCGTGCATACATATGCGGGCCTAGGCTTTTGATCTTGTAAAAAAAGGATTGCAGGATGTCATATCTCGTGGTAGTTTAAAATACATGCTTTAAAAAGAAATATGTCGTGTATCCGCCGACCGATTATTCCCTTAAGAGGTGCTCCCTTTACCCGGTATGAGGTACATGTCTGGATTACCCGGCTGTAACAATCGCAGAGGTGCTCCCTTTACACCCTAGCCGAACAATCGAAAATGTAGAGGTAAGCATAGGATCCAGGCAACCCAGCTTGGCTAGAACTTAAGTCAAATTGGTGCATATAATGGCAAGGAAGGACTATAAAAATAAGTGACATTTTAAGCAAGAAGCTTTATTGGCAATGGGCTTCATTAAAGAGGCCCCCAAGTATATTTGAGGTAGATACATTCAAAGATGTACTTATCCTGTGGCAGTTCGGGCGAGCCGAATACTCGCTAATAAGAGAAAATGTAAGAAAAAAAAGAAAGTAGAAGAATAAAAGATAAGAGACAATACCTAACTTAAAAGGAGGAAAAAATTGCTACTGAAATGTCCATAAAATCGTCGAAGCCTGGCCGTGTTCCACGGGTTCGGCTCAAGGCGATTTTCCTATGCATTCCGAAGGCGATAGGCTCCACCGGTGAGTACTTCATCGATAATGTAGGGGCCCTCCCATTTTGGTTTGATCCTGTCCTTCTTCTTCTTCGGGAGGCGTAAAACGAGTTCGCCGATGTTGTATGTCTTGGCCCGCACTTTTCTGCTCTGGTATCGCCTGGCCTGTTGTTGATAAAATGAGGAACGGGCTTGCGCTATATCGCGCTCCTCTTCAAGTCCATCTAGGTCGTCCTGCCAATCTAGCTCGGCTTCTCTCTCCTCGTACATGCGCACTCGAGGTGAGTCATGAATAATGTCGTAGGGCAGAACAGCCTCTCTGCCGTACACCATGAAGAAAGGTGTGTATCCGGTCATCCGATTAGGTGTGGTCCGCAACCCCTAGAGTATAGAGTCAAGCTCTTCGAACCGTGTTTATCAGACTCCCGTAGGGAGCGCACTAGTCGGGGTTTAATGCCGCTCATTATCAGACCATTGGCTCTTTCGACTTGACCGTTTCTTTGAGGATGGTACACATAACCGTAATCAAGTTTAATACCTAACTTCGTGCACCAAGTTTTTACCTCGTCAGCTGTGAAGTTGGTGCCATTATCTGTGATAATACTATGCGGGACACCATAACGATGTACTACGTCGGATATAAAATCTATCACATGCCTTGTTTTTACTAGCTTGGCTTCTATCCATTTAGTGAATTTATCCACCATCATCAGCAAGTATTTCTTTTTATGGCTTCCCCCTTTAAGGGGTCCTACCATATCAAGCCCCCAGACCGCAAAAGGCCAAGTAATGGGGATTGTTCGCAGAGCGGTGGGAGGCATGTGACATTGATTTGCAAAGAGCTGGCAGCCAACGCAGTGTTGGACTAAGGTCTGGGCATCTGCTCGGGTAGTGGGCCAGAAAAAGCCAGCTCGAAAAGCTTTGCCTACGAGCGCCCGGGCTGCGGCATGGTGGCCGCCCATTCCAGCATGTATTTCAGTGAGAATTTGCCTTCCCTATTTTTCAGAGATGCACCTTTGTAGCACACCAGTAGTGCTTTTCATATATAGTTCTCCTTCATGAAATTTGTAGGCTTTAGAACGCCGGACTATGCGGCAGGCCTCATTTTGGTCATCAGGGAGCTCTTTCATTTTAAGGTAAGCTAGGAAGGGCTCTGTCTAGGGGGCTATGACATCCATGATCTCGTGAGCAGAAGGAGTTATCTACATGTCTGGGTCTCTAATGACTTCTTGGTTAAGTTTAGCCGGGGGTGTGTTCGGATCCGAATTCGTATCGCCGCTCGCGTCCTGCCATGTTACTGATGGCTTAAATAGCCTTTCCACGAAGGTGTTAGGCAGGACGGGGTCGCATTTAGCGCCCATACGAGTGAGTACGTGAGCGGCCTGGTTATTATCCCGGGCTACGTGAAGGAATTCCAACCCCTCAAATCTAGCCGATATTTTCAATATAACATTGCGATAAGCTGCCATTTTTGAATCCTTCGCATCAAAATCTTCATTAATTTGGGAGATAGCGAGGTTTGAGTCTTCGTGTACCTCAAGGCATTGTATGCCCATGGATACGGCTAGGCGGAGACAATGCAATAAGGCCCCGTATTCGGCCGCATTGTTCGAGTCCGTGTACATAATTTGTAGGACGTATCAGACTGTATCCCCGGTTGGAGATATCAATATTGCGCCAGCCCCCAATCCGGCTAGCATTTTGGAACCATCGAAGTACATTGTCCAGTGGGAGTATGAGCCATACTCTTTAGGGAGTTCGGCTTCAGTCCATTCTGCGACAAAGTCAGCCAACACCAGGGATTTAATAGTATGGCGTGGCTTATAAGATATTTCGAACGGTAAGAGCTCGATGGCCCATTTGGCTATGCGTCCAGTGGCATCATTGTTGTTAATAATATCGTTGAGTGGTACCTCGGATGCCACTGTGATCGAACACTCTTGAAAGTAGTGTTGAAGTTTCCGAGATGACATGAAGACCGCATAGGAATTTTTTTGATAGTGGGTGTACCATGATTTACATGGTGTTAGAACCTCAGACACGTAGTATACGAGTTTTTGTATGTGGAATTTATGTCCATCTTCGGCTAATTCGACGACGAGTACGGCACTCACTACCTGGTGAGTGGTTGATATATACAACAGCATTGGTTTGCCAACACCGGGAGCGGCTCGGATTGGGTTTCTCGCTAGTAGAGTTTTTATTTCTTCCAATCCAGTTGTGGCTGCGTCCGTCCATTCGAAATTGTCAGTGCATCATAGCAATCTATAAAGTGGTAATGCTTTTTTCCCTAACCTGGAGATGAAGGGGCTTAAGGCCACTATGCAGCCAGCTAGTTTTTGCACTTGCTTGAGGTTGGTTTGTATTTTGAGCTCTGACAAGGCCCGGATTTTAGCTGGGTTAGCTTCGATTCCTCTACGGGATACTATTAACCCTAGTAGCTTTCCGGCTGGAACGCCGAAAACACATTTTTTTGGATTGAGCCTTATGTCATATTCTCGTAGGTTGGCAAACATAAGGTGGAGATCTTCCACCAACATCTCGACGTGTTTGGTCTTAATGACTACGTCTTCAACATATGCCTCCAGTTTCTTGCCATATGTTTTACTAAGCATGTTTGAATCATGCGTTGATATGTGGCGCCAACGTTTTTGAGTCCAAAGGGCATAGTGTTGAAACAGAAAGGACCGTATGGGGTGATAAATGCCATTGCGGCCTGATCGGATTCCTTCATCTTTATCTGATGGTATCCAGAGTAAGCATCAAGGAAGCACAATGAGTCGTGTCCGCGCCGTTGCATCGATAATTTGATCAATGTGGGGCAAAGGAAAGGGATCCTTGGGGCATGCCTTATTTAGGTATGTAAAGTCGACGCAGAGGCACCATGATTTATCATTCTTCGGCACCATGACTAGGTTGGCTAGCCAATCCGGATGTTTAATTTCTTTGATGAATCCGGCTTCCAATAGCTTGGCTAGCTCTTCTCCCATTGCTTGTCTTTTGGGTTCGGAAAACCATCACAGTGACTGCTTGACTGGTTTGAACCCTTTGATAATATTGAGGCTGTGTTCGGCCAGCCTGCGTGGGATTCTCGGCATATCTAAAGGGTGCCAGGCGAATATAACCCAATTTTACCGAAGGAAGGCGTGTAACACGCTGTCTACTGCTGGATACAACTATGCCCCGATAGACGTTGTCTTGTTAGGGCCCGTTGGGTGCACTTGGAATTTTATGATTTCATCTGCTAGCTTGAAGGAGGTAGATTTCGATCTTTTGGCAAGGATTACACCGTCCTTGTCCACCATTGATCGTAAGGTAGTTAATTCTTCGGCCACGAGGGCTTTGGATAATGCCTCTATGGCTAAGGATGCCATTTTGTTCTCGGCGCGGAGT
This sequence comes from Secale cereale, assembly GCA_902687465.1. NCBI lineage: Eukaryota > Viridiplantae > Streptophyta > Magnoliopsida > Poales > Poaceae > Secale > Secale cereale. The sequence continues at coordinate 385,364,479 of LR738715.1, read as the reverse complement.
GCTCTATCTGGATCACTTGTTAATGTGATCACTCCATTGGGCCCTGCCATTTTAAGCTTCATGTACCCGTAATGGGGTATGGAAGGGAACAATGTGGTAGAGCAGTTCCTCCGACCTGAAGTTATCGGATGTGCCGAATACTACATCGAACTTGATACTTCACGAACACCGGGCTTCACGGCTAGATATAATTCCTCTAAAGGTTGTGTTAGTGTGCTCAATGCGGGATTTGTCAACCTGCATTTTTGCAAACGTTTCCTCATATGTGAGGTTTAGTCCGCTTCCTCCTTCCATAAGTACTTTAGTGAGGCAAAAACCGTCCACTATTGAGTCTAGTACAAGACCTGCTATTGCTCGGATCGGCCGAACTCGGGGTGCGTCTTCGCCAGAGAAACTAATTGCCGTGTCGCTCCATTGGCTTGCAAAGCTAATTTGGTAGACCTCGGCAAGTTCGCGATTTGCTCTCTTGCGTCGCCTATTTGAGGAGAACATCTCGAAGACAGTAAAGAGACCGGCATCTTTCTCCCTGATAAGGTGGTGGCTATGAGTGCCGCACCGCTCTTAGCTACCTGCCGGAGTACCCAACATGCTCTAAGGAAGTGGTTTGGGATATTGTCCGGGCTGCGTGTATTTGGCAAGGTTTATCGAGCAGTTTGTCTAGTACGGACCTGCGTCTTAAAAAAGGTTTGTTCTTCTTGCCGATAGGCATATTATCGGATGACCTGCTAGGGTATGTCCGTTTAGCCTTAATAGTGTGTTGTCCGAATATGGGCTGTTCGAGAGGTATGCTCTGGGCTTTCCAAGTGTTTTCCATTGCGCGGTACTTTGGTACTAAATGCGACAGTTCTATGAAACTCAGAACGCGACGTCGGTTGAGGGCGTTCAAGACTCCCTCGTCCGTGCAGTTCCGGTAAAATAGGGAGATCGCCTCTTCATCGCAGCAGTCCTTAATCTTGTTCTTGACAAGCAGGAATCTCGCCCAGAAGTGGTTGACCGTTTCCTCGAGCTATTGCTTTGTGTTCGCGAGATTATCTATGTCCAAGAATCCGGATTTACTTGGAGAGTTTTTCCCAGGGTGGGTGGGTGTTGGTAATTTTGAGTCCCGACTCAAAGTGGTATTCAGGGCGTTGACAACCTCCGACGTGAACGATCTGGGCTCAGCGGGACCTGAACATTCCAGGACCCTGGCTTCAATCCCAGGGCTCGAAAAACACGAAGTGCCTCCCGACGGGGGCGTGTTCAGCTCGATGGGTTCGGAGATCCGAACCGTGACAATCTCCGTCTCAAGAGGGGGAGTCTCTTTGGCTCCATGCTCAACTGCTGTCGCTAGATGAGTGATCGGGATGGGATCGATCTCATCATGAATGGATTAGTTCCGATCTGACCTCCTGGCGATGAAGGCCCCAGGGCGGCGATGCAGTACATCAACTCGTTTAAAGGCGAGAGATCTGCCGAGGTTGTGTCATTGGAGTGGCCGGAGTCAACATAAGGTTGGTGCTCGATGACCGCAGGGAGTGCGGCCGGCTGTGAGGCCGCGCGCGCACATACAGCAAACCCGCCGAGATGGAGAACTGGCCGATGGCCAAGTTGTTTTCGAGGGTGATCCCATCATTGATGACAAGATGAGCCATCGATCGCTCATCACGAGGGCATAGTGGAGCTCTCAATGAAAGCACCATTGTTGGTGTCAAAACCGCCAGATCTCAGGTAGGGAGGCCCACGCTATGCGTTTAGATGATCGATGGTAACAGGAGGCTGGGGACACGATGTTTACCCAAGTTCAGGCCCTCTCGATCGAGGTAATACCCGACTTCCTGCTATATTAATATGAATGAATATGAGTACAAGAGTTGATCTACCTCAAGATCGTAATGTCTAAACCCTAAAGTCTAGCCTATGAGGATATTGTGATGTTGATGATCCCCTCTACAGACTAAACCTCCTAGCTTATATACACGCCGGAGAGGGCCTAAGGTTACAAGGGTGACTTGGGGAGGAAGTAATAGATACATCTGGACTTTACGCTTGTCTTTCTACGTACATATGAGTCCTGACTGAAGACGGGGGAGAGTCTTCTGCTTCTTCTTTTGTGGCCCATCAATACGACCCAGCTTCATTAATACGGACGCCTGAGGACCCCTGAATATAGGACTCCCTCAGTGTAAAATGTCGAAAGCCAAGTCACGATGCTTGCCATCATAGTAGCTCTTTTGGCGCGATTGCACGGCCTTGAGATTTTCACGTATGACTTTGCACATTTCTTCGGCCTCCGAGATCAAATCATTGCCAAGGAGTTGGCGTTCACCAGTCTCAGACCAGTTGAGAGGGGTACGACACTTTCTTCCATAGAGAATTTCAAATGGTGCTTTGCCTGAACTTGCTTGGAAGCTCTTGTTGTAGGAGAACTCGGCAAATGGAAGACAATCTTCCCATTTCATACCGAACGAGATGACACATGCCCTAAGTATATCTTCGAGAATCTGGTTCACTCTTTCGACTTGACCACTTGTGTGAGGATGGAAAGCTGTGTTGAAGCAAATCTTGGTACCCATAGCTGACTGGAATGAATCCCAGAATTTCGAAATGAACAAGCTTCCACGATATGAGGAGATTACTTGAGGAATACCATGCAAAGAGACAATTCTAGAGGTGTACAGCTCTGCCAGCTGTGCTGCATTGATGGATTCCTTGACTGGAAGAAAATGAGCCACTTTTGTGAGCTTATCAATGACCACAAAGATAGCGTTGTTTCCTCGATTGGACTTGGGCAAGCCGGTGACAAAATCCATCTCAATGTGATCGAATTTCCACTCGGGAATAGGCAAAGGTTGGAGAAGTCCAATTGGACGTTGATGTTCTGCTTTGACTCTGTGGCAGACATCAAACTCGTTCATGAATTGAGCAATTTCTCTTTCATGCGAGTCCACCAATAGGATTGCTTGAGGTCATGATACATCTTGGAGCTGCCTGGATGTATCGAGAGAAGGGAATTATGAGCCTCGTTCATTATGACCTTCTGTAGGTCACCTTTTGGAACCACAATCCGGTCCTCAAAGAATAAGGTATCCTGGTCATCAATGCGGTAGCACTTGTACTTCGGAGTACCTTTGGCAATACCATGCTTAACTTTTTCCACCATAGCATCAAGAAGTTGAGCTTCACGGATTTGATCTTCCAAGGTAGGAGAGACTTGAAGGTTGGCAAGAAATCCTTGCGGAACAACTTGAAGGTTGAGTTTCCGGAAAGCTTCACAAAGATCCGGTTGAAACGGTTTGAGGATGAGACTGTTGTAATAAGCCTTTCTGCTCAAAGGGTCTGCAATCACGTTGGCCTTGCCAGGAGTGTACTCAATGCTTGGGTTGTACTCTTGAATCATTTCGACCCAATGAGTCTGACGGAGGTTGAGGTTTGGTTGTGTGAAGATATACTTCAAGCTCTTGTGATCGGTGAAGATGTCAACCTGCCCGCCCAACAAGAGGTGTCTCCATGTTATCAAGGCGTGGACAACTGCCGCCAACTCAAGATCGTTAGTGGGGTAGTTCTTCTCATTTGGCTTGAGCTGTCGAGAAGTGTAGGCCACTATCTTCTTCTCTTGCATAAGGACACCACCCAGACCTTGCAAAGAGGCATCACAAAACACTTGGTATGGTTTGGATTCATCAGGAGGAGTCAGAACTAGAGCTGAGACAAGCTTCTCTTTGAGTGTATTGAATGCCACATCACAGTTAGGAGTCCAATAATACTTGACATTCTTTTGCAACAGGTTAGACAGAGGCTTGACAATCTTTGAGAAGTTCTCGACGAACCTTCTGCAATAGCTTGCAAGCTCAAGAAAGCTTTGGAGTTGCTTGACGTTTTGAGGAGGTTCCCACTTAACAATAGCTTCAACCTTCTCGGGGTTAACTGAAATGCCCTTGGCACAGATAATGTGACCCAGATAGAGAACTTCATCAAGCCAGAATTCGCACTTTGAGAATTTTGCATAAAAGCGGTGCTCTTTGAGCCTGTCGAGAACCAAATGGAGGTGCTTGGCGTGGTCTAGTTTTGTCTTGGAAAATACCAAAATATCGTCGAGGTAGACGGGGACGAACTCATTGGTGTATGGGCTGAATATGAAATGCATCATCCGAGAGAAGGTAGGAGGTGCATTTGCAAGCCCGAAAGACATAACTGTGTACTCGTGGGTGCCGAAACTTGTTCTAAATGCAGTCTTGGGAATATCCTGTCCGCGGATACGAATTTGATGGTAGCCCATTCGGAGATCAAGCTTCGAGAAAACCTTGGCTCCTTTGAGCTGCTCGAATAGTTCATTGATGTTTGGGAGAGGGTACTTATTCTTAATTGTATTCTTGTTCAATGGCCAATAATCAACGCAAAGCCGCTCCATGCCATCCTTCTCTTGACAAATAGAGCACCTCAACCCCAAGGAGAAGAACTTGGTCTGGTCAGACCCAAGCGTTCTTGCTCGTCGAGTTGCTTCTTCAATTCCTTCAACTCTTTAGGAGATAGCTTGTACGGACGCCGACAGGCTGGCTTCGTACCAGGTCAAGTTCAACGACGATTTCAACTGGACGGTGATATGTCTCCAACGTATCTATAATTTTTTTTTGTTCCATGCTATTATTTAAGATGTCTTGGATGTTTAATGGGCTATTTCATACACTTTTATATCATTTTTGGGACTAACCTACTAAACCAAAGGCCCAGTCCAGATTGCTGTTTTTTGCCTGTTTCAGGGTTTTGCAGAAAAGGAATATCAAACGGATTCCAAATGGAATGAAACCTTCGGGAGAGATATTTTTGGAGAAAATCACGCACGGGAGACTTGAGAACCACGACAGGGGAGCCACGAGGTGCCCACGAGGGTGGGGGTGCGCCCCCCTTCCCAGGGCGTGCTCCCTGTCTCGTGGGGCCCTCGTGAGTCCCCCGGTGTCCTTCTTCCTCCTATATAAGCCTACGTACCCAAAAACCATCAGCAACAGAGAGAAAACCCTAATTCCACCGCCGTAACCTTCTGTTCCGGTGAGATCCCATCTTGGAGCCTGTTCCGGAGCTCCGCCGGAGGGGGATCCATCACGGAGAGCTTCTACATCATCATCATCACCCTAACCATGAGTTGTGAGTAGTTTACCACAAACCTTCGGGTCCATAGCTAGTATCTAGATGGCTTCTTCTCTCTCTCTTTGGATCTCAATACAAAGTTCTCCTCGATCTTTGAGGAGATCTATTCGATGTAATCTCTTTTTGTGGTGTGTTTGTTGAGATCCGATGAATTATGAGTTTATGATCAAGATTATATATGAGAAATACTTGGTTATTTTCTGTACTCTTTATGTGTGCTCATAATATCCTTGCAAGTCTCTTCGAATTATTGGTTTGGTTTGTCCTACTAGATCTATAGTTCTTGCAATGGGAGACGTGCTTGGCTCTGGGTTCAAACTTGCGGTGTCCTTTCCCAGTGACAGTAGGGGCATCAAGGCACGTATTGTATTGTTGCCATCGAGGATAAAAAGACGGGGTTTATATCATATTGCTTGAGTTTATCCCCCTACATCATGTCATCTTGCTTAAGGCGTTACTCTGTTCTTATGAACTCAATACACTAGATGCATGCTGGATAGCGGTCGATGTGTGGAGTAATAGTAGTAGATGCAGGCAGGAGTCGGTCTACTTGTCTCGGACGTGATGCCTATGTACAATGATCATGCCTAGATAGTCTCAAAATTATTCACTTTTCTATCAATTGCTCGACAGTAATTTGTTTACCCGCCGTAGAATATCGCTATCATGAGAGAAGCCACTAGAGAAAACTATGGCCCCGGGTCTATTCTCAACATATCAATCTACATCTACTTTACTTTTTCCGCTTTTACTTTCTGTTCTTATAAACAAAAATACCAAAAATATAAACTATCATCTCTATTAGATCTCACTTTCATAAGTGACCGTAAAGGGATTGACAACCCCTTATCGCGTTGGCTGCGAAGTTCTTATTTGTTTGTGCAGGTGCGAGGGATTCGCGCGTGGTCTCCTACTGGATTGATACCTTGGTTCTCAAAAACCGAGGGAAATACTTACGCTACTGTGCTGCATCTCGCTTTCCTCTTTGAGGGAATACAACGCAAGCTCGAGAAGTAGCAAGAAGAATTTCGGGCGCCGTTGCCGGGGAGGCTTACGCAAAAGTCATATACCAAGTACCTATCAAAATCCTTATCCTCCGCATTACATTTTTTGCCTCTCGTTTTCCTCTCCCCCACTTCACCCTTGCCTTTTTATTTGCCCTTCTTCTGCCATGTGTTTATCGTTCGCTTGCCTCTTGTTTGCTTGGGTTGCTATGTGCCCTCAATTAACTTGCTTCTTCGCTTGCTAAAGTATGAATCCTCATCCACTTGCTAATCTCTTTAGGAGATCCAATTATGTTGAACCTATTGCTAGTGAGCTGTTTGCACTAGATTATCTTTATGGGGTTTTGCTTGAAATTTATGAATCTAAAAATTGTGAGGAATGGTTAAAAGAAAAAGTGATTTGTAGCGACCAGACCTCAAACAGTCTAATCTCTGTGCATCAGTGTCATCCCTGGATCAGTAATGCTGACACGCACAGTACTTGAAGGATTTATAACAGAGTAGTAATCACACACTTATTCCATCGATAGTTCCAACGATGAACTTATTACAATAATAATGGCTTAAGGCCATCTAACACGATAACAGCGGAAGGCTTGGAAGATAAGTGAGTCCATCAACTCCAATGGCATCACTGAGTATAGAACCACGACCTATAAGGCACCTTACTCGTCGTCTGAAAAGTCTGCAACATGAATGTTGCAGCCCGAAAACGGGTCAGCACATGGAATATGCTGGCAAGATAACACAGAAGATGCAAGTAACAGAATAAAGGCTATACTATAGGCAATATGGCTGGTGGAAAGCTCTATGGTTACAGTTTTTGTGAAAAGCCAATTTTTCCCTACTTCAAAGGAATAGATTTTAATTAACTATCATGGTAGTTGAACATCGTTGAGAAGATAGACATCCTCTCAACCCTAATTAAAAATCATCCTTAAACCCAACAATATTAATTAGAGTAACATGATGAGATTCAGATGATATCCAAGTACTAGATACTCAAGAAGTCCATAACCGAGGACACGGCTAATCATGATCAGTTTGTACACTCTGCAGAGATTTGTGCACTTTTCCCCACAAGACTCGATCGCCTCCGTTTGGTTTCTCGCACTGCATGCTGTTTGAGAAACGGATGAACGAGACACAGTCTTTCCGAAGAGGTCCCCTTAACCAGATAGATAGGCCGGTACACCTACAATCTCTCTACATCTGCTAGCCCATCATGGAAATGTTTCCCACAACTTACTCAATTATTCCAGAGCCCATATTGGCATGTGGCTGCACACGGAAGTTTCTAGTATGAATAATCTCATGATCCCTTTGAGCCTGGGTGGCGGTCCAAAAGAAAAATAGGCAATCTCTGGAATACCCAGGTGCCTCAATCCACCCAAATGTGTGTTAAAGTTGCCACCTTAAGTTGAACCATTAATTAACAAACTCACATCTGTCATAGATACACTCACACAATCCACGTCTACGAGCATAGCATGACCTAACAGCAAACGTAGAAGTAACTCCCAAAGGTTCGAATGTAATGCAGGTAATAGGTACTACCTCAATCTACTTCCCAGTCCCACAAGTTAAAAGATCCATCTCATGCAATGTGTGAGGGTTTGACTAATGCAATGAAAACTGGGTAATTGGAAAGTATGATCAAAGTGTTACTTGCCTTGCTGATGATCCGCAAAACCTAGAGACTCAAAGTAGCAAGTGGCGCACTCTGGGTACTCTATCGCAATCAAACAAGCACACAATAAGTACTTAACTAATGCACAGGTAAAACTCAAATAAGAGATCTAACCAGAAAGTTCAACTTAAGAACTTCGGTTTGCAAAAGAATCAACTCGAAAGAAGCAATGAAACTCAAACTGCGAGAGAAACGAGCTCCGGTTTGCTAATTGGCCTAAAGTCAAATTTTACAGTAGCCAAAACCTTGTTCAAGTTGGTTAAACGTAAAGAGGGCATCGAGACGAAGATCTGGGATTTTGAATCACCCGATTCCGACTCTTGAGCGAAAAGAAAAATGAAAAACAAGATCAAGGCAGAAATCACGATCTGAATAATCACGGATAAATACCCCGAAAAAAGAAAACGGACGAACAGACTAACGAACGAACGTTCGCTGTCTGCGGCTAACGGACGAAAACCGTTCATTAAAACGAACGTACGGACGAAAGTCCGCTAAATAACTAAACCGCAGAAAAACCGAACCGATCTAATCTAAAAAACGAATCTACGGTCTACGAAAAAAAACCGATCGGTTCTAAAAAAACTGATTAATTACCTCACGACAAACTCCGGCGAGACGGCGGTCCGGCGAGGCGGCGGCGCTGGGGTGCGGGGCGACGGGCGGCGGCAGCAGGCGGCGGCGGTGCGGTGGCAGCGGGCGGGCGGGCGGCGGCGGCGGCGGCGGGGCGTTGCGGGGGCTAGGGCAGGGAGGCGGCGGGGCTGGGCTGTCGGGCCGGCTCGGCGGCTTATAAAGCCCGAAGTCCTGGGCCAACACGACTCTAAGTCGGTTGCCTCTCTTTTTTTTTTTAAAAAAAATAGAGTCCTGGCGCAGAAAAACTAACGAAAGAAATACTAAACGGACTCCAAAAATCCCGAAATAAATTTTCACCGTCCTCTAATAATATTTAGGACAAAGTGAACATTTTTCCCGGACCTAAACGCAATTTTGAAAAACGCGCATTTTTCCTATGCAAATAAAATCGCAAATAAATCCAGAAAAATACCAAAAGTGATTTTAATATTTTTCCTCCAATATTTCTGTTATTTTGGAGAAGTCATATTATCTCCGCTCATATTTTGTATTTAGAAATATTTTTAGGAGAGAAAAATAATTAGAATCACACTGTCCTCGTACCGGTATTCGAGCGAACTCAAATACGAAAACGGTAAAATTCCCAACTCTCTCCGTAGGTCCTTGAGTTGCTTAGAATTTCGAGGAACGCCACAACAAAAATGCAAAGAGCATGCAATGCAATTATGATCTATGTATAACATTCCAAATTGAAAATTTGGGATGTTACAAACCTACTCTCTTAGAATGAATCTCGCCCTCGAGATTCGACTTGGCTAGAGAACAGATGTGGGTGGTCCTTGCGTAGATCATCTTCTCGTTCCCAGGTGGCTTCTTCCTCGGTGTGGTGACTCCACTGAACTTTGCAAAACTTGATAACCTTACTGCGGGTGAGTCTGCTCGAAAATTCGAGAATCTTAACAGGCTTCTCCTCGTAAGTCAGATCATTGTGCAACTGAATTGCTTCCAGGGGTACTGTGTCTCTAAGCGGTATATCGGCCATCTCCGCATGGCACTTCTTAAGCTGTGAAACGTGAAACACGTCGTGCACTCCTGACAATCCTTCGGGCAACTCCAACTTATAGGAAACCTCTCCCATGCGTTCCAAAACACGGTAAGGTCCCACAAATCTCGGGGCTAGCTTCCCTTTAACTCCGAAACGTTTAACTCCTCGCAGAGGCGATACTCTCAAGTACGCTCTATCTCCGATCTCATAGGCTATCTCCTTGCGCATCGAGTCTGCATAACTCTTCTGCCTGGACTGAGCTACCTTCAATCTATCTCGAATCAACTTCACCTTCTCCTCATACTCTTTGATCAAATCTGGTCCAAACAACTGTCGGTCTCCAACTTCGTCCCACATTAATGGTGTTCGGCATCTCCATCCATACAATGCCTCGAACGGTGCCATCTTCAAACTGGCCTGGTAACTATTGTTGTAAGAAAATTCGGCATACGGCAAATTATCGTCCCAACTAGATCCATAATCTAGTGCACAGGCTCTCAGCATATCCTCCAAAATCTGATTGACTCTCTCAGTCTGTCCATCTGTCTGCGGGTGAAAAGCTGTGCTAAACTCTAGTCTGGTACCCAAAGTTTCATGTAACTGATTCTAGAACTTTGAGGTAAACTGGGTTCCTCTATCCGATATGATGCTCCTCGGAACTCCATGCAGACATACAATTCGGGTCATGTATATCTTTGCCAACTTTGCACTGGTATATGTGGTTTTCACAGGGATAAAGTGGGCTACCTTCGTCAATAGGTCCACTACTACCCAGATTGAATCATATCCTGCTTTGGTCCTGGGCAATCCGGTGATAAAATCCATGCCAAGCTTCTCCCACTTCCATTCGGGTATCGGCATGGGCTGTAACAATCCTGCTGGCTTCTGATGTTCTACCTTTACTCTCTGACATACATCACAAACTGCTACATACTCCGCGATATCTTTCTTCATACCGGTCCACTAGAAAATGTCCTTCAAATCCAAATACATCTTAGTATTTCCTGGGTGAATCGAGTAAGGTGAATCATGGGCCTCCTGTAGAATCAATTTCCTTATCTCTGGGTCATTTGGCACATAAATGCGGTCCTCAAACCATAAGGTGTCGTCTTCATCCTCATGAAAACCTTTAGCTTTTCCTTCGCTCATCCTCTCCTTTATTAAGGCAACCTCCTCGTCAGTTTTCTGAGCTTCTCTGATTTTATCCATCAGGGTAGACTGGATCTCCAATGTTGCTACGTAGCCTCTCGGAACTATCTCCAAACGTAGTTCTCGTAATTCCTCGGCTAATTCCTCTGGAAATTCCTCCGTCAATAGGGTATTGACATGGCTCTTACGGCTTAGCGCATCGGCTACTACGTTAGCCTTTCCGGGATGATAATGCAATCTCATGTCGTAATCCTTAATGAGTTCCAGCCATCTCCTTTGCCTGAGATTCTACTCCTTCTGAGTGAATATATACTTCAAACTCTTGTGATCCGTATATACTTCACAATGGTTTCCAATAAGAAAATGTCTCCACGTCTTCAATGCATGCACTACGGCTCCTAACTCCAAATCGTGGGTGGCATAGTTCAGCTCATGAGGTTTTAGTTGTCGTGAATCATACAAAACAACTCTTCCTTCCTGCATAAGGACTGCTCCAAGTCCTCGACGTGAAGCGTCGTAGTACACCTCATAATCCTTATGTTGATCTGGCAAAATCAACACAGGGGATGAGACCAACCGTTTCTTTAATTCCTGGAAACTGGCCTCACATTCTTCTGTCCAACTGAACTTGGTGTCCTTCTTTAGCAACTCCGTCATTGGCTTTGAAATCCTCGAGAAATTCTTAATAAATCTCCGGTAGTATCCTGCAAGTCCAAGAAAAACTCTGGATCTCTCCAACCGTTGTTGGTGCTTCCCAATGGGTCACAGTGTCCACCTTATCGGGATCTACTGCTATTCCTTCTCCAGATATAATGTGTCCGAGAAATCCGACTTCCTTCAACCAAAACTCGCATTTGCTAAACTTGGCATATAACTGATGTTTTCTGAGCTTCTCCAATACCAAACGCAAATGCTCTGCATGCTCCTCTTCATCCTTCGAGAAGATTAATATATCATCTATGAACACCACGACGAACTTATCCAAATACTCCATAAACACTTTGTTCATCAGGTTCATAAAGTATGCCGGTGCGGTAGTCAGACCAAAAGACATAACGGTATACTCGTACAACCCGTACCTGGTGGTAAAGGCCGTTTTAGGTATATCCTGTTCTCGGATCTTCAATTGGTGGTACCCTGATCGCATATCGATCTTGGAAAATATCTTAGCTCCTTGCAATCTATCGAACAGATCATTGATCATTAGCAGTGGGTACATGTTCTTGATCGTTACTTCGTTCAGCCCTCGGTAATCAACAACCATTCTTAACGATCCATCCTTCTTCTCCACTAGAAGTACTGGCGAACCCAAGGCGAAGAACTTGGGCGTATGAATCCTCTATCCAGTAACTCCTTAATCTGTTTCTTTATCTCCTCCAAATCCTTTGCGGGCATCCTATATGGTCTCTTAGAAAATGGCCCGGTGCCTGGCAAAAGTTCAATAAAAAACTCTATATCTCTATCCGATGGCATGCCAGGTAACTCCTCTGGAAACACATCCGGATAATCCTTCACTACTGGCACTTCCTCCTGAACAACTCCCGTGAGAGAATGTACTTGAGTCCTTATAGGCGAATGCCTAGATACATACTTAATCCTTTTTCCCTCCGGGGTGGTGAGCAAAATAGACTTGCTGGCACAGTCAATGTTACCTTCATACTTCGATAGCCAATCCATACCTAATATCACATCCAATCCTTGTGATTCCAGGACTATTAGGTCAGAGGGGAAAGTGTGGCGTCCTATGATCAATGGCGTCTGAAAACATCCTTGGTGTGCCATATACTCTGCTCCTGGTGAACTTACTAACATGGGGGTCTTAAGAACTCGGGTGGACATCCTATGTCTATTTACGAATCCCCTTGAAATATATGAATGTGATGCACCGGTATCGAAAAGAACTATTGCAGTAAATGTCTTAACCAAAAACTTACCGACAACAGCATCTGCTTGCTCTTCTACCTCCTCCACAGTCACGTGGTTCACTTGTCCTTTGTTGAACGGGTTGGGCTTCTTTGCGGCGCTTCCATTGTCGTTCCCATTCTTAGCTTCTGGGCATTCATTGGCATAATGTCCATTCTTCCCGCACTTGTAACAGGTGGCATGGCTGAAATCCTTCTTGGTGGGTGTGGACGATGTAGGGCGGCTCTGGTTACCATTTTCTCCATTTCCATTTCCATTATTGGGGCCATTGTGATTGTGCGAGCTACCTCCTCCATGGGTATGTTGGAATTGTCCTACCGTTTTAGGGGTAAAACGAGGCTTGCTGAGCTCCAGAATTATACTTTCCTTGCCCATACTTCCTCTTGCGACTTTCAATCTGTTGATGCTTCCTTTCAATCATTAGGGCGCGATCAACCAGTTCCTGGTAGTTATTGAAAGTGGCCACCATCAACTGTACACTCATCTCATCATTCAGCCCTTCCATGAATCTCTCCTGCTTAGCGGCATCTGTGGCCACATCATCTGGGGCATAACGAGATAGGGTACTAAACTCATCCACGTACTAGGCCACAGTACGGTTGCCTTGGCGCAAATTGCGAAACTCCCGCTTCTTCATACTCATTGCTCCAGTTGAGACATGGGCGGTACGAAAAGCTTGCTGAAACTGATCCCAAGTCACATTGGCTATGGGAAAAGTGGCTGTGTAATTCTCCCACCATGCTGCGGCTGGTCCAGACAACTGGTGTGCGGCAAATCACACCTCCTCAGCATCCGAGCAATTGGCGGTGGTCAAATCCCTTCCAATCTTGCGTAGCCAGTCATCAGCCACTATTGGTTCGATACTGCTAGCAAACACGGGTGGTTGCAACCTTAAGAAACGTGTCAGGTTGTCCACGGGTGGTGGTGGTGGAGGGTTGTTGTTGTTGTTGTTCTGGTTGTTCTGAGTGTTCTGGACAAGAAGTTGCATCAGGGTGTTCTGCTGCTGGATCAACTGGGTGAGCTCAGGGGGAAACTCAAATCCGGGCTCACGTCTTGGAGGCATCTGATGGGTGTAGAGGGAAGAGATTTAGAATAGAAAAGAGGTCTAAGGGAAATCACTACCCATATGCACATGAGACAAACACAATCATATCACACCAATCAATTTCAAGCAAGGTCATACAAATCTATCTACCGTTACAAAAGTGCTCTAAATACTAATATATTGGGGTAACTACTAGTCACAGGGTGGTCATCTAAACATATTGATCGACAGAGGATTCCATAATATCCGCTCCAGCTTCATCTTCATAGTCTTCGTCTTTGCTATCATCAGGTTCCGAATCTGTGTCGTCAATGATGATGTAGTATTCCGGTGGAATCTCCTTGGGTTCTTCTTCCTCTTCTTCTTCTCCCATGAGTATCCCTAATTTCTGTGTCAAGTCATCATTCTTCTCTACAAGTATTAGTATCTCCTTCTCGTATCCGTCACGCGTGGACTTGAGTTCCTCTTCTAACCCCAAGTTTCTGTTTAGTGCTTTCTCCAAATCTATCATCCCTGCACACATCTGGTGCTCCTGGCGACGAATGTGATGGTTCAACTCCTACATGAAGGCTGCAATGGATCTATCCTTCCGGGTGCTGATCATATCCCAATTCTCATCTCGGCGTCCACAAATTTGGTAGATGGTGTCCTTTAGCTCCTGCTTGTAGACTTCTCCAATCCTTCCCATAGCGATGTGGGTTGCCATGCTCCTGCCTAGGTTCCCTGTAGGTGCATTAAAAGAAAATGCTATGAGTGCGGTGACGGTCTTGAACGTCCTTCCTGGAACTTGAGCTTGAATCAACCAACGCTCCTCTTCAGGTAGAGTGGCGTTGTAGGTTCCGGTGAAACTTGGTAGTCCAATGTTTAGATATCTGGTGACTTCCTTCATGTGTCGTCCAAATGGTGTATCTTCATCCGGTTGCGTGAACTTGTTCTTTGCATCCACCATCCTAAAAGAGTAGAAAAGATGAGGAGTCAAAAAAGAGAAGAGTGAATAGTGCTATAGGGTTTTAGCTTAGTGGTCGTGTCCTACAGTCAACGTGTGCTCTGATGTAATCTTGTAGCGACCAGACCTCAAACAGTCTGATCTCTGTGCATCAGTGTCATCCCTGGATCAGTAATGCTGACATGCACAATACTTGAAGGATTTATAACAGAGCAGCAATCACACACTTATTACATCGATAGTTCCAACGATAAACTTATTACAATAATAATGGCTTAAGGCCATCTAACACGATAACAGCGGAAGGCTTGGAAGATAAGTGAGTCCATCTAACACGATAACGTTGCAGCCCGAAAACGGGTCAGCACATGGAATATGCTGGCAAGATAACACAGAAGATGCAAGTAACAGAATAAAGGCTATACTATATGCAATATGGCTGGTGGAAATCTCTACGATTACAGTTTTTGCGAAAAGCCAATTTTTCCCTACTTCAAAGGAATAGATTTTAATTAACTATCATGGTAGTTGAACATCGTTGAGAAGATAGACATCCTCTCAACCCCAATTAAAAATCATCCTTAAACCCCACAATATTAATTAGAGTAACATGATGAGATTCACATGATATCCAAGTACTAGATACTCAAGAAGTCCATAACCGGGGACACGACTAATCATGATCAGTTTATCTGCAGAGGTTTGTGCACTTTTCCCCACAAGACTCGATCGCCTCCGTTTGGTTTCTCGCACTGCATGGTGTTTGAGAAACGGATGACCGAGACACAGTCTTTCCGAAGAGGTCCCCTTAACTAGATAGATAGGCCGGTACACCTACAATCCCTCTACATCTGCTAGCCCATCATGGAAAGGTTTCCCACAACTTACTCAACTATGCCAGAGCCCATATTGGCATGTGGTTGCACACGGAAGTTTCTAGTATGAATAATCTCATGATCCCTTTGAGCCAGGGTGGCGGTCCAAAAGAAAAACAGGCATTCTCCGGAATACCCAGGTGCCTCAATCCACCCAGATGTGTGTTAAAGTTGCCACCTTAAGTTGAACCATTAATTAACAAACTCACATCTGTCATGGATACACTCGCCCAATCCACGTCTACGAGCATAGCATGACCTAACAGCAAACGTAGAAGTAACTCCCAAAGGTTTGAATGTAATGCAGGTAATAGGTACTACCTCAATCTACTTCCCAGTCCCACAAGTTAAAAGATCCTACTCATGCAATGTGTCAGGGTTTGACTAATGCAATGAAAATTGGGTAATTGGAAAGTATGATCAAAGTGTTACTTGCCTTGCTGATGATCCGCAAAACCTAGAGACTCAAAGTAGCAAGCGGCGCACTCCGGGTACTCTATCGCAATCAAACAAGCACACAATAAGAACTTAACAAATGCACGGGTAAACCTAAAATAAGAGATCTAACCAGAAAGTTCAACTTAAGAACTCCGGTTTGCAAAAGAATCAACTCGAAAGAAGCAACGAAACTCAAACTGCGAAAGAAATGAGCTCCGGTTTGCTAATTGGCCTAAAGTCAAATTTTACAGTAGCCAAAACCTTGTTTAAGTTCATTAAACGTAAAGAGGGCATCGAGACGAAGATCTGGGATTTTGAATCACCTGATTCCGACTCTCGAGCGAAAAGAAAAACGAAAAACAAGATCAGGGCAGAAATCACGATCGGAATAATCACGGATAAATACCGCGAAAAAAGAAAACGGACGAACAGGCTAACGAACGAACGTTCGCTGTCTGCGGCTAACGGACGAAAACCGTTCGTTAAAACGAACGTACGGACGAACGTCCGCTAAATAACTAAACCGCAGAAAAACCGAACCGATCTAATCTAAAAAAATGAATCTACGGTCTACGGAAAAAAAAACCGATCGGTTCTAAAAGAACCGATTAACTACCTCACGACGAACTCCGGCGAGACGGCGGTCCGGTGGCGGCGGCGGTCCGGCGAGGCGGCGGCTGCGGTGCGGGTCGGCGGGCGGCGGCAGCAGGCGGCGGCGCAGGCGGGCGGCGGCGCAGGCGGGCGGCGGCGGCGGGGCGCTGCGGGGGCTAGGGCAGGGAGGCGGCGGGGCTGGGCTGTCGGGCCGGCTCGGCGGCTCGGCGGCTTATAAAGCCCGAAGTCCTGGGCCAACACGACTCTAAGTCGGTTGCCTCTCTTTTTCTTTTTTTCTTTTTTTTTAAATAGAGTCCTAGCGCAGAAAAACTAACGAAAGAAATACTAAACGGACTCCAAAAATCCCAAAATAAATTTTCACCGTCCTCTAATAATATTTAGGACAAAGTGAACATTTTTCCCGGACCTAAACGCAATTTTGAAAAATGCGCATTTTTCCTATGCAAATAAAATCGCAAATAAATCCAGAAAAATACCAAAAGTGATTTTAATATTTTTCCTCCAATATTTCTGTTATTTTGGAGAAGTCATATTATCTCCGCTCATATTTTGTATTTAGAAATATTTTTAGGAGAGAAAAATAATTAGAATCACACTGTCCTCGTACCGGTATTCGAGCGAACTCAAATACGAAAACGGTAAAATTCCCAACTCTCTCCGTAGGTCCTTGAGTTGCTTAGAATTTCGAGGAACACCACAACAAAAATGCAAAGAGCATGTAATGCAATTATGATCTATGTATAACATTTCAAATTGAAAATTTGAGATGTTACATGATTCATGATAGCTTGTTAAATAAAAAGCATGATTGCAATGATGTTATTGTAAATTCTATTAATCTCAATTGTGATAATGACATGCAAAACCCTAAGCTTGGGGATGCTTATTTTGCTATGTCCACTACTTGTTGCAATGATCATGATTGGGGTGATGAATCTTATGATCTTGAAAAATTATTTAAACCCCATCATGAATATGAGATTGATAATAATGTCTGCCATAATATTGAAAGTGGATTTGAAAGAGTGTCAACTTTTGATACCACTATTTTGAAAGAGTGTCAACTTCGCATGCATGTGGATCGTGTTGAGAATATGTTATGTGATAGCTATTTTGTTGAATTTGATCATGATCCTACATGCAATTATTATGAGAGAGGGAAATATGGTTGTATAAATTTTCATGTTACTAAATTACCTCTCGTTATGTTGAGATTGCTATTGTTTCTTTTTCCTTCCTTGCATATGCTAGATCTTGCTTGTCTTGGTAATTTGTTTTCCTATAAGATGCCTATGCATAGGAAGTATGTTAGACTTAGATGTGTTTGTCACATGTCTTATGATGCTCTCCTTGTGCTTCAATTCTTCTCTTTCATGTGAGCATCATGGAATTATCGTGCTTAGCTAGGGGCGTAAAATGATAGCGCTTGTTGGGAGGCAACCCAATTTTACATTTTTTTTGTTTTTGCTGCTGTTAGGGAATAAATATTGCATCTAGCTTCTGTTTAGATGTGGTTTCATGTTTTGTTTAGTGTTTGTGCCAAGTAGAACCTTTGGGAAGACTTGTGTGAAGTTTATGTGATCTTGCTGTGAAAAACAGAATCGTTAGGGCTCGCTAGAATGGCCATCAGATTTTACTGGAGCGTGCTATTTAGTTGATTCTTTTTGCAGATGATTAGTAGACAAATTCCTCACGTTTACCAATTTAGTTTGAATTTTTTGGAGTTACAGAAGTATGCGAAACCAACAGATTACTACATACTGTTCTGTTTTTCACAGATTCTGTTTTTCGTGTGTTCTTTGCTTCTTTCAATGCATCTATGAGTAATATTGTAAAGTATGAACCATAGGGAAGTTGGAATACAGTAGGTTTAACACCAATATAAACAAAGAATGAATTCATTGCAGTACCTTTGAGTAGTGGTTTGCTTTCTTATACTAACGGAGCTCACGAGAATTTTTGTCTAAGTTTTGTGTTGTGAAGTTTTCAAGTTTTGAGTATTACTTTGATGGACTACTAGATCATTGATGGCGCGCGTTGCCGCGCCCGTTCTTTTTTCAATAGAATGATAGTTATTTCCATAAATATCTGGAAGCATAATCACGACCAAAGTAGTATGGCACCTATAATTTCATTGAATCCATTCATACAAACATCAAACATTATACAAATAAAAAATGGCAGGTGATCACTTCAAAGAACTCACACAAATTCAGAGAGGATTCGCTTGTTTCTGACTTGCCATAGTAAAAGGTAACATTATAAGAAAAACAGAGCTTTGTCATCTTTTCTCATTTGGAGAGACAACCCTGTTGTAAGTTCCAAGAACAGCTTTAGCCTTCTGCTCAAATTCAAGTTGATAATCACCTTAGGCAGAAATCTGTAGCATGCTAAAATGACAGGCAGAGCCCACAATATTCAATCACCATTATAGAAATAATTTAAACTGACAGGCAACCTAAAAGGCTTTTTGTGGTACTGATGCATACTACAAATTGACTGTCTATTTAATAGAAGCAAGTGCCAGCTACTCATTGTTCTGTAAATAGCAGATTGAGCAACATTTTTTTCTAATTTTGAAGGAAGACAGTTCTCAGTATAGTGACCATGTAATCTAGATTATCAAGTTGGAGCCTGTCGACTTACGTTATTCTGCGTGTGGGTCGTTGGTAAAGGAGGAGTCCAGGAGTGCACGAACCAGCAATGTCAGAAGTGATCTGTATAACGAAAAAGATCAAATTAATAAGTTTAATAATAGAGTGAGAGGAACAAACAAATCACATGGGTAAAGACATGTATTGGTTGGTGTTACTAAGCCACTTGCAAGAAGAAACACTGATCACAGCACATAATTAAAGAAGAAATCCACATAAAAAAGATTTATTTAGAATCTTGAGAAATTGGTGTTTTTTTATTCAAAGTCTATAAACATAATCGCGTTTTAAAAAGAGAAAGTCGTAAATGCCAGATCCTATCAAGATTTATTCAATGTCTAGAAAAATATACACATTTTAAAAAGAGAAAGTCATAAATGGTAGATCCTATCAATATTTTATTATTCAACCTTTGATTATTCATGGTAAAGTACATGGGGTATATAGTCCTCACCACTGTACCAGCAGGTCCGTCTTCATCAACCCGCAAACATCGGTACGCATATAATCTTCGTGTCCCTCTCCATTTCCCGCTAGACTTTGCAGTTGAACACTTAAGGTGGCCCTGGATGTGTCACGTTGAACCGAATACTTAATAGTGACATAACAGGAAGGAGACAAAAAAAAATTGAAATGAAAAGGGGATCTCATGGGTATTAATCAGATGCAATGTAAAAATAAATAATGGAGGGGGGGTCAGGAAATTAGAGTACCAGGGGTAGACAAAAAATACATATGCTCGGCATTGATCGCTGAAATCTCAAAGAATAGATGAGAACTCCGATAAATCCCATACCGAAGAAACTGAAAGCATGGAAAGATTAGGAGAGTGTCTTTTACAAGAAGATTAGGAGAGGCTAGCTACATATCCAGCTTGGATCGGAGTACTCTAATAGAAAATGGCATGTTAAACTTTATTAAGGAAATGCTTAATATTTGAATGGCATTGCATGGTAGTGTAAATAGCAATACACCTAGAAATTTCACATGACTTGCCTTTCTCTGAGTTGTACATCGCTTCCTTCGGTTTGTTTCCACAAAACAAGATAGGCACACGATGCATAACATCAATCATGGATCCACTAAAATAGAAAGAAAAAATCAGACTCAATAAATACTGTATCTGTGTGTGTGCGCGTGTGTGTGGATTGTCATGAAAATCATTACAACAAAATTAATATGAACAAGGAAAGAAAATTTGGTTAACTGTTTTCACCACGGACGGATGAAAAGCTAATGTAAATATCCATAAAATAGTGTGTGTCTTTTGGGCCTGTTGTAAAATATGCAAGTTGAGCAGCTAGAATCAAACTGGAGGGAAGATAATGCATGACATCATAAACAACACCAGTTATTCTAATTATAAAGGCAATATGAATCAATCAATCTAGAATGTGATTAGGTTTACAATCACGAGAAAGCACATGATAAGTACAATTACGTACACATCTACCTGCTGCTATTGTATCAAGTATCCAGTGACCCGCTGTAGCTCCACCGAGAACGAACCAACGTTGCCTGCTCAAAGTTCGCATACCTTCCTGGACCTGGCAGCAGCGTGCCGGGGGACTTTAGATCCGTCGTAAAAACAGATCACGGGTTGGGGTGTTTGCGCCTGAAAGCCAAGATCTCGCCGCAGCACTCCGTTACACTCCTGGATCTAAAAGAGCAGAGCAAGCTTGGCCTCGTCCTCCACCGACAGCCCAACCTGTAAAGCCCTGAGGCACGACATCGGCGAGAGACAGCTGGCGCGGCCCGCTGCGAATGCGCTCCCCACAGCGCGAAGAACAACTGGCGCTTGGAGCGGCGAGTCCGTCCAGCACGCCGGCGCGGGCGACCCACCGCGTCCTCTCTCTCCCAGAAGGCGGCGTGGCGGAGCATGCCTCGTAGCCAGGCGACGAACCGCAGCGCATCGACCAGCCGCTCGAGCGCCGAATCCCCTTGGGCACCTCGCCTTAGCTGGTTCCCCTGAAACGCCGGTTCCCTCATGCGTCGCGTCGGCTCCCTCGTTCTTGGATCCCACGCGCGGCTGGCGTCCGCTGAATCCCCTCGAGTCCTCGACCGCCCCAGGATCGACCGCACCGGCTACTCCTCTCCTCCAGTCGCTGGATTAGGCAGGTGGACCTCGATCGGGATCAGGGTTGGGCGAGCTTCGATCGGGATCGGGAGTTGACAACAGCGGCGGTTGCGTTCCACCTTAAAAGGATGGCTCCGAGCACATCATCGTGGTAGGAAAATCAACGGAGAGGGTGACGCCGTTTCGCTATGTCTGCTGGTGCTAGAGATCGAGAAAGAGCGAGGGGGGCCACTGGTCGAAGTCGATGTCGTGGTCGGTGCCACTGCCGGGAAGGATACGCCCAGCCATCTAGATTTGGAGAAAGAGCACAGAGGTCGGGGAGAGGAGGAGTCGAGGAGGGGTTGGTGCGAGACGACGTCTCGATTCGGTCCCGGTGGGGAGAGGAGACTTGGCCATTGGGCCCAATGTAACGCGGAACGTCCAAAAATGCTAACGGAGAAGCGGTCCACACGGTGTGTGATCGGTATTAGAAAAAGAACCAAGATTACATGGCACTCCCAGCTAATCTGACGGCTGAAAATGCTTAAAATTGACGATCGGACAGCTATGAACGTTGATGCTCTGAGAGGGCTGGAAAAGTGCTCAGTTTTAATGTATCTAAATGGAACGAAGAGTAGCAAAGGCCTAAGCTTGGGGATGCCCATGGCACCCCAAATAAAATTTAAGGACAATCAAAAGCCTAAGCTTGGGGATGCCCCAGGAAGGCATCCCCTCTTTAGTCTTCATCCATCGGTAACTATACTTAGAGCTATATTTTTATTCACCACATGATATGTGTTTTGCTTGGAGCGTCTTGTATAATTTGAGTCTTTGCTTGTTAGTTTGCCACAATTATCCTTGCTGGACACACCTATTTGAGAGAGTTAAATATGGCATAGGAATTGTTAGAACACTCTATGTGCTTCACTTATATCTTTTGAGATGAATAGTTTTGCTCTAGTGCTTCACTTATATCTTTTGAGTTGAATAGTTTTGCTCTAGTGCTTCACTTATATCTTTTAGAGCACGGTGGTGGTAATAATTTGAAGAAATTGTTGAACTCTCATGCTTAACTTATATTCATTTCAGAGTCTATTAAAACAGCATGGTAATGTGTTTAGGCTATAAAACTAGTCTTCACATGATAGACATCCAATATCAATGTAGTAAAAACTTTCACACTAAGTGCATTGAATATGATGAGATGTTGGATACTTAATAATTGTTTTGAGATATGAGGATAGTGATATTAGAGTCATGCTAGTGGAGTTATTCAGAAATTGAGAAATACTTGTGTTCAGGTTAGTGATTCCTGTTGCATGCACGTATGGTGAACCGCTATGTGACGAAGTTAGAGCATGAGGTATTTGTAAAGTGCCAACCTTTGTGTGGAGGTCGGGGGCGCGCGACAGTTAACTACTACCAACCTCCCGCCTAGGAGCATGCGTTGATTGCTTTGTTTTGATGACTCGTAGATTTTTGCAATAAGTATATGAGTTCTTATGACTAATGTTGAGTCCATGGATTATACGCACTCTCACCCTTCCACCATTGCTAGCCTCTCTTGTACCACGCAACTTTCGCCGGTGCCATAAACCCACTATATATCCTTCCTCAAAACAGCCACCATATTATTCCTCAAAACAGCCACCATACCTACCTATCATGGCATTTCCATAGCCATTCCGAGATATATTGCCATGCAACTTTACACCGTTCCGTTCATATGACACGCATCATATTGTCATATTTCCATGCATAATCATGTAGTTGACATCGTATTTGTGGCAAGGCCACCATGCATATTTTTTCATACATGTCACTCTTGTTTCATTGCACATCCCGGTACACCGCTGGAGGCATTCATATAGAGTCATACTTTGTTGTAGTATCGAGTTGTAATATCGAGTTGTAATGAAAGTGTGATGATCATCATTATTAGAGCATTGTCCCATGGGAGGAAAGGCTAAATCAATAAAGCCCCTCCGCAAAAAAGAAAAAAAAGGACAAAAAAAAGAAAGGCCCAAAAAAATGGAAAAAGAAAAGAAAAAGGGACAATTGCTACTATCTTTGTTCCACACTTGTGCTTCAAAGTAGCACCATGTTCTTCATGATAGAGAGTCTCATGCTTAGTCACTTTTATATACTAGTGGGAATTTTCGTTATAGAACTTGGCTTGTATATTCCAACGATGGGATTCCTCAAATGCCCTAGGTCTTCGTGAGCAAGCAAGTTGGATGCACACCCAATAGTGCTATGTCCATGGCTCACGCTCATGTATTGCGTAAAAGTTAAAAGGTTTGAAAGAATAGAGTATGAAAACAAGTGCTTGGATGAAATCAGGGTTGTGCACAATATGAATATTTTGTGTGATGAAGAGGGAGCATAGCCAGACTATATGATTTTGTAGGGATAACTTTCTTTAGCCATAGTATTTTTAGAAGATATGATTACTTTGTTAGTATGCTTGAAGTATTATTATTTCTTATGTCAATATAGACTTTTGTCTTGAATCTTTCAGATCTGAACATTCATGCCACAATTAAGAGAATTACATTGCAAAACTATGTTGGTTAGCATTCCACATCAAAAATTCTGTTTTTATCATTTACCTACTCGAGGATGAGAAGGAATTAAGCTTGGGGATGCTTGATACGTCTCCAACGTATCTATAATTTTTGATTGTTCCATGTTATTATTTATGATGTCTTGGATGTTTAATGGGCTTTGTCAGACACTTTTATATCATTTTTGGGACTAACCTACTAACCCAAAGGCCTAGTCCAGATTGCTGTTTTTTGCCTGTTTCAGGGTTTTGCAGAAAAGGAATATCAAACGGAGTCCAAGCGGAAATGAAACCTTCGGGAGAGATATTTTTGGAGAAAATCACGAACGAGAGACTTGAGAAACACGGCAGGGGAGCCACGAGGTGCCCACGTGGGTGGGGAGCGCGCCCCCTGCCTCGTGGGGCCCTCGTGAGTCCCTCGGTGTCCTCCTTCCTCCTATATAAGCCTACGTACACCGAAACCATCAGCAACAGAGAAAAAACCCTAATTCCACCGCAGTAACCTTCTGTTCCCGTGAGATCCCATCTTGGAGCCTATTCCGGAGCTCCGCCGGAGGGGGATCCATCACGGAGTGCTTCTACATCATCATCATCGCCCTCACCATGAGTTGTGAGTATTTTACCACAGACCTTCGGGTCCATAGCTAGTATCTAGATGGCTTCTTCTCTCTCTCTCTGGATCTCAATACAAAGTTCTCCTTGGTCTTCGAGGAGATCTATTCGATGCAATCTCTTTTTGCGGTGTGTTTGTCGAGATCCGATGAATTGTGAGTTTATGATCAAGATTATCTATGAGAAATACTTGGTTCTTTTCTGAACTCTTTATGTGTGCTCATAATATCCTTGCAAGTCTCTTCGAATTATTGGTTTGTATTGGCCTACTAGATCTATAGTTCTTGCAATGGGAGAAGTGCTTGGCTTTGGGTTCAATCTTGCGGTGTCCTTTCCCAGTGACAGTAGGGGCAGCAAGGGACGTATTGTATTGTTGCCATCGAGGATAAAAAGATGGGGTTTATATCATATTGCTTGAGTTTATCCCTCTACTTCATGTCATCTTGCTTAAGGCGTTACTTTGTTCTTATGAACTCAATACACTAGATGCATGCTGGATAGCGGTCGATGTGTGGAGTAATAGTAGTAGATGGAGGCAGGAGTCAGTCTACTTGTCTTGGACGTGATGCCTATATACAATGATCATGCCTAGATAGTCTCATAATTATTCGCTTTTCTATCAATTGCTCGACAGTAATTTGTTTACCCATCATAGAATATCGCTATCATGAGAGAAGCCACTAGAGAACACTATGGCCCCCGGGTCTATTCTCAACATATCAATCTACATCTACTTTACTTTTTCCGCTTTTACTTTCTGTTCTTATAAACAAAAATACCAAAAATATAAACTATCATCTCTATCAGATCTCACTTTCGTAAGTGACCGTAAAGGGATTGACAACCCCTTATCGCGTTGGCTGCGGAGTTCTTATTTGTTTGTGCAGGTGCGAGGGACTCGCGCGTGGTCTCCTACTGGATTGATACCATGGTTCTCAAAAATTGAAGGAAATACTTACGCTACTGTGCTGCATCTCCCTTTCCTCTTTGAGGGAATACAACGCAAGCTCGAGAAGTAACAGACAGTTGGGAAGCATCCCTCGCAATTCTTCAGGAA
>LR738715.1:385324611-385339103 GCA_902687465.1 Secale cereale | reverse complement strand
CATAGAATATCGCTATCATGAGAGAAGCCACTAGAGAACACTATGGCCCCCGGGTCTATTCTCAACATATCAATCTACATCTACTTTACTTTTTCCGCTTTTACTTTCTGTTCTTATAAACAAAAATACCAAAAATATAAACTATCATCTCTATCAGATCTCACTTTCGTAAGTGACCGTAAAGGGATTGACAACCCCTTATCGCGTTGGCTGCGAAGTTCTTATTTGTTTGTGCAGGTGCGAGGGACTCGCGCGTGGTCTCCTACTGGATTGATACCATGGTTCTCAAAAATTGAAGGAAATACTTACGCTACTGTGCTGCATCTCCCTTTCCTCTTTGAGGGAATACAACGCAAGCTCGAGAAGTAACAGACAGTTGGGAAGCATCCCTCGCAATTCTTCAGGAAATATGTCTTCATATTTGCAAACCACCGAAATCTGGGATATGGCATTAATCTCGCCCTTGACATTGAGAGAGAATAGCCTGATTGTGTTATCTCGAGCTGCGAAGATAATCACGTCTTCTGAAGGATGAGTTAAATTGACCTCCTTGTTTGCACAATCAAGAAGAGCATCATGCTTAGAGAGCCAATCCATTCCAAGAATGAGATCAATGTCCGAATTGCCGAGAACAACTGGGGAAGCTAGAAATTTATAATTGCCCATCTTGATGGAGATATCTGGAACAACTGATTTGGAAGTCATTTGCAATCCCGGAGAAATAATGTTCAAAGGCCTTGATATCTTCTCCGCAACCAAATCATGCTTAGCAACGAATGGTCTTGAGATGAAGGAAAGCGATGCACCAGAATCAAATAAAACTTTTGCAGGAATAGAGTTAACCGGAAGATTACCAATGATCACGTCTGTAGAATCATCTGCCTGAGCTATGTTCATCAGATTCACCCTTGCAGCCTTTGGATTGTGCCTGACAATGGCGTTGCTTGACGACTTGATAGGAGGAGGTGGCGGAAGGCGCCTCTGGTTGGTGCACTTGTGTAATGCCCAGTATGAGACTATACCTCCTATGTGTCGAGGCACGACTTAAAGGCATAATCTCATACTAGAATGATCTCAAGTATGGTACCTTTGCACAACTCATGTAAAAGAGGGGATGAAATTGCAAAAGAGTAGTGGGCTTACACTCGCCACGTCACACAATGAAATACATTAACATACATCATCCGAATAACATCAGAGTCCGACTATGGACGAAGATCCAAATGAAAGATACCATAAATAAAGCAACACAAGGTCCCGATCACCCCTAGTAGGAACCACTACTGATCGTCGAAAACGTCAAATACATACGGCTACGCTCTTCATCGAACTCCCACTGAAGTTCTGATCCACCTCCTGCAATTTTATCGGATGTACCTGCATCTGGTGTGTGTAGTAATCTGTGAGCCACAAAGGACTCAGCAATCCCGTTCCCGGGTATCAAAACTAACAAAGCCTTTAGGTGAGGAGGGGGGGGGGGGGTAATAAAGTGTTTGCAGCAAGTACTAAGAAACTAGCATACGAGTTTAGAGCGAGAAGAGATCAAGTGCCAACGATCGGCAGGTGATCACGTAGAGATCCTAACTACTCACGTCAGACATAACCCCACTGTGTTCTTCTTCTCGAAACCCCTTCGAGAAGAGACAATCACGGAACTCACACAGGTAGTGTATTCTTAAGGATAGAGTGTCATGTTTTCTACAACCGGATATTAACAAATTCCCATCTGCCACATAACCGCGGGCACGGCTTTCGAAAGATCAAAACCCTGCAGGGGTGTCCCAACTTAGCCCATCACAAGCTCACGATCTGCGGAGTCGCAACTCCAAGGTGGGAAGACCCGAGTATTCTCGGAATCCCGTGCTCAAGATATTCCGACAAAGGTAAAACTAATCCAGCAAGACCTCCCGGCGTGCCGACACCCTAATAGTAGCCGCGCGTATCTCGTCTCAGGCCACGACCGGATGGGCGATTCTATAGGTTTTTACCAGCCCTTGAGTTTCCTTGAGGTGGCCCCGCAGACTCCCTAGTTTGGACCAACACTCATGTGGAGCACCGGCCCAGGGTTGTAAATAAGAAGAGGGTTAATTACTCCCTATGCAAGTTTTAGTTGTTAGGAAAATGTAGAACCAAAGTTGGGCCTTGCTGGAAAAGCTTTAGCGCTAAGCGGGTTATCGAGGGGGGCCCATAAACCCCAACCGTGTTAGGAACGCAAAATCCGAGAACATAACACCGGTTTATCGGGTCCTGAGGTGGCATGAGTGGAACAAAACACCGAGCAAAAGGCCAAGCCTTCCACCCATTGCCAAGTATATCGGTGTGTTAATATATTTAAGAGATATTGTGATATTCCAACAACAAGTTCCAACATGGAGCAATCTTCATCTTCATCTGCAACTAACTACGCTATAAGAGGGGCTGAGCAAGCGGGTAACATAGCCAAACAACGGTTTGCTAGGAAGGTGTCAAAGGTTAGTGGTTTCATGGCAAAACAGACATAGGCATCGAGGCAATATCTAAAGAGCGAAACATCTAGCATAGGCAAAGATAGTAGTGATATCTGGGAATGGTCATCTTGCCTGGGATCCCGCAAAGAAGAAGAACGAGTCCAGCACCAGTTGAACAAAACCTCACAACTGCGGAGCGAAACCTAAGCTAAAGATAGAAGCGAACCAGAAAGAATAAAACAACACGGTAAACACACATATCATAACCATGGCATATGATGCACAACCAAGTATGATGCATGTACGGTTTAATTCAACATGGCATGGCAAAGTGCACAAACAAGTACTACAAGTTAAGTGGGGCTCAATATGCAACGAGTTGCATATTGCCGAAACACCACATTTTATTTATTTAGTTGATTCTTGTTTATTTACAAGACAAGGTAAAATGTTTGTTAACATGGCAAGAGGTGAAGCTTAAACAAACTACAATATCTAGTCATTTTCAATGAGGCCGGAAATAACAACAACAATTCCGGAAATTCCACATGTGCAAATTTAGCAATTATTAAGAAACAACAATTTAACATTTAAAGGTTGTTATCATGATGCGGATGACATGATCAAGATTTATGCACTTTTATTAAAAGTTGACAAAAGAGATATGATGCATTTGTCATCGTGGTGGAAAGAAAGGGTGCCACAGTGACGATAACCGAAAATGGTGCCGCAACAACATTTCGGTACCGGTAACTCGTTGAGAGACCGGTGCAAAATAAAGATGGTGTGAGCGTGTCATGGAAGATGATGGGGTGCTCCCGGTTTCCGGGTTCCCACGGGTCGGCGATAAATGAGGGCACAACAGACACGGTGCAAACAAGGGATGCATCTCATACAACACAAGCATTCATTCGTTCACGGGCATCGTCTCGCGGTATACCTTCGAAGCGTTCGTTTCGGGGTGGTTCGAGGTCGTAGAGGAAGTAGTGGTACACGGCGATGGTAGTGGTACACGTTTCCGTAGACGTTCGGGTCACATGTAGAGGTACTTGGCGTTCTTGGCGTTTTCGGAGACGACAATAGAGGTACTTGGCGCATATGGTAGTCATTCGAGCGTCTACGGGACTTGTCGGTCACGGTCTCGGCAACGTAGTTGTGCATGGGTCTTCGGCACGAGTAGTTGTACATGGCGTCTGGCGTAGTCGAACTTGGCGTATCTGAGCACAGATCTGGTAACCGTGGCTTGGCATCAACAAAACAAAACACACCAGAATGAAGGCATGACTTGGGGCTCCTCGAACCCATGGAGTCGGCCGGCAGGAGGAACTCCGGCTGGTGGCGTCCTCCGGTGAGGATGACGAGGCCGAGATGATGCAGAGTACGAGGAGGCCGAAGGGTGGCTCGCGGCGGCTCGGTGCTGTCGCGGTGGCTCGTGTTCGCCGGTGCGGAGGAAGACAACAGGAGGCCCGGCGATCTGGCTGTAGGGCACTGGCGCGACGAAGCAAGGAGGCGGGACGGTGTTGCTGGAGGGCCCGCCGCACGTAGCAGCATGGAGGAGGAGGCCGTAGGTGGGGGAATGCGCTCGGCGGAGTCGTCGAAGAAGGCTGGGGCGGCGCTATCGGCTCGAGGTCGAAGCCCCTGCGCGGGGGGGTCGGCGACGCTCCGCAGGGCCGCGGCGGGGACGCGGCAAGGCCGGCCGCGGGGCGCCATGGCGAGGCGCGGCGGGGACGCGGCGGTCGACGAAGTAGGGAGGAGGCCGCAGGTGGCGCGGAGGGAGACGGTGGCAGCATCTCGCCGGCCTTCGGGGCGCCATGGGCGGAGGTGGAGAGCGGCCGAAGAGGTGACGCTTGGTGGAGGAAGAGGGCGTAGGGGAGGCCGGTGCTCGGCAGGGGGGTCGGCCGCGAAGGCACCGGCGGCGCTCGGGACGAGCGAGGTCGCGGGCGAGGTGGCCGATGGCGCCGACGAGCACATCGGGCGACGGGAGCAAGGGAGATCGAATCGGGAGGATGTGGGGTTCCAGCGAGCGAGAGGAGAGATGGCGGTGGGTAGAGGGAGAGAACAACGGCGCGAGATGGGATCGCTGCGGGCTTAGGGTTAGGAGGGAGATGCGGCTGGGCCTAGGAGGCCTTGAGCCAGATGGCCGGCCTGAGAGAGGGTTGCGGCTGGACTCTCTTGCCTCTCTCTCTTTTTCTCAAAAAAAAAAAACAACACAAAGAAAAGAAAAAGAAAAGAAGGAAGGGTTGCAAAAAGAATTTGGACAAGCGGGAAATTTTCCCGGATTCACAAAAATGAGCACGGTCCATGAAAAATAGTAGAGGCATGAGCGCAAGAGTTAAATTCAAACTCATTTGAATTTAATTCAAATGGTTTGAATTAGGGCATGGCTTAGAAAGTGTCCAAAAATGTTGAGACTTTAGGAGGAGCCTCGATAAAAGGGAAAGGAAAAGTTGGCAAGGTTTGAGGCAAGGAATTGAGAAAGAAAAGGCACGGGGAAAAAATATATGCAAGTGTGTTATGGTCAATTCCAAACAAATGGAGTAATTTAATATAGCTCCCTAATAACATTGAGAGGCTTTTATATGTTATAAAGAGAAGTCACCATAGTGAGTATCCCTCAATTTAAATGGATCGAAGACCCATACGGCTTATTTAGTTGAGTTGCAGAAATTAAAGACATGATGGCATTATGACATGATGCAATGCAAAAATAAATAAAGCAAGCAAAAGAAACACACGACAAAACCCGGAACATCTGGAAGTCTTCTGGAGCATCATGGCGTCACAACTCTCCCATACTAACAGAGGATCTCGACCCGAGATCCTAGAGATGGCACCGAATAAAAGAGGAATAAAGGAAGAGGTAAAACAAAGTTGCTTCTTTGACAGACGAGTGAAACCACGAACCTTGAGAGGTTGAACAAGTTGGATAAGAATGCAACAGAGATGAACGAAGATGAAAACACTCCGTTAGAAAAGTGGAACATAGAACATTATGAGAACCTTGTAGGTTGAAAGACATGAAACAAGAGCTTACGAATCAAAGAATATGAAACCGCAACGATATAGCCAAGGAAAAAGAATGACATAATTTGGACAGCAATCCAACTGAAAATGGAAGGAATTAACATGAACTTGAGGAGATGGATTGATACATGATGAAATCAACAACACACTTCCTCTGAAACAATTGAAAGAGTGGCACAAGGGGTAAGAAGGATTCAGACAGCACTCCGGTTGAAAATAGAGGAAAAACTAGATAAGATAACGGAACTGAATGGAGGGCACAACACTCCGGTTAAATAGACAAGCAAGGGAAGAATATGATCTTGATAAAAAGAAGATGATGGTCAAAGAGAGCAATATCACAATGCCTCCGGAATGAAAGAATAGAAAATAGATCAATGAAAGAAATGAACGGAGTAAAATATGATAATTTCTCCCAAAATTGAATTTGAAAGAGAATCCTTACCAAGATGGATTAAACAGAGTTGTTGGAAGAATCAACAAGCACATAATAAGCTTGTTGTTGTCTTATGGAAAACATCTCAAAATTATGAGGTGACAACCAGCCACTTATGAAAACATTTGATTGGATTGAGATCAACAAGGAGACGAAAAAAACTTATTTCACCGGAATGATAAATGAAGAACTTGGGTCATTTATAAGCACCACAATAGCAAAACCCTTAGGGAAAACTTTTAGGTGAAATACAACCCAAGATTACTCCAATGAATAAATTGAATGGTTGGAAAGATCTCCTGAACAAAGAAAATGATGGGTTTAAATATCTCATTCCTAACAACTTGTGAATCATGAAACATGAAGGAAAATTGTCAAAAATGGCATACCACCATCTTAAAAGATAAGGTAGAAAGAATGACACTTTGGAATGCAATACAGAGAATACTTGAGCTCCTCCACAATAAGAATCTTGAAGAACACTTCGAGGATGAATTAAATCATGATGAACCACCATGAAGAACTCCGGTAACAAAAGGATGAGAAGTGGAGGATAAGAAGAATAATGTCGGTGTACTAAGGTAGGGGTACCTCAGTACCCCAACTTGTGCACGGACAGTAGCGGCTTCCCGCGGCGGGGTTCACCACGTGCTTGCCGGAGACCTTCCTGCTCCATGTAAAACCATTCAAAAACAAAGTATACAAGACAGAAGATCGAGACCCCGGCAAGTGGAGCTTGCCGGGAAGGCCGTTCCAAGGCTCAAGATTACCTCACCCATGCAAGGCCCTGGCAAGAGGAGCTTGCCAGGAAGACTAAGATTCCATTACAAAAGACACGCCTCGGCGCAACGTGCGCCCCGGCGGGGCCCGGGGAGCGACAAGCTTCAGAGCCCGGCAAAGCTCCTGGGCCCGGCAAGGTCAAGACCCCGGCAAGGTGCTTGCCGGGAGAGTTGTGCTGTGTGCCCACGCTCCAGCTCATCGAACCACGCGTCGCACTGGGGCCATTCCGGGGACGCGTGGCGGATGGCTGTGCAGCCTGGGGGACACGGTGGCACTCCACGGTGGTGAAGCCATCGCCGTGGCAAACGGAGACGCAAGGGCGGGCGCTTTTGGGGTCGACGGCGACGGGCATTAAATGCTCATGTCCCCCACTGTCTAAGTAGGTAGCGACCACTGTTCATGCACTGTAGCTCCACTATTCCCGCACTGTTACAACTACCACCTTTTTTACATTTTTACCCTTTCTCTTACGTTGACACCTGTCGGTGACCCCTTGCACTATAAAAGGAGGCCCATGCACAACGTGGAGGGGGTTCGGAACCTAGATCGCTCATACACTCGGTGTAGCTAGTTCTTCAAGCTCCCGAGCTCTCCAACTCAATACAAACCAAGCAGGAGTAGGGTTTAACGCGTCCGTCGCGGCCCGAACCTGGATAAACTGCCCGCGTGTTCACTACGATCTGCTCTTTGTGCTCCCTCCGCCCTCTTACCGCACAAGCAAGGGGCTCCGGTCCCATAGGTGATCGTGGCGGACAGTTTCCCCCGACATCTTTGGCGCGCCAGGTAGGGGGCGTCGAGGTTGTGCGAACCTGATCCGGCGTTCACGCGGGCGCATTCTTCATCAACCTCTCCGAATTCGACAGCTTCATCAACAACAGCACCATGGCCCCGAAGAAGAAGGCTTCGGAGGTCGCAGGCCCGTCTGCGTCTCATCCGCCGCCACCGGAACCAACGGTGGGCGGGGGACACGCCGTCGGAAGGGTGGTCGCCGGCGAGGACACGCGCGGCGCCACCAAATCCAAGGACAGGACGGACGACCGAGCCTCGGTCTCCGTGGACGCGCCGCGTCCATCCCAGCACACGACAACCCAGCAGCGCCATACCACAGGAGGTGGTATCCGCTTGCTGGGACAAGGGCAAACCGGAGGCTCGCGGGACGCCCCGGACCGCCGTCCGGGCACCAGCAAGGCGCGGTCGCCGGGGCGAGACCCTGCTCCTTCTAACCCCGTTAGAAGTCCGAGCATATCCCGCTCCTCGCACTGCTCGCCCCCGCTCCCCTCCACTCCTGCAGAAGCGCTCGCAAGGGCGCAACTGCTCCTCGATTTCCCTCCAGCGGCAGACAAGGCCGAAGACTGGAGGGCCACCATCCAGAGCCTGATCGCTTTCGCCAACAACAACTCTCCACAGCAGCCGGCGACCTCGCGGCCGCGGCAAGCTGAGAAGACGAAGGCAGACGGCGACAAGACCGCCGGGGGTGCAACCACCGTGCACTCCCCGCCGCGGAAGCAGAAAACGCCGCCCCGCCGGAACAACGCCGACGACGGCTCCACGGCGTCGTCGGACCCGCGGGCCCGTCGGGACCAGCGCCAGGTCCTCGACGACCGGCGACAAGAAGACGCTCGGACAACGATCGAGCGCCGCCGAGAAGCTCGGCGACAATCAGACCAGAGAGCTGGGAACACTGTCGACGCGCGCGCGCCCGGTGAACCAGGCGACTTGCCGTATGCGGCAGGCTGCCCTGCGTTCACCCGCGAGCTGCGGCGCGTCCAGTGGCCCAGCATGAAGAATTTCAAGCCCGACGTACCAGAGAAGTACGACGGCAAGACGCACCCCTCGGAATTCCTCAGCATCTACACCATCGCGGTGCAGGCTGCCGGGGGGCGCGACGAGAAGATTTTGGCAAACTACTTCCCGCTCGTGCTTAAGCCAAACGTTCGTTCGTGGCTCATGCACTTGCCGGAAGGCTCCATTTCTTCTTGGGCAGACCTTTGCCATCAGTTTGTTGGTGCCTTCACGGGCGGCCACAAACCCCACGGCCAGGAGAGCGATCTCCACATTCTGGCCCAGAAGGAAGGAGAATCCCTGTGCAAGTACATCCAACGCTTCAGCCGTGTACAGCACAACATACCCGACGTCCACCCCGCCGCGGTTATCAGCGCGTTCCATCAGAACGTGCGTAATCGCCGCATGCGTGAAGAAATGGCGATGACCAAGATTCGGGATGTCAGCGAGCTCTACGCTCTAGCTGATAAGTGCGCGCGCGCAGAAGAGGGGAGGAGACTCCCCGGGGAGGATGCTGGCGCAGGAGGAAGCGACAGCGACGACGCCGCCCCGGCGAAGAAGAGCCGGCGGCGGAACAACAGAAGGAAGAACAAGAAGGAGGTGCTTGCCGTCGAGAAGTCCGGCAAGGAGGCTCCCGCCAAGCAGACGCAGGCTGGCGACTCCGGCAAGGAGCCTGCCCCTGTAGCGGCAGCCGACAAGCAGGACGGCTCCGACAAGCAATACTGCAAGATCCACCGCACCAAGGGCCACGATCTCTCCAACTCCAAGCGCGTCGAGTACCTCGTCGAGCAGCAGAAAGCTGAGTACGAGAGGCGCGACAAGGAGAAGGCCCAAGGTGGCGGAGGAGAACCAAGCAAGAAGCGGCCGTTCAATGGCCGAGGAGGACACCGCGGCAAGGCCAAGCAGCGGCAAGGTGACCGACCTCCCCGGGGCCGCGACAAGGATGAAGAAGATGACGATGAAGACATGGAGGACGAAGATAACAGCGAGCAGGAGTTCCAGAAAGCCACGGAGGTCCTGTGCATCGACGGTGGCGCCTCTCGGCACACCTCCCACCGCCAGCTCAAGCAGTGGGTGCGCGAGGTGAATGCAGCAGAGCCGCCCGTGGAGTCGCGCAGGCTCCTCAAATGGTCCAGCACGCCCATCATTTTTGATCTTGAGGATCACCCTGACCGCACCACTGCGGTCGGGTGCTTGCCGATGCTGGTCTCACCCACCATCCGCAACCTCAAGGTCACCAAAATGTTGGTTGACGGCGGGGCCGGGCTGAACATGATCTCCTCTGCTGTGATCAAGAAACTCCAAATTCCAGATGGCGAGCTCGAAGAGACCGGTTCTTTCCAAGGAATCAACCCGGGAAGGAGCAAGCCCAAGGGGAAGATCACTCTGCCGGTGACCTTTGGCGGGGAGCTCAACTTCAGAACTGAGCGCATCTCTTTCGACGTCGCTGATATTCCGTTGCCATACAATGGAATACTCGGCCGTCCCGCCCTCGCCAAGTTCATGGCAGCTTCCCACTACGCCTACAACGTACTCAAAATGCCGGGGCCGATAAGCGTCATCATTGTCCACGGCGACAAGAAAGATGCGCTTGTCTGCGCCGACAAGATCTACCGGGATGCAGCAGCCGCAGCAGAGAAGGATACACTTGCCGCTGAAGCTCCCGGGGGGAAGAAGACGAAGACCAAGTCCGGCAAGTGCTCTGGGGCCCACTCCGGCAACCGCACCTCTTCGGAGTGCTGCGCTGCCGTCGAGGACGTTCCATCGAGCTCCACCGGCAAGTGTAAGAAGGGAATGGCCGCTCCTCCGGCAACCAAGAAGGTGTCCGCCAAGGAGGACGGCACTGGTGGTACCTTCACCATCAGTGCCACGCTTGACAGCAAATAGGAAAGCGCGCTCGTTGCCTTTCTGCGGGCGAATGTCGATGTGTTTGCCTGGCAACCATCTGACATCCCCGGTGTTCCCAGGAAGGTAATTGAGCACAAGCTTGCTGTTTGTCCTCATGCGCGGCCCGTCAAGCAGAAAGTGAGGAAGCAAGCCGTGGAGCGCCAAGAGTTCATCAACGAAGAGATCAAGAAACTAGAAGCAGCAGGCCTAGTTAGAGGTGTGATCCATCCGACGTGGTTGGCAAACCCAGTCATCGTGCGCAAGGCCAACGGGAAGTGGAGACTGTGTATAGACTTCACCGATGTGAATAAAGCATGTCCCAAGGATCCATTTCCCTTGCCGCGCATCGACCAGATTGTTGACTCCACTGCCGGATGTGAGCTGCTCTCTTTCCTTGATGCATATTCAGGCTACCATCAGATTTTCATGGCCAAAGAAGATGAAGAGAAGACTGCATTTATCACTCCATGTGGCACATATTGCTTCATTCGCATGCCATTTGGACTGAAGAATGCAGGATCAACCTTTGCAAGGGTAGTATATACTGCTTTTGAGCCACAGATCCACAGAAATGTAGAGGCTTACATGGATGATATCGTGGTGAAGAGCAAGAGCAAGGATACATTGATCCAAGATTAAGAAGAGACATTTCAGAACCTGCGCAAGATACAGCTCAAGTTGAACCCCGAGAAGTGCGTCTTTGGAGTCCCCTCCGGCAAGCTTCTCGGGTTCTTTGTGTCACAGAGGGGGATTGAAGCTAACCCCGACAAGATTAAAGCCATCGAGCAGATCGAGGCCCCGAAGCGCGTCAAGGATGTCAGAAGACTTGCAGGTTGTGTGGCTGCCCTCAGTAGGTTCATTTCGAAGTCTGCAGAGCGCGCCCTTCCTTTCTTCAAAATCTTGAAGAAGGCGGGTCCCATGAAGTGGACTCCGGAAGCGGAGGCAGCGCTGCAGGACTTGAAACGGTACCTATCCTCCACTCCAATACTTGTCGCACCTAAGCCACAGGAAAAGTTGTTGCTATACCTAGCGGCAACCAACCAGGTGGTTAGTGCTGCGTTAGTAGCGGAAAGGGAGGCCGACGATGAGTCTGCACCACCGGCGAGCGAATCCAGCGACAAGCAGGGGGCTGATCCGGCAAGCTCTGGCCCCGACAAGGATAACTCTGCGCAGGATCAAAGAGAAGTGCGAAGAAAGATGGTGCAGCGCCCGGTGTATTTTGTAAGTTCCCTCTTGCAGGGGGCTAGATCAAGATACTCCGGAGTGCAAAAGTTGCTTTTCGGCCTCCTTATGGCCTCGAGAAAGCTGCGCCATTATTTCCAGGCACATGAGATAACAGTGGTCACTCGCTTTCCGCTGAAGAGGATATTGCACAATCCAGAAGCAACAGGCAGGATCGTTGAGTGGGCACTGGAGCTGTCGAGCTTTGGACTCAAGTTTGAAAGTACCTCAACCATACAGAGCCGAGCTTTGGCAGAATTCATAGCTGAGTGGACCCCAACGCCCGATGAAGAAGTTCCAGAAACAAGCGTACCCGTACAAGAAGCGACAAGTGAATGGGTAATGTACTTTGACGGTGCCTTCTCGTTGCAAGGCGCCGGTGCTGGCGTGGTACTCATCGCGCCCACCGGAGAGCACCTCAAGTATGTTATCCAGATGCACTTTCCCAGGGAGCAAGCGACAAACAATACTGCTGAGTATGAAGGCTTGCTTGCCGGCCTCAGGATTGCGGCCGAACTTGGGATCAGAAAGCTGATTGTCCGGGGAGATTCTCAGTTGGTGGTCCGGCAAGTCAACAAGAGTTACCAAAGCCCTTTGATGGAAGCTTATGTAGATGAAGTGAGGAAGCTTGAAGAGCACTTTGAAGGTCTGCAAATGGAGCACGTCCCGAGAGCTCAGAATGAAATTGCAGATGGCCTTTCAAAGTGCGCCGCGATGAAGTTACCTGTGGAACCAGGGACCTTCTTGCTCAAGCTAACTCAACCATCCGTTACACCATCAATTGGGCAGTCCAAGAAGAGAAAGTTGGTCTCCGGCGACTACTTGCCGGCGGATCTTCCTGAAACCGCCACCAAGGTCCCCAAGATCAACGATCAGAACGCTGAGGAGCAGTTTGCTCCTGTAGATCCTCGGGTCTGTACAGTTGAAGCAAGCGTTCCGGACAAGCCTAGCCCTGGCGAGCTTGCCGGGGGACCATCAGCTCCGGCAGAGCCAGAGGTTCTTGCCGTAGAAGCTGAGGTTCCCGCAGCGGCCCTCGAGCCATTAGTCCTTGCCGTTGAGCCCCAGGCTCCGGCATGGGCGCAGCAGATCGTCCGTTTTCTGCAAACTGGAGAACTTCCCGACGATCCAGAAGAAATAGAAAAGATAACCAGGCAGTCAAGTATGTACCAGTTCGTGGATAACGAGCTATACAGAAGAAGGCTCAATGGTGTCAGACTGAAGTACATCTCCAGGGAAGACGGACAGAAGCTGTTGGCAGAAATACATGGAGGCATATGCGGCCATCACATTGGCGCAAGGGCGCTTGCCGGGAAAGCTTTCCGGCAAGGGTTCTTTTGGCAAGAAGCCCTCCAAGATGCAACTGCACTAGTAACCAAGTGTGAAGCGTGCCAGTTCCATGCAAAGCAGATTCATCAGCCAGCTCAAGCTCTCCAAACAATACCTTTGTCCTGGCCCTTCTCGGTTTGGGGGCTCGATATCCTCGGCCCTTTCCCCCGAGCCGTCGGGGGCTTTGAGTACTTGTACGTTGCAATCGACAAGTTCACAAAGTGGCCAGAAGTGGAACCAGTGAGAAAGGTGACAGCACAGTCAGCGGTCAGGTTCTTCAGGTCGATTGTTTGCCGTTTCGGAGTCCCCAACAGGATCATCACCGACAACGGTACACAATTCACTAGTCGCACCTTCATGCAGTACGTCCAAGACCTTGGCGCCAAGGTCTGTTTCGCTTCTGTTGCTCACCCGAGGAGCAACGGTCAAGCGGAGAGGGCCAATGCTGAAGTGCTGCGTGGACTCAAGACAAGGACCTTTGACAGGCTGCGCAAGTGCGGAAGAAATTGGATAGAGGAGCTACCGGCGGCTCTTTGGTCAATCAGAACAACACCAAGTCGAGCCACCGGACAGACACCCTTTGCTCTAGTCTATGGAGCAGAGGCAGTTCTCCCTACGGAACTCGTATACGGATCTCCTCGAGTGCTCGCTTATGATGAGCTCGAGCAAGAGCAACTGCGACAAGATGATGCATTGCTCCTCGAGGAGGAACGTCTCCAGGCTGCTGTACGAGCTGCTCGATACCAGCAAGCCTTGCGTCGCTACCATAGCCGCAAGGTCAAGGCCAGGAGTCTCGAGGAAGGCAACCTTGTTCTTCGGCGTGTTCAGTCCGCCAAGAATTCCAACAAGTTGACGCCGAAGTGGGAAGGCCCTTATCGGGTGAGACAAGTCACAAGGCCCGGCGTTGTCCGCCTTGAGACCAAAGAAGGCTTACCGGTGAGCAACTCCTGGAACATAGAGCATCTTCGCAAGTTTCACCCGTAAGGCGCGGTTGCCGTGATCCGCTCCGGCAACCACCTTTTGTACAAGCTTTGCCGCTGTTGCATGTAACCCTTTGTACAAAGCCGGGCGCTGACCCCGTGCATCAGTAAAGATTTGTGTTTTGCGCTATTTGCCTTTTGCATGCTTTTCTTTGCTATTTGCATGTGTTATTTGGCATCTTGTGCAACATACACATCCGGTAAGCATCAGCACGCCGAAAGGCCATATACTTGTTTCCCTCTTCTTTTTCCTTGCCTCTTAAGCAGAAGGAACGTTCCTCGCGCACAAGTTTGCCGGGGGGGGAAGGAGATGGAAGAGGAACCAAGTGCTGTTCAAGAAAGAGAAGCCTTATCGAGAAGCAAGCAGTATATGAAAGCTAAGTTATTAGAATTTGACCAGTTCAAATTTTTGAATTTTAGTTGTCTTCCTTGAACAGTCGCACTTTGTATGGAAAACCTGTGCGCGGAGGAACCTACCCGTAGCTAGCCGCACCCTTGTCTTGTTTTCGAGTACGCTCAACGACTTAAGTGAGCGGCGACAAGTGTCGCGCCCTTGCTTCGTTTTCGAGTTCACTCAGCAAGCTAAGTGCGTTGCGACTAGCCGCGGCA